>JBAMJR010000031.1:12890000-13227500 GCA_038501785.1 Myoxocephalus aenaeus
CCTTGTGGATCATTAAAACAAAAAAGGATTGCCTGGCAGTTTGGAAGAATAAGCATTATGCGTACTAAGGAGGGGAGGAGGGGTGTTGCGTCGCACGTAAATTTATTTTGTACGCCCGGGTGATGCGATATGAAAGCCTCCCTCATATCCAGCAGCATGCAAGAGCGGAGAGGAAGCCTAAATGGTTTCCTCACAAACGACCTGTCCAATATTGTACCGACTCTTGTTTTATTTATCAGCACCTCTAGCCATTCTTTCTTAATTAGACATCTTCCCGCCTCGGGGGTCTTCATCATATATAGAAATCTCATTACTTATACAAGGCTACAAGGCAGCCACCTCCTGCACTGGTTGTTATTAGAGAAACGGCTCCACGCGACGGGCCCATGGGCCGGAGCTTGAGATTATTGATTTTCACAAGAGCTGACAGACCTGATGGCTGCAAACTGCACTCAGATCTGCCGACTGTTTCCAAGATATCCCCCCTTCCACCCCCACCGCCTGGTTTCCACGCGTCTGTCGCGTCAAACTTCCACCTGGATCCCTTGAAGGGTCCCAAACTGCTCAACTACAAAAAGAGGAGCTATATGTCATACATCGGATCATCGGTATCGCCGAGGATTTGCCGTTTGAAAATCTGACAGGGGTATAGATTGAGGTGACAAGATATGAAATAGCTCGGATGTAATTCTGATTTGTGACAGTTTGGTGTGCAACTCTGGATAATGTGAAAATACAGATGCAAAGCATGTTGGTTAAAATTCACAATAGCACTTGTTTCCTTCCCTTTTTTTCTTTTTTTAAATGAATGAATATGGACTGAACCTCATTAGAAGCCAACATAACAGATCCCTCTTTTGCAGAAAGAACAGGAGTATTCAGAAAGCCACTCGGCTCTCGTGAACAAAGCGTACCGCACTCTGCTTAAGCCTTTGAGTCGTGGTCTTTATATGGTGAGTTTGAAATCTCTTGACTTTGCTTCTAATGAATAGTTTATTTTCATAACTGCAAGCTCTTGTCTGTCTGATCGCTAGTTCCCCAGAGCCATCTCCACCATCTGTCAGTCAAAAGTAGTAACATGCATTTAAAAAAAAAAAAAGGTGCAGTTGAGTTTAATGAACTCCCGTCCTATATTTCAGCTGGAGCTGGAGGGGGTGCGTACAGAAGAGGGCACCGACTCCGGGGCCGACTCGGGGTTCCTAATGGAGCTGATGGCGATCAATGAGGCCCTCGATGACGCTCGGACCCCAGAGGACGCCAATAAGATCGGCCAAGACACGAAAGGTGAATAAATATGCCGGTTCGATTTATCGAGTGAAAGTCCAGTGGAACGATTTGAGCCGAGTGTTGGTCATGAATTAGAACAGGTGGGGGAGAACATACTGTATACACACCTGGATAATTGGCGCTGACACTAGACACCAGATATTCCATATGCCAGACTAGTTTACCTCAATTTCTCAGAAAGACATTCAAATTAAACAGTATAATAAACAATAATCCTGTTATGGCTGAACTGCTCACTGGGCTCGGACAATTTATTCTAAGGGTTAAAGTTTTGATCTTTAAGTTTTCTGTTCTGATCGATTTGGTGACATCTGTAATTACCATGGTAACATCAATTGTGGTTTGGCACTACAGCGAGCAGTCCTAGAACAGTTGATGCATCTGTTTTTATCTTTACCGATAACGTCGCTGAATATCGTATTAACGATATTGCTTGTGATAAATATATATTAAGGTGTACTGAGTCCTACCTTTCTGCTGCTAAAATACAACAAATTGAAAGGACATCATTTCTATTCCCAAAAGGCACCAATAACAAAAGAAAAATTGATAAATGTTTATTTGCCATTTTCTGTTTATACTCTCTTCCAACTAACTAAAGAAACCCCTGAGTGCAATATCGCAGACTTTTGCAATGTGTTTAGCGAATAAGCTGACATCGCGATGATGATAACAAATAAAAACAATATCTTGTTAATGCATATTAATATTAATAAGATTCATATTGTTAAGGCAATATGAATCTAGTCCAGCAAAGGCGGATTCCGCCACTCACGATGCAAACCATCATATAGAAAAGAGAATTAGAGAACCACTGAATGGCTAACTCATAAATAAATGTGCCCATAGTATAAAATATGAGATATGATAGCCTGCAGTTGATATGCAATGCACAACGACAAAAAAAAAAAAAAAGTCAGACCAATGAATGATCATACATGACATGATTTATGTACATGATCTGCTCAATTTGTGTCCCATTTTGTGTGTGGATATTGTTTGTGTTTTGTGTAACTTCAAATCAAGCAGCTACCCTCAGAGGCGAGTGTGCTTTTGAGCGTCTATAAAAAGCACTGTATGTGCCATGTCTTGTTAACGCGTGCAGAACTGAAACTTGTCTCCTCCTCACTTGCAGGGAAACTGGCAGTCTTGACGCAGGCGATAGACGCTGCCCTTCTTGAAGGTATTATATTCAGACATTTTCTAGTCGCTCCCACTCATTCCTTTGTTTGTTTTGAAATCTCTGCCGAAGCTTTGCTTTAAGTCAACTGAGTGAGTCAGTGATTGAACTACCTTTTTTTTGTTTTATCAGGAGAGCTTCAAGCCGCCAAAGCCCTGCTTGCCCAAATGAAATACTATGCAAACATCGAAGAGAAAGTAAAGGAAAAACTTTCTGAATTCATGTAATCCCCCTCTCCCCCCATATAGTGTCACATTATTTAATATTTTTAGTTAGTTCAAAAAAAGTTTTGTACAGAAGCACACAAATGATTGCACATTTATCTTGGGAGTATATCAATTTATTGTTCAAGTTGAATAATAAAATGTCTTGTAATGCAACTGAATTAATGGTGATTTGTACCTAATCTTCCATTTTCTTTATTAAAAACTGTACAGATACCAGGGTGTAATTAAATGCATTCAGTATCTCCTTTTGAATTCCACCAATTTCACGAGCCTAATCATATCCACTTGCACCTAATGCATCATTAAATATGACAGAGATCTATAATTGCCGCTGATTAAATGTGCTGCTCAGTGTTTATATGATTATCCTGCCTATCAGTCCAGCACGCAGAAGCAGTTCCTCAGGGTGCCTTTAGGTGGAGACATAACACCTTGACAATCATAATGCAGAGGTGCAGAACATGTTGTACAAACTGGATATGAGACCAGAAGGAAGTCCTTTATTGGGGGAGACAACCTATTGAATTATTCATGGTGGCTTTCGCATTAATGCTATGATCATGGCAGACCCCACTGAATGGCGATGACTTGACGAGCCAAAGATCTGTGGAAAGTTCTAGCTCATAAATGGATGTACATTGACCCTGCACGCCTGTGCCTGCAGCACACGGACAGGTGCACCAGAATGTAAATGAATCCACCTTCTCCCTCATTCCACTTGTTCCGTTTCAACATCACAGATTCATAATCTGTAATTGCTTTGCAAATTGGGAGCTCCAGTCACATCCGAGAAACTGATCCAGGTGCAATCACACTGAAGATAGTGGGGGTCGTACCTCAATCTGATGGCAGAGAGTGAACCATCAGCTCACATATCGTACGGAAAATGTTATTTGAGACACGCTAGCGAGACAATCTAAACCATTTAAAAAAATATTAGTGGCTTCACACTGACGCCCCACACACCACTGGAACATCCCACTGTAACGCGTCCTGACTGGGTGTTTATTAAGTCTGGAACAACAATGTCATTTGTCGGAGGCGGTTTCTTTCTTTTTTTAACCATGGAGAGGCAGTTTCCTTAATACACATGGATGGACATTGAATTAAACAGGGCCCACCGCGAGGAGACAACGGGCCTATTTATTATTCATGTCGTAATCGGAAAGGCATATACGGCACCTTTTGAATTAATGAGAAAATGTGATCGACCAACACTGAGGCCACTGCTGTCTCCCAGAACTCTTTCAAATGGAGTTTGAAAGAAACAAACGAGGGGGGGAAACAACAACCCCACTACAGCTGGGCTGTGAAATTGAATTGGACGGCAAGATGAACTAGCTACATGTAATCACCATGCGCTGGTCATGGTGCACTGGGTCGAGTCAAACATTCTGTAAAGGCCACCATGACACAATATAATTCCTATGATTGCACCAATTTGACATTTTGGGAAATTAGATATTAAACTATTTTAAGAGTTACCGGTAGATGAAAACATGTGTGGCACTCTTACTGCTGCTGGTTATATCTTAGCTTAGCATTTAAATGAGCTCACCAGCATCTTTACTTTACATCTCATTGGTTTAATCCGTATGAAAGTGCAAAAACAAAGATTTGCAGTTATCGGGGAGGGTTTTGTGCTGTGACGTTTTCTTAGCTGCTGCACTGTGACTTATTATACCTTTGGACAGACCCAAGCTAGCCGTGTCCCCTTGTTTCCAGTCATAATGCTAAGCTAAGCTAACCATCAGTAGATCAGTATTTAAGCACACAAGTGGTGTCGATGTTCTTGTACAACCTTCAGCAAGAGAGCAAATAAGCGTGTTTCCCAAAATTTCAAACCGTTCCTTTAACACATTGGAAGTAATAATGAGGCTGTCTACATGCATCAATGCCAAAATATTTCCTCTCATCGTTTTGGAATTATGTAATAAGTGAGGCTTATTTTGCTTCTCAGTTTTCATACCGTCATAGAACCGTTGTATTCGGGACGTCGTTTCCAAATTGAGTCTCATTTCATGGCTGCATATCGCCACGTGTGCCGCCTGTGACAAATGATCCCAGCCACAAGTGCTGTAACTTGGAAAATCACTGGAGAGCAATTTCACCTGCATGGATTATGGCGTCTAAATATAAGCCTCCAACAACGTGAGTAGCAGTGCACGTCCTAATTGCAGTATTAATCATCTCCGTATGGCCTTAACGTAAATATCATAATAAGATTAATGTGTTCTCGTGACCCGTGTCTTAATCATAATGTTCTCTTAATCGCATTAAGACTGAAATGTTGGTGGGCCGCTGTAACTCAATTGCAGTACTCCTGACAGAAACCTGATGGGCAAAAGAAAAATCCTCATTATAGACCGTTTGGACTTATGATGATGAAGTGGAAACGCGACTGAACTGTAGGGGAACCTTCAACTGTGGATAAGAACAGTAGCTAACGAAAGGCCTGATTGACACAAGTCGAAACCAGTGAGGGATGACTCACTGAGCTCTTTCTCCATCTTCATGATCTTCACCCCTCCGCTCAGCTGTCGCGTGACTCAGCTGCCGAGTCTCAGATACCTCGAGCCTGCTGTGTGCGTGTGCTTGTGTCTCACCGGGTAGTAATGCCATTATAATCTTCCACTATTAGGCTTCCTTCCCGCCCCTTAATCTGTGTTTGTAATGTTTGTTGGCCTCGTCTCTCCACCAAGCCGTGTCTCTGCCTCCCCACAAAGCTGCTGAACTGCAGCCTACTTTGAAACCTGTTACTCTCTGCACAAAATGTGCTCTCTGAATTTCCTTTTGAGTGTGCACATTTTTTAGATTTATTTTTTTAGTCTAACCCACTCGTTGGAACTTTCTGACACTGATTCGCGTCGACAGAGAGATGTGACGGTACTCGCAAAGATCAAGCGCACATGTAGCAATCTGCAATTTACACTGTCTGCTGTCGGTGACAACAACACAACACCCGGCATGTCTGCTAATGTGATATTATACAGTGAACAAACTGGAAAATATAGGCTGGAATCATAAAATAAAAAAATCCCTTTTTTTGCACTTCAAACATGCAGGTGAGTATTCATTTTCTCTGAATATGCTCTCCATCTTATCTCCGACTTAATGTGGGATCAGTTCATTAAAAGTGTAGATGCGATATCTCACACACTCCAGATTTGTCTTGTTTTATCCTAATTGAATGTAATTATGACAATAACCGCCTTACTTCTCGGCTGCATGTTTGTGGGGAGAATTCCCCGAGGTGATCCTTACTGCAGCAGGCGAGGCTCTCCTCTAAGCTTTTGATATAGGCTATGCAGAGAGATTGCTGGAGGAATCTCTGCTCTCCGCAGCAGTACGAGGCAAAAGGCCGGCTCATTTAAAACCGCGTTTGTGTCAAGTAATGCCCGTATCAATAGTCTTTTCCTCAAGCTCTTGTCACACGTATTGCTCCAAATTATAGTGAATTTGATCTGGTACGCTGACGTAATCAAACACATTTTCTGTTGTGCAGCAATCATGTCTAGTAGCCCACGTCATGTTGCCGTATATTCCAGGATGAACAGAAGGTTGCAGGTTTTTATGTCATCTCTTTTCATAATTCAGAACAGTCAGATTCGTGCAGTAGCGTGCATATACTGTAGGTTTCCCCTTGCAAGCATTTATCAAACCCAAGGTCCACTGGTTATGGCTGTGCCAAAGAGTGGTATTGCTTGTATGTTATTCTGTGGTATACATTCCTCATAATTGGGTCGCTGATGTGACTCAAACTGTCTCCCCTGAACTTGTAAGGATGGTCAAATGTTCAAACAGATTTTGTATTCCAGTGCTTGTTCAGGAAAACTGGGCATCTTTCACGGCTGCAGTTCTTTCACCGAGGTGTGGCAATATGCAAAGCTAGGAGACACGATGAATGCAAATGTATATGTTGTTTTGCATCTACAAAGTCAAATAGCCCTCAAAAGCATAATATCATACATCTGAAATGTTTACAACAAGTTCAGGGGAGCTTAATCCCCATGGAAAAAAGAGGGGTTCAGTTTAAATTAAACATCTATGAAGCAGCAGGTTGTGGGTGGATCGCCAAGTTAAGAGGGTTTTTTGGGGCGCTCGGCTGTCCCCTTGAAACACCGGGAGAGATTGCTTCAAAAGGCTCCTTTGTGGTTCTTGAGTTTGGAAAGCCTTTGAAGGGGAAGAACCAGTGGTTTTAAACAAGGTGTATGCGCGTGGAAGCAGATCAGTCATTCACTTTCAGCTCAGTTACGTGCAAACCACTTGCCTCTGGTGAGATCGCGCTCCTCACCTTATTTCCTCCTCTGTGCTCATGATACTCCCCGCTGCCTATCTCACAGCCATCTCATTGTCCAAGGTTCAGATCTGGCCTCGTTCCACATCTCATCTGAATATCTTGCACAGCATTGAATCATTGAATCCCATTCTGACATTGTGGCTCTCAAGTGGCGAAAGGCCCAAAAACTTGAAGCACCCCGACTTCCATTATACTCCCAAATGAAGGCGAACACCAGAGCCATAGGGGCAATGTTGTGGGAGCCCCAAATGACGTCAGTTAAATCATCAAGTTGTAATGACTATTTGGTGTTTGGGGAATAACCTACAACATGATTTTGAATCACAATGATTGACAGTGGCTGCGATGTCGAATACCAATTGGCGGTATCAACAGCCTTCACCACCACCAAGCGCAAACTGTAATTCAGACGGAAGAAACGGAGACCCTTTCGTCACGTTGCCCCGACATCGTGGAATATCCCGTGGTTGTCCCGATGTTTTTCTACCTGCAATGTCACTGACACTCAGCGCTTGCTTTGGCTGAAAGTGGCGACGGTGAGAGCGGTGAGAGCGAAACGGGGAAATTGGATGCTGTGAAACAAAACCAACAAGCTGAAAGACACCGAAACGCTTCATAGAGCTAAAAGGAATCCGGTGACGATTCTCCTCCTAATTTTAAGTAAACTGTCAATTTTCTTCACGAAACCCGTGTGGAAACCAGAACTTGGGATGATTTGGCATCGGATACAAAATGTCCTCCCCTACCTGGATGAACGTAGCGGGCGATAATGTGGTTTCCACGTGTGGCAGCGACTCGTGGCATCGCAGATCCCTCCCGCTGTCGCATCTTTGTGAAATTGAATCGAAGCGCAAAACAATGGTTACAAACGGCCGAGCGTCTTCGGGATTGTCAGCTGTGTTGGGGACGCTCAGCAAGCTCACCGCTAGGCGTGAATGCTAATGTGCAATCTTAAAGTAAAGAGATATCGCACCGTGCCTCGGCTCCACTGCAGGTGGGCCAGACAGGATTCATTTCTGAAGGAAGACCGGACGAGATGATTGCATTGTGGCGCGAGGACAAACCAATTCGGAGCTCTCAAAACTAAATTCTATCATTGAGATTTATTACGATGCAGGAATTCAGCCAGATCCCTGCACCTGTGGCAGTATTTTACTCCACATCGCCTGTGAGCCTCTCCATACTCGCCTGCTTTTTCATTAATTTGTAAGGCCTTTGCTTTTCAGGCAAAAGAAGAAATCGAAAAGAAGCAGTCCCCTTCTCCCTTGTGCTGCTGATATCTCACATAATGATGACTCTCGTTACTCTGTGCATCCTACCAAGTTCAACAACAAGCTAACCTTTTTCTACTGCAGCTGTTTCTATGACAACGCGAGCCCCTGCTGCAACTTTAAAGTGCGATAAACACAAGAGACAGGAAAAAAAAAAGGGATTTGATTGATCTTGCTTCTCGCCACGGGATTGATATCAGACTGATAGGGGGTGTTTAGGCTAACAGGCAAAGATCAAAAAGGTGATAATGGTTTAATGCCGCTCACAAACAAGTCACAATTGAATATTTCTGTGTTGGAATTAAGACTGGATTTCCTAAACTGGCATATTGTATTGCGTTTGTATTACAACGTGGCGCTTTTGCAGGCACATTTGACCCTGTGCTAATATCCAGGTTAATAAAAAAAACAGTCGCAGAACTGCCTTTCCGTATTATGAAAACATGGCTGCATTATTGCCGGCAGCAGCTATTGGCTCCGAGTGTGTTTATATGAAGCTCCGGTTGCAAGGAAGCAAACCGTGGGCTTTTCTCTGCCTCGCTTTCCTTATTGCATTTGACAGGACAGGGACCACATAACTCAATCCTGTCTCCAGCTCAAATTGAGGCCTTTGAGAAAGTGCTGTGCCACTGACCCCCGGGCTTCACTAACTGCCTCTTCAATGAAAAAAAACATCCAAGAATACGTCGTCCACCTCAACACGTCCCCGGCCCTGCAAAGTAACGGGGACCGGTGCCCCGTAATCCAGACTCGACATGGGGCGACGCGTGGCCCGATTAGGATGCACCGGCCTCAGTTTGAGTCTCTTGCCAATCACCAGAGTGGAGAGAAATTAATCACTCTCTGGGTTGTCAGTTGGCGTCAGCCAGGAGACATTTATCTTTGAACCCATGTCAGTAATTTGGCAATAACGGTTCCTTTGATTAATTCACTGCCTGAATCTCTGCCAGGAGAGCACGAGTTCAGAGACAGTGACAGATTGATGATGCTTGTATCCTGTAATTCCGTGGACCCCAATCCTCACAGTGATTTGGCCCGTGTAAAAAAACAACCCATGTAGCGGCACACTACTAAGTCTGATGATATTTTTGACTTATCGAGTGAGGACCCGTATTCTGAGGTGCCAGCATCAGCATCAGTGTGTGTGTGTGTGTTTGTGTAGGTGGGGAGGTTTCCTGCCCGCATCCGCAGTGTTGTCAGGAAGTTGCAGCTGACTTCAGGCTCGTTACGGAGCAGCACTGAAGATTGTTTGCCGACGCCGGCTCACCGCGTCCTCAGATCAGCTTCATGCTGCTTAAGCAAAACTGTTGACACATCTCAAGCTAACAAAGTTCATTCCAGCGAGCATCCAAAAAGCTCTCAGCCGGGAAGAGACGACATCACGATATTTTGTCAAACCTGCAGCAGCAAAAAAAAAAAAAGAAAAGAGCTTATTCAGCAGGTGTCGTTCGGCACATCGCCACCTCCTCTTGATTTGTTTTTTTTTTGGACGAACTTGATGTTTACTTCAAGGCCTCTCGAGGGGCTTGCCTTAGAGGTAAACAACACTCCGAGGATATCTTATTCTTTCTCATTTGACAGCTTAGAAGGCAGTCCCGCTTTCCTGGGTTTTGGTCTTTTGCACAGATTCCCACACAAACACCTTTCCACCGAGCTAAATGGAAATGAATGACTGTCATCTTCCACTCAATTGAATCTATTAGTGAGAAACAGTGGAATCTTAATTTGAGAATCACTGTTATGTTAATTCAGCCATATGTCAAGGTGAAACATTGCCAACAATCAATGCTTTTAATTGGCATTCCGAATTACAATTTTGTTTTCGGACATAATTACTGTCTAACATACCGCAGATTTATGCACAAAACAAATGAATAATTATGAAAAAACCAACCCTCTTTGGGCCACTTGAATTGAATAATGTAACACGCTCAATGTTAGCAAACTGTCTGATTTAATTGGTCTCAAAGAGCAATGTGGTAGTGTTGTTTTGGTCTGGACACTCAGACAATGCTGAATGGAAGTCACACACGTCACAGGAAACGAACAAAACAATGCCGGTCTCTGTGTGAACGCTCGAGCGATCGGACTTGTTTGTCAGCGTCATTCCATTGGGTCCAATGTGCCATCTCCGTAGCATCTTTTGACAGTGCTGGTCATGGGAAATATGATTTCCCCCCGCAGATGGTCTCATCTGGCTTATCGGTATGGATCTCTTCCCATCTCTCGCTCTCGCTGCAGTCCTCCCTCCACCACAACATCTCGGGGAAAGCTGCGTGCTCATTTCTTTTACCTTACCTGTACATTTGCTGCCCGCCCGTTCGGACAGATATCACCCTTCACGTATCCGTCAATCGCATGAACTGGCACTGTGGGTTTTGCCCGGTGTGACTCCATCTGTTTTTCTCCGCCTGACAAATACCTTGCCAGCTGACAGGGGAAATCTTTCGAACTCTTGAAGCCGCGCAGCGTGGGTGTTCTATTCCACTTGATATTTAATTCATCTGTGGGTGTCTGTGGGCCCGTAGCCATGGGAACCCGGCCTCCCCGTGACCCCTCCCTTGATAATACCTTATTAAAGGGAAATTCTGTAATTTAATGTAATAGAATAGCTGAAATTAGATTTGGTTACTATTACAGCCATTATACTTATCTTCACAGCTCGGCCTGAAATCTCTGAAATGTTCCACTTTCTAACAGTGCCGAGTCCCCTGGCAGAGCCAAGTGCTGGGATATCATTCACACATTCTTGCATAACCATTGAAATCACTGATAGCGACCTGTTATACATTACTGCTCTGAAGAGAACACTTAAAAAATATAAAAAGAAATGACAGAAAAGTTTTTTTTTTTATTTCCAGACTGGTACATTTTTTAATATAAATATATATATAAGAGCGTTCTGAACGGCTCCAAGGCTGCCACCTGCTTGTGTTTCTCCATCTCTGGCGTGTCCCCTCGACTGATTCCAGCTGCCTGCTGGAGGAATTAAGGAGGAGATTTGGAGAGCCCGGGCAGATGTAACAGCTGAGTTGACATTAGCCTGCTTGGGACAACATGCTGCTCAGATAGAGAGAAACGCTCTGCACTGGTAACTGGGAGGCTTAAGGATGTTGCCTGCTTCATTATGTCCCAGACAAGCTTTCTGAGTTGCTGGCCAAAATATATTTTCTGCCCATTGCCCACGCGTATTTAAAAAAAGGGATGGAGATAGAGAGTTGGTTTGTCCAGGTGTGAAAACGAACTAGACCTGCAAAATGTGACAAACTGGGTTGACAGGCACTACTTCACGGCACCTAACAGGGATTCCAATAAATTGAAGCTTTGGTCACTTGGAATAGGAAGTACAAATTTGTCAAACAAGATATGTTGGGATTCCTCGTCAAAAAATTGAGGCATGAATACATCCATAAAATATGTCACCCACCTGAGAAATGGGCTACAAAGTCAAAACTGTCACTTTTAATGAACTATTTAATACTTGTACAACGCACCCTATATTTTCTCCCCAAGTGGATCGGTGGCTCCGTCTTCATTCAGTCCAGCAGAGGAGACTATGCTCTTTAAAACATGGCGAGTAGATCTTAGGATATGTATAAAATGACCCGATATTCCACTGCAAGATTTATTTCCGATGTGTATGAAGTAACTTCAAATACCCAGGTAAGTTATTGCGAATTCCACCTACGAGTTGCCCAATTTTGCAGCATAATCATCAGAGTGCATGTGAAAATACCGATGCAAATTATCTCCTAACTGTTCCTTTCTCTTTTTCCAACCCCTTGTTTTCTATATTTTGCAACCACGCAAGGGCAAGTTGTAGCACACCAGGTTCGCCAATATATCTGAATAGAAAAATGAAATATTTATCAAGGTTAAGGGGCCATGTGTCTCAATGCGAGAATGCGAGAGAATTAAATTTGCTCCAGCCTATGGACTGAAAGTATTTGCTCTCCGCTCTTTCAGCTCCTCTGGGACTGTAAACAAAATGACGCAAGCTCCCACCTACGCTCTATTAAGATTCGAATGATCAAACATATCTTTGTTAATTTCATCCCAATGGACTTTTCACATGTATGGAAAGCTCGGATCCTCTCTCTGCAAATGGGCAGAGACCTTCAATTTTATTGCACAATTAGACACGTTCAATTATCATATAATTGCCTTCATTTAGGTTGTGCATTCTGTAACAACTAACATAATAGAGTGCAGTAGATGCACAGGGACCCAAACATTTCTAATGGCCTGACTAATCGCTGGCCAGCAGATTTACAAAGCCCCTGTTTGTGTTTTTGTTTTTTTTTAACAGAAGGTTTGCGGCACAATCTAATGGTTCTGTTAAATTTCAACATTTCCTCATGCAGAGAGATTGATGAGATCTCTGGGGCAGCATTTGCAACAAACTATTTCAATCTGTGCTTGCATATGCAAAACAAGTGTTAATAGCACAGTTGCGTGTTGATGGAGATTTGATTGGCTTCCTGTTCCAAACACGATTTCATCACACCCCAAAAGCCGTTTGACAACTGGGGCATCTTGCCCTCGATGAAATTAACCATAAATCCACCAATGGAGACGAGCAGGAGGAGTTTCTGCATCACTGGTGAATCTCTGCAGCACACCCCACCCTAAACCCATCCCAAACTCTGGAGGGGCAGTCCTCTGGAACAGCAACCCTGTCTCCTCCAAAATTACTTTCTCATACAACTAAACTGCATTCTCTATTATCTTTTGAGAGGAACACATTTTCTCCCGGATTGAGGTTGGTCAACAGTTTGAGACACATGGTTAACATTGTAAATTTAAACAAAACACAACAAAAACTACTGAACAGAACAACCATTTCATTAGGTTTAGTAAAAAAAAACATCATGCTTCGGCTTAAAATAACTACGACATTGAAACAAATCCAAAAGCATTTATTGGTAATAATTATATATTACCATAATTATATATATATATTATATACTACTACTTGGTTATTCCATTCCATTATCTGAACTGCTTATCCTATGCAGGGTCGCTGGAGCCGATCCCAGCTGACATCGGGAGAAGACAGGGTTCACCCTGTGCAGGTCGCCAGTCTATCGCAGGACACGTATAGAGATGGACAACCATTCACGCTCACATTCACAGTTTCCATAGTACCGTAAAAGTCGGGTTACACGCCGCTACTACCTTCGGTCAGTGTCCCCCTTTGCTCCCCGCTGTAGCCAGCTGGTGCTCATGCTAGTTCCCCGCTAACTTCCGCTAGCGCTCCGCTAGCTCCCCAACAACCACCGAAGGTAGCGGGACCAACCCGACTTGGGCAGAGGGGACGCGGGCAGCAGCAGCGGGGAGCTAGCAGCAGCGCTAGCTAGCGCTGCTGCTAGCTTGCTACAGCGGGACACTGACCGGAGGTAGGAGCGGCTTGTAACCCGACTTTTACGGTAACATTTCTTTGAGGCTTGGATTCCTTTGTAGTTCATTCTGTGACATCACGGAGCACAGAACCATGAGTCTATAAAGAGAAGTGACTTCCACTAGTCCAGTAAGAGAGGGCTAGACCTGTGAAGAACTCCATCAGTGTATCCGATTCCCGCCAACATACTGAGTGGCTGCTTGACCACCGTGGGTACACGGCCGTCTGCCGCCTACCCCCTTCTCTCTAGTGCTGCACGCTCAGTGATCCTGAGGGGAGAGCCCAGACTAAGAGCGGTTAAACAAATATTAATAATTATAATGTTTTCAAAAAGATGTTTACAAAAAGTGTACAGAATTCCTATTATTAGTCCTGTTATTCTTTTATCTGATAAATATTAATAACGTTTGTTTAAGTGCAGAGAACATTGAGTACCCCTACTTTAACTTTTCTTTTGTAAAATACTTAAAAGTGACTTAAATCACATTAAATTAATTACATTTAAGTGTAAGGTGTTTTAAACACACACACACACACACACACACACACACACACACACACACACACACACACACACACACACACGCAAAGAAAACAAGATGTGCTCAGAATCTATCATGATGGCTACATCACTATCCTGGCCTATACCACTGTGCAGCCCCTGCTTGGTTATGTTAAGATAACAAAAGTACTCGCAAACAGCACGTTTCCTGGGTTAAAGCCCCGTTTTGGACGCGTCCACCTCCCTGACCTCCCGACTGAAACTTATTTGCGATACGTCAAAAGCAAAACGTATTCCGCGACAAAACGTTTCCCCCAAAATGTAATTTCGTTGTTGGTAACATAATTTTTCAGAGACAGGGCTGGAATAGAAAAACAATGAAGTCACATTTTCCCATTATAGATAGGTATGGCAGGTAATTAAAGCAGAGATCCCACAGAAACCTCACGTTAAGATGTAAAATATCCTAATGGAAATTGCATTAATAACTAATATAAATAGTGCTTTGTCATTGACAGCGACAGGATAAAGAATGAACTTCATAACGTCTTCAGTGTCTGGAAATGCCAGTGGAGGATTTAATGTTTTTGCTTTAGAACAGAGTATGAGGCAGAAAAGGAGTTTTTAAAGCATAACCCTATCATTGCTCTGCAGATATATTATGGTCGTTTTGTGCTATGGGGCAGTAAAAACACATGGTTATTGCCCCTTTAAGGGATAGTTGGGGTCTCTTATGAGTCGTCCTGTTTTCTCGTGAGCTTGAAATCTTTTCTCTCCATCCTCAATGTCGTTGGCTGAGAGGAGAGATGTTTTGTTTAATTACTCTCATTAAAAACAAATGCCATGAATTCCCGTACATTAATAGGCATGCATAGGGTGCAAGTTATTTTTAATTGGACTGCAAGGACGTTTGATTGATCAGATTTGCCTCCGAAAATGCTGATCTCACAAAAATGTTTCCTTTTATGTATGAAGAATCTGCAAAAGCTAATTAATCAAATGTATCAATGCAACATGAGACATTTTTAACCCTTTCATGCACAGAGGTCACTACAGTGGACAGCTATTAAAATGTTGTTTTCTTGTCTATGCTTGGGTTTTGATGGCATAGTTGCACATAAACCACTAAAGTGAACGCTATTGCATCATCTAAAACACTGCTCCTCAGTAGTAAGCCATTGTAAGTGCAAAATACATTTCTCAAAAACCAAGATGGCTGACAGAAGTTCAGAAAGACCCAGTCACTCATCAATATCTTGCCAATCCTTCTATGGAAAGAGACCCTTGCAGGTATGAACATGTTTGTGACATCAAGTAACAACTAAGGAATCATATCATTCATACATCTTTCAAGTATTGATTTTATATTGGGAGGAAATTACAATTAATCATCTGTCCACTAAATTGGACATCATGCATCACTGGCTATAGACTGATGCTGGGAGGAGGGAGTTGGGAGGAGGGAGTTGAGGTTGAGGAAGCAAAGGAAGTGCCACCTAAGGGCTCAAGTGAAAAAAAAGCTGAAAATACAAGCAGAAAGTGTGGGTGAGAGCAGGATCCGCTGGATACATGCATAGATTTGAAGTCTATCAGGGTACCGCTGGGCGCGGTCAGATGACGCTGCATGCACACGTAGAACCAAGTACATCTGCATGCAGTGTTTTGTGGCTTTGTGCCCCGCGGGATTTGCCAATTATAATAAAAGATAGTCTGCTCATTTTCTTTGGATATACATGTATTATTTTAGAGTTTTCACATCTTTATATATTATTTTATTCATCAAATACACATTTCTTCAGTTGAAAACAAAAACACATGCCGTCCACCTGAGTGGACATTTAAAAATGTCTTTAAAAAAATTGATAAAAAAAGTTCAAATCTTGTTTTTCATGCCTAAAAAGCAATAAAAACACTTCTGACTGAGGTTATCATAATTCATGCATGAAAGGGTTAAGCTGACGCAGACACAAAACATCAGAGGCTGTTGGTTGTTCGCATCGTCGCTGGCGAGAGCCGTGCATCCTGGGAGGAAACGGATCATCTACGTTCCCTTCTCTCTGTTCCCACACCGCTTGCATCCGCGGCAGTTTTATTTCACATGACTGATAAAGTTTAGTCACATTATTTTGTGTCCGCCTCGCAGCGTTGGTGATTACTGCTGTCTCGCGCTGGTGTCCGTGGCCGCAGAGCTGACCTCAAATTCATTGTTTGGTGGATTAATCTGCCGGCAGGTCATGTCTCGGCCTTCGTTTTTGCTCCGGCTACACAGTGTTAACGATGCGTCAGCTCGGGCAGCACTGACTGTCACCATTTTCCTGAGGCTACGTTGCGATGATTCACATGAGTGAGCCATTAAGAAATTGGATGTTTTCATGACCCTGTGAGGAGGAGAGCGAGTGGGTTGAAAGTGCAGGCTTTCTGAAAGGCAGGCGGCCTAATAGCCCACACAGCATCTCTGTGTGCGAGGCAGACACTTTGACAGATCCATCTTCTTAATTGTTTTTCTCGGCTTCATTAAAACTTATTAAAAAGTTCATGTCTTGTGGGACTCGTAAAAAATGTAATCCATTTAACACAAATGAGACAAAAGCTGTTCGGGAGGACGCCGATGCTTTGCTTTTTCGTGGATAAAGCCTCCGACAAGAGATTCAATTCTCCATCTCTTGTTTAGACACCCCTGTTAGGCATGCAGCCTGTTAAGAGTTCTGTGAAAACATGAGAAACACTTAGTCCTTGAGAGGACGGATCTGTTGTTTACAAAACGCCTGAGCTTTTATGGATGCTGCATGTTTTTTTTTACCCTCTTTGACTCAGAACAGCTTTAGGGGAGGGGGAAAGGTCCATGGAGCTCAGAGCGCTGCTCTCTCATTTAAATGCTTAAAAAAGGGGCATATTTAACTTAACGTGTTTAATCCCCGGCAGCGTGTTCTGTTGGTTTGACTCTACCAGCGTTTTGCTACCCCTCTCTCTCTCTCTCTCTCTCTCTCTCTCCTGCTGCTATGTGGCAGTGGCTGGCCGGGCAGACGGCCACAACGCGACTAATGGATTCACAGCCGGGGCCACGTCTCTGGGCTGCTATGCCTCCCGCGAAGAGCTGCGGTTTGCCGCGAGGCCGACCCATCACACACTCGAGGAGAGGAGGTATGGGCCAAAGAGTTTATACTAGTCCACATGGGAGATGTCTGGAGGAGGGGGGGAGATACTCCTCCTCTGTGCTTCGATACACAGCGTCTTCTCTTTCCCCTGCTCTGTAAAGGCGTGGCCGGGGGCCCCCCCGCGGGGGAACCATCTTCCTTCTATAAAGCCCATTGCTGTGAAAATTGTGTGTCATTTCAGGGCCCGTTAACGGTGAGAGAGTGCAGGCATGCATATAGAGCGCCGCTATCATCACACTGGGGCAGAAGAGCACCCGGGGCAGAATCGCATATTCGTCGCTTTGCCAGTCTTCACCCATACAAGCCTGACATGCATCAACGGACGCTCGCGGAATAAGGAATGGGCAGAGCAAGGAGCGGGCAGCAGAAGGAGGGAGGCAGATGAGAGGTGGATGGACTAAAAAGGAGCAAAAATTGAGGAGGAGGCAGCAGCAGCGCGTGTCACAGAGAGAAGGGGAGGGAAAGAGAGATCGGAATACTTTATGAGGAGAGATGGAAGCAGCGGATGAAGAAGTGAAAGGGGATCCGAGGAGAGAGAGAGAGAGGCCTGAATCAATATTTATACTGTGAGGCGAGACGATTCCAAAGGAGTAATTAAATTGGTGTGTCATATTTCATTCCCATTACTGGGCCGAGCTTGCATGCAAATGATCCAAAACGCCTCCTTTTCCAAGTGGATTTCTTTTTCTTTTGTGACAGTGAAAAAGGATGGAGCCAGGCGGAGCAAAATAAAATACTACTCCAGTATTCATGAGCTTATTGTTGGGAACTTGGGGACCATTCAGCTGCAATTCAGCAGAGAGAGGCGGCACGATACAAATCCCTCCGCTGTAAACTGATTCACACTGAGACGGCGCAGGGGTGGGGAAGCAAATCAATCTCATTTGAATGATGATTAATAAAATGAGGCGACGCCGTCGTTGATTGGAAACACGGTCTGATTCCCAACATCGCCTCCCCTCTCTGGAGTCAAGGAGAATGCATAAAACATATCAAAGTAAATGTTACACTGGATCGCTGCCTGTGCAGATATTTTGGGTCAGACGCACGCCTCCTTCAAACATTCAGCAGTTACACATCCCCTGTCATTTTTACAAAATGCAACGGTTCACAGTTTGAATAAGCGCTTCCGCTTCGTATTGGTTAGTTAGCCTACGCAGGGAAATGGGATGGATGAATCTGGAAGGGGACTGCCCTTCTGTAAATCCTGTCACCGTTGTTTACAGTAAGTATTAGTTTCAGGTGGCGCCTTCCTATTACAGTGCTCTGCACTTCTGACAAATGGAATTTTGTGGAGGGACAACAAAACACAGCTGTGCAGCCAATTAAAAGTTTCCTTTCAACCCCATCGCCTCTCAGTTTGGCTGTTATTTTTCTCCGTTTCAATGTACTGTGGAAGAAAAAGAAGAGGAGAGTGTCCAAAGCACAGCATCAGTGATTTTTTTTTTTAATAACTAACTTAAATTGCTCTGCCGTGCCTTTTTCTACGACTTTCTGCGAGAGAAAAATGACCCCAACCTGCAAGGGCAGGTGGAGCCACTAAATGGCGATGGGATGGAAAGCCTCTGGAGCGGTGCCAGGTGCAGAGCACAGGTCCTGCCAATGGCATCCAAAGTGATGCCAATGGGAAACTCAACATTAACGTCGACAACGGTGGAGAGAACAACGATGCTTATGTTGTGCGTTCTCGTGCCAGCGCCCGCAGGGAAAAAGGTCGGCCGATGTGATGTGATGTTTCTTAAAGTTCCTGGAATGTATGTGTTTGTGCGCGCTCCCATTGACTACTGGCTGCAGCAAATAACGTTGTGAACAGCAGTGGTCGATATGTACCTGTATGTACTCCACTACGAGTAAAAGTCCTGTATCCAGAATAGTACCTGAACAACTTTTGTATTATTCTATTTCATCATTGGATTCTTGATAAATATAAAATCATAAATAAAAGAGCAGAGCTTTTGCCAAAACCTAACAAAGTAGTTCTGTAGTGTTTACGTGTTTTTTCAATATACAAGGTTAACCACGCGTTTCAAACCGCGACCTTAATAATCTGGGAGGGAAACTGTTTCCCTCAAAACGTTATTGAGAGTGCAGTTTAGTTAAATAGGAACAACATTTTAGAGGAGAAAGGGGGTTGTTATTTTTAACTGTCTTAGGCAATTCAAAAATATAAAGAACGTGATCTGTATTATCTTGCAATGAAACCACATTTGAAGAACAGTTTGAGAGAAAATAGAATATGTCACTAATCCCTTTTTGATGAGACAGACACAGCTTTTTGCACAGAGGAGTGAGAGACAGTGAGGAGAACCCCTGCAGGCGCAGCGTCAACTGAAGGTGGAGGAAGCTGTTAACATCCTCAAAAAAAAATGCAGAGGAAGTCAATCCATGTAACAACGGCGATGCGCTGAGGGGATAATCACCCGGCCGGTGTCGACAAGGTGATACAAATACAACAAAAACACTTCACGCATGGCTTCCCTCTTTGTCGGGAGCTTACTGTGGGGAACATATGGGGAGACCACACAGCTACCGGACTCAGGGGCCAGTGCAGGCTCTGCTGGTCTGCAGCACAGACACTCATAAGTCCAACATGCTCGTCTTGACTCCAAGCTTTCATGCCCAAAACAGATATTCAGGTATTTACTTTTCAGAGTGAGATCAGTCTATTATCAGTGTGATCGATTGTAGCCGATTGAGGAAAAAACAAAACACGAACGCCGTGAAAGCATGCCAACGCCTCCTTCTTGCTTTGAGCCACCATGACTGCAAAACCTCATGAAATCATTATCCTTCTATTAGCATGTATTATGCACATCTCTGCAAACCAACTCTAGATGGCACTGGAGACCCAGTGGACTCTTTCCCTGTGTGTGTGTGTGTCATTTGAGCATGTGCACATGTGAATGCGTGTGTGTGTGTGTGTGTGTGTGAACGCAAGCACGTCTGCATCTGTGTGTATGCCTCCCAGATTCAATTATTCATCATTTCCAGTGCAAATATGGTTTGGCTTTTCTATGTCTCCCTCTTTTTTCCTCTCGGTTTTGTTTATTATTTATTATGCTGAGGCTCACAATGTTTGGGTAGAATAGAAAGCCGGGTAGCAATAATGTCACTGCGTGGGTGTCATAATTATGTTCTGCCACAAACACACAGGAGAAAAAAAGGAAGGTATTGGCCGTGTGTTGCAGTACCCAGTGCTGCCGAGTCAGACATTTGTTTGCCTTGTGTCTTGGCACTGATAGCCGGCGTCTGCAGACCGCATCATTTCACCAATGACATGATTTTTCAAATACTATGTCGGTCTGTGGCCTGGAGTGGATATCTGTCAATGTATCATGCAACTTGTTCCCACAGTCCACCATGGTGTCAAGCCATTTTGCTTTCTTCATTCATGCAACCCAAACAAAGAATTTTTTCATAATCAAATATTGACTTTGGAAAGAGACTCGCTATCTATGTTAAAATGAGTCAGCCAGAACCCATATTAAATGCATTTATCGATCATGGATCTTCAGGGCACACGATACTTTCTAAACATAACAACTTTCTCACCAATATGAACATGATAGGATTCATTTATTTATTTATTTTGGTGGGGGTTGGATGGCAATACTCAGAAATATTATGAGAGAACCTTGCAAAAACTAAACTTGCAAGGAGTCTCATTTAGGAATGCTCTCACAGTGACTCGGAGCAAAGTAGCGACAATCTATTAAACTGAAGAGGTATTTTGTTCTTTTGTCTGGGAAAGAGCCGTGCAGAGATTTCTTAATCAACAGTCATTCATGAACGCTGGCATGAATCCATTAGAACACATTTTAGTCTCGAATTGTGGTTTTGTCATTCCCTCACAAACGAAAATCCCATCTTCATCAAATATTTAGGGAGATTAAATATTTGGAATATCGTGAACACGGTGCTCCGCCGTAGTGAGCAGGCTTGTTAAATGGAAGCAGGCTAGCAGTGATGCAAATGCGTCCCGTCCGTGACCCCCCCCCCCCCCCCCTCCAACAGCACTGCAGGGACGGCCCGTGTATCCACTACAACTCATTTGTCGGCTTGCACACATCAGGTGAAACTGAGGCCGACACAACATTCATGACAAGATGAATTACTACGGTGACAAAGTAACCCAAATACATCTCTAATGACGTCTCTAAACTTGTGGTTGTTAAGAGTTTGTGGTACTTTCCTCCCGTCTCTGCCGCCTGCTTTAAAAGCTCTAAACCTCCGTAAGAATCCTTCTCCCTGCTCTCAACAAGTGTTTCACATCAGGAGCCGTCGTCAGAGCTAAGAGGCTTTGTGTTGGCTTTCAGTCTTGCGCAGAACTTTTTTTTTTTTTTTTTTTTTAGATTAAAGTAGATTACAGTAGCTAACTGGTCGATTTAGAAGAAAATCAGTTCCTTCCATGCATGATTTTCTGTACAGCAGTGGTTCTCAAACTGTGGGGTGCGACCCTCTAGTGGGGCGTGGGTGCAGCCTTTTTATTTATTTTTATAATCCTTTATTAATCCCACAGTGGGGATCGATCCGGCTACTTTGTGGTTTCAGGACGACTACTCCCCATGAGCATGGGAAGTTGACATAGTCCAAAATTACAAAGTACACAAACATAACACGTCATTAATAAATACATGGCGAAATGTACTTTCGTGGAAATGTTTACGTTACGCCGTTAACAGGTTACGCTTGTGCGACGGCCAAGAATTCTTGGCGACTCATCGATTCTTGCCGTTTTGCCAAAACAAAAACAGCAGAAAGGCCTATCTCACGGAGATCGGCATTTTGTTGGAGCGGTGGGGCGTGACCAAAAAAGTTTGAGAACCACTGCTGTACAGGCATTAACGGCCCCCAGAGGATACATCTTAGCGACTTCAGTGATGTGTGAGGTACACATTTTGGGTTTTGACTGGGGGGGGCTGCGTTCACACTGCACAGTGATTGTCGAGGTGTTGTTTGGTGCAGTCAGGTTTTTTTTCTTCTTTTTTTTTTTCACACAATTAGTGCAGCCAAGTGCAACCAACACCTTTGGATTGAACGACACACAGACTTGTCGATTTTGCGCATACCGCTGCTTAACGCGAGCCGCGAGTGTGGCCGTAGACTCCCATTAGACACGGCACCGTTACATGTACACCGCTGTGTCTCGTGTGATGAATCCCACTCCTCAGGCTGGTCCCCCTATCAACCCGCTCACGCTGGCCTTATTGCATAAAAGCAGTGCTCAGAGAAATATTTCTCTTTTTAATGTTAGTTTGAAGAACTCTTGAGGGTCACATGAAATACTTTTTGGGGATTCTGTCCTCAGGTCCCTCAAAAACTGAGTTTTCCACTTCTATACAAATCTTCACACGCGGTGCACAGACACGTACACATGCGTGATAGCTGAGCCGTCTGCTTAAACTTTCAGCTGAGATAAGGTGTTGAAGGTGCTAATCTGCCAACTCAAGGCTAAGCAAAGCGCACCATTTGCCTGTTTTCTTTTTTTTTTTTTATGCATCCCTCCGGCAACTCTCCGCTAGCTGGCAGGCAGATACATGACCCCGCCGAAGCCGCGGGCAAAGGGAGGGAGGCGTAGAAGACGGCAGCCAGCCAAGGAAATGTAAGTCCTCACTGTGTTTTTTAGTCATGGTTGGCGTCGCTATGGAGGCTGGAGATAAGATGGGAGCTAGGATTTTTTTGCTTAAGACTTAAAGAGGGAGGGAGTGAGGAAGAGATAGAGGTGAAGGGAAAAAGGGGAGGAGACAGTGGAAGATAAGAGACGAAAGAGAGACGGAGGGATGCAAAGAGAGAGGAGGCTTGAGCGGTGGGAAACAGCACAACAAGGCAAAGAGGAGATGGGACTGTCGGGATGGAGCTAGACAGAGGAAAGGGAAAAACACCCACACATTGAGAAGGTTTAATCGACAGGATTTTGATGAAAGACATGATTCTTAAACATTCAGTGTTGGTTTTCACGCAGTTTGTAACATGTTGCGGTTTTAGCATTTATAGATTTTTTTATTTTAATTTGAAAATACAACATTGCGCCATATTCACTTGCAGTTAATAATCAAACAGAAACCCCCCAAAAAAAAGGACTAGTAACTCTTGCCTACGACGGTAGACAAAATAAATTAGGAGAGAGTAAGGAGGGAAGGGTTGCATTGCTGAGTCGTCCTCTCAGAGGAGCCACTGGGACACCACATTTCAATGAACATTACAGACCCGATCTTACTGTGGAAGCTCCCACTGAGTCTCGCTGTATGGGAGTTTACTTTGTGTCATGCTCATTAAAGAATCACGGGGGAAAAAAAAAACATACTTGAATTACTTCCCCTGAA
The DNA here is from genome assembly GCA_038501785.1 of Myoxocephalus aenaeus. Classification (NCBI taxonomy): domain Eukaryota; kingdom Metazoa; phylum Chordata; class Actinopteri; order Perciformes; family Cottidae; genus Myoxocephalus; species Myoxocephalus aenaeus. The sequence continues at coordinate 12,913,647 of JBAMJR010000031.1, forward strand.
AATCTGGGCCTTGTTTTATAATAATACTATTCCATATTGAAAGTGCGAGAGCCTTAAGAGGTGGTGGGAATAGAGAGAGAGAGGAGAACCACTGTATTAAGGTTTGAAATGTGTCATCTCCTTGCCCTAGGAGAGTTCAGCCTGTATTAGTGAACAGTGAGGGCTGTCTGCCAGAGACAGAAACAAGAGAAAAGAGTTTGTTCCTCCCTGTTATCATAGTTAATGGAGCAGCTCCAGGCTGTACATCGATGTGACAATGCAGATTAGAGTTTCAGCTCTCCGGTTTTGAAGCTTTTGGAGGAAAGTTTTTCCAAAACCCTGCGTGAACTTTCCAGGGCCAAACGAATAACACACACATGCAGTCTCCAAATGAGACTTATTTCCATTTAAGAAGGCTCCTGCATGGGAGTGGACAAAACTGTCGCTCTTATCGCGTTAATATCTCGTTGTGCAAAATAACAGCGCTGCTGGTTGTTAAGGCATGCAGAGAGTGAGAAAAGCCCTGACAATCTTTTGCAATTCCACTGACGCTCATCAGAGCACCCTGAGACTGTTGACATCCTTTACTGACACTGTGACACGTGTTACTGTGTTGACAGGAAGTGTCATTTTCTCCCATCTATATCCTCTGTGGGAGTCCAGGCATCTCCAGCATGCCTGTAGAAGCCCCAGCAGGAACACCGCAGGGACCCAAATGTGTGGTGGATATACTGTAGGTCTTAGACACATGTTTTATACAAAGATGATTGTTTTCTTTTACACAATGTATTTGTGGTCTTATGGCGCAATACCGGTCCTCTCCACCTTGATCTATCTATGCTCATCGGACTTTATAATTCATTTGTAATTGTGCAGATGGGTGTCATTCTGTGTCTCACTGATGACAATGAAAATGAAAATAATCTGTTAATGCAATCAAGTGCATTTATTGAAACCGACTGCTATCTGTTGCAGCTCATTTTTAATCTAGTTTGTCAACAACAAATGACCTTACTGTCAAATTAAATAATTTAACTCCTCTGTTGCAAGATGCGATCCTGTTCTTATTCCTTTTCATACATGGCATGAATGGAGAATGAGAGAGAATCATATCACACACACACACACACACACACACACACACACACACACACACACACACACACACACACACACACACACACACACACACACACACACACACACAGGACCACTGTTCATTTAGTGCATCCTTCATTATTAACTGCTCTGGTGTCAGGTATTGCGCTGCTGTGTTATCGGTACGTCAGCGTGGACAAACACAGATTGATGGTCACATGCGACCACGAGGCGAGATGGAGCTTCACTCGCAGGACTCCATGTTGGGCTTGTCGTCTCTTCCCGTCTCTTCTTCCTCCCTGCCTGTCTGTAAATCCTCCAACATCTGTATTGCGTTACTTTTTCTGAAAATTAGGGCATGTAATGCAGTTATCATGTGGTATAAATGATATCAGTGTAACACACCTGCGATTGGAAGTATAATCATTTCCAATAAATAAAGATTGGTTAGTGTAATTCAATTTCACAACATAATAGATGATTTAATTGATCATTGGCCACAATTACATACGCACACCGACTATTATCAAAACGGCAAAGCAAAGTAATCGTCTAATTAAGATGTTAACATAATCCCACGCTGACAGCTCCCTATAATAATCCTGTGTATGCGAGTGAAGTGCATATCTTTTGAGACAGCTGCAGGAATTGGAGCGAGTTTTGTCGCCCCCCCCCCCCCCAATAAAAAGGAACAAAAGATTGCCTTCTAATTCTGCCACTATCAAATTTTAACCACAAAAATAATTACAGCAATGACTCTTTTCGAACGGAGATAATTTGACACGTGTGTCTGCCTTCCCTGCTCTTGTTAAAATGCCACAAGCATGGCACGCTTGTCCAAAAAGCTGCGTTACAGCCATGTTTTGCAACATCTAGACTGTGAACCACAAGACTCGCAACATCTGGCCAAACCAACCGCCTTGGTCATCAACACCTGCTCAGTTTAGTGCAATTTACTGCATCAGCAGTGCAATAATAAGCGTACAGTGCCATTGTTGAAGAGATGTTGATTACCCAAGCTAGAGTTCTGATGGAAGGTGCATGCTTCTGCCTCCTACTGTACAATACAACACCACTATATTGGATCATTTGTATCTTTAAGCTCCACTAATAATTTGTTTCTGTACTCAAAGGATCAAATTACTACTCTTACAGGAGGCAAACATGGTGATGAACCAGCAGAGACCGGAAGGTCCTCTCGCTCTGCAGCACCACTGAGGTTTTTTTTAAACCGCTTTCAGCCAGCTGATTTGGGTTTTATGACCCTCAGGCTCGACTCTTATCAACCCCATTTCTAGCAGGCAGCACGCAGCAAATAATGTCCTTCAGCGGCTCTATCAAATGGAAAAAAAAGTAGTGACTAAAGTTGAATAAAGTCAAACGTCTAGCAGGTGCACAGCCAGATAATGGAGACTGTTACGCTCCCTTTTTTGAAAATACAGGGGGGGCGAAACGGAGACGATAATGCGACACTCGAAGAATTCGAAGGAGTCGGAGTAGAGGTGAAAATAAACGTGATTTATTTCAGCTGATCTCGATGGTTGGAAACGTAACAAGGTTCTCAAAATGTGGGGGGCAAAGTGGTGGTGGCAAACAAATAGAATAAAAATAGGCACGACTAATCCGTACCTCTGAAAACAAAAACAGTTACAAGCATGTTTAGTGTTTCACCCAAACTTTGGGCCACATGTGGAAGAGTGCGGTTATATCACAAAATATAACATTGTTATTGTTGTTATGTGTCAGAAACAAGCCCAGTGCATTCTGGGAGTTGTAGGTTTTCTACCTTTTGAGTACACATGAATTCCACAGCCCCTTTTCTCTGTTTATCTGGTCTTGTAGCACTACTTACGCAATGTGCATGCCTCCCTACGGAATAGACAGTTTTAGGAAAACCTCATCTTTCCAGCGAAATACTTCTGTAACAAGTTGGCTCAAATGGGGCGTCAACAGCTCAGAGAACAAAAGAGAGAAAACTCTGATGGCGTGCTCCTTTTACTGAGAGTCCCGAAGAATGATTGGCCAGCTTGAAGTCTGAGAAAACCAATGAGCAACATGACCGGACTGCACGGGTGGAAACCAATCATTTTGTTAGCACCTGGAGAGAAACCAGGGGAGGGAAGAGAAGCACTTTGCCCCTGCATGGCACCAAAACAGAGCTAAAAACTGTGGATGGAAACATTTTTCCAAATGAAGTAATTAAATACCAAAGCAAATCTAAACTCACGGTCCACCTGCTGTTTCCAAGCTCGAGATAGAACTTTTACACTAAATGATATACCTTTTTGTTTTGGTCTAAAAGTAGAATAAGAGAGCGGAATTAATTCTGCACTAACAGATGTGTTGGCCACTTGGGATCAGTGGAAACACAGCAGCATTCATTAGAACAGTAGTTCTCAACCTTTTTTCAGTGATGTACCTCCTGTGAAATATTCCTCCCCTGTTAGCAGCGGCTGAGTGATGAGCAGCAGGGAGGGCGGGTCATGTGACGCTTAGCTAAACAAGATGAGCTTTGGGTCTGGAACCGTGCACCGTCTTATGTTTAAGATAATATGACATGAAAATCATGATGCATTATGCAGGTTTGAGACTTAGAAAACAATTAAGTTTGTCAATGCTTCTGAAATAAACACTATTGTTCTTTTTCAATCAGTCCCATTTAGTCAAAGTCAGGACAAACCATTGTTTAGTCATTCTGACTGCTGAGCTCATTCTCGCTGGTTTAACAGACAACGTCACATCACCCCAAATCCTGGCTTCTCTCTTATTGACTCCCTGCTCCCTGCTTTTGTAAAGCACGTCTGGCCATTAAATATATAGCAGAAATGATCCAGATTATTATTTTATTTATTCTTTACGATCGATTGTTTTTTATTGTTCTGTTTCATCAGGTTTTAAATATGACATACGTTTATCCTGCTTTTGTTGGACCTCACTGTTGAGCTTTCTGTTGTCATTTTGCTTCGCTTTGTAAATGATTAGTTATATTATTTTAACGGATTAGACGTTTTGTGTGTTTGAACGTGATGAATGCAAGTGGAACAGCCTACTCTCTCCTATTCGCTCTGGTTTTGATCTCCACCAACTCCTGAGGGAGATGTCTGTTATTTGGCGGGTCAATGCTGAAGTGTGTTCACCAACTTTTGGGATCAGATCGGAGCTCAGCTGTGTGTCCACACATACACATATATTTCGTGGTTAAAGGAGCGGCTGTTTTTCCTGTAAAGTCTTTGTTGTTTTTGCCGCTTACTCTTCCTCCTTACTAAACAAAGCTCAGCCAATTTGGCGATAAACACATATTCCTTTGAATTCCTCAAAATAAAAGTCCCCTGTTATGTATTACTTAAAAGCTTTCATTTTGAAGCAGCAATAATAACAGTTGCTGAACGGTTTATCCCCCGCTTCCCCATATTCTCCTCGGGAGAGGAACTCCTGTGTGTGGGGATGATGATGGAGACTTAGACGTTATAGTTTATGCTTCCCGACATGATCGTCATTGAAAAGATAAGTGCAACCACAGCCAAAGTCTGTGTGCTGCTTTGTGCGGCGGAGGTAGCACACAGTAAGACTTAAGAGCTTGTTTTGTTTCAAGCAGCAGAAAAGTTGCATCCCTTACAGCCAGAACAATCAGCTACAAAACACTATGAAGGGGAAGCGCAGTGTTGTGTGATGATCCTCTGTGGGTTCATACCTACAGCTGACCTCCTTCACATGAAGCTCATCAATGTGATCCATCGTAAACATATAATAATATGGATTTATAGCAGCCAAAGGTCGTGAAAATTACCCTAGAGTTCAATAAGCGTCACAATATTTGCAGCGTTGCGAAGGTACAGTCCAACCTCTTGTTAGTTATACGGGCGGTATGTTTCCATCAGTTTAATTTAAATAGAGCAGTGATTTTCCACCACTGTGCCACGGTGGGAAAATGTCCAATTTCACTTAATCGGTGCCAAAAAACATTATTTAGTTGCCACAAATCATTTTTCAATGTTGAGTGTCTGAGCCTGCAATATGATAATTAAATACTCTTCCATGCCACACAATAATTACCTACCATATATGCTGCATTATGCTAAAATGTGACATTTTGTAACCGTTTGAGTTGTTGGTGTGCCGCGTGATTTTTTTTTAATGTAAAAAAGGTTGAAAAACACTGAATTTAGAGTATACCTTTTCCCTACTTGCATTATACCTTAACATGTCACTGTTGCTAAATTAATTTCCACGTGTAGAAGCATCATTTGAATCAGGAAAAGACCTTGAGGAGAGATGAAACCTGTCCTTACGTAACCTGTGCCTGGTACCGCCCCCAGGAACACTCGGCACCTGGTCTGAACTGCACGAGCAAGGGGGGCCACGGGCGGCTCGGAGGTCTCGAGTCTGGGGGCCCGTCAGTCCAGACCGCCCTGGCAGGGAGGCGAGAGGGAGCGGGACGAGCGAGCAACGGGCAGCTGGTGCCAGGATCACTGACTCGCTGACTGCTGGCGTGGAGTGAACAGCCTGGTGTGGGAGTAGATCTCCCCTGTGACCGGGGTCTCTGCTTTTTCTTCCTCTCACTCGTCTCAACTGCGTAATGAGCACTGCTAGCTGAGAGAGCAGAGGACTGAGACAGAGCGAGAGAGATTCAATGCTATTGAGTGTGTGTGTGTGTGCGTCTCTGTGAGCGATTGTTGATTGCTTGAATATAAATGGGATGTGCTCGTTCATCTAAATCAAGGCCACATGCTTGGGCCCAGAGTAAAGTGCTCTGAGCCCAGTGAAGCGTCGTACTCTATCTGCCACTCAGCTCAGGAAATAAAGCTGGGCACTTTCCCTGCCCTACATGAAATACTTAGGATAACCTTCAGAGAGTCTGTTGTCATAAACTGACTTCATGACCTGATTCTAAAAGATGTTGTTATTTCCATGTGTGCAATATTCTTCATGAATGGGAAGAAATGGTCCATTTGGCCTCATTTCCGAGATCTCATATATGTTTTACAAGTTGTCTATTTCCTGCATGTTTCATGCTTTTGTCTTTATATGTTTAGACAAGGACCCTCAATGACCCTCGTGTTCAGCTGCAGTGCATTTCTAAAGGATGAGTCTGTGATATTCTAGTGTTTTCCCTGTCAACAAATCCAATGAAAAGACATGTGGGAAATGCCGGTATTATTCAGGTTTTAGGAGCATTCTTTGGACATGTATACTTTGCATTTGGAATATGCGTCTCTATTGGGGTTTTCACTGTAGTTTGCGACACAAAGCCTCTTGCTTTTTTCGGTAGCAAGGCTTTGTGGGATGCAGAGCCCAAACGTGCAAGTAAAGCTATAAATGAATTGATCTTAATAAGAAGTATTGCCTGCGTATCCAATCCTAATGCAGTTCATTCCTTTGCGATACAGACCTCCATTGTTGTCTAAAATCCCCCTAATTGCTTATCAATGAGCCACATTGTTGCACTGGTTGACATTCTTTAAGATGAACATGGGCGCTGTAGTTTATTATCAATCCTACTACCAAATCTGACTAGCATGGCAAATGTGTATAAATCCTGAAGAAAGCCCCCAATGAAATATCAATCTACTGTTAGGGGAGTAGTGTTTGATTAAAAACTACAATGCCAAGCGGTTTCAGGAAATGACATAGCCTCTTTTAAAAGTGAACCTAAACCAGCTTAAGCTTTGGCTGGGTGCACAGGTTACAGAAGGCAAACGTTTTTTTTTATTGAGAGGTGGGTAACACATTGTTGGTTTAGGTCTATTCATGAAAAACACATACTAATACCAGCCTTATCCTTTGAGACCTCACCGCTAAATAAACGTCTTTGTCCGTCGGCAGTCTGACCTCAATCTTTTGTTAACGATTTTTAACACCAAATTACAAGGTTTCTAATGAGCACATTGAACACTTCCTGTCTGGGAACTTGGCAGCAATTATCAAAGGCAAAAAAACAACAACCAGGAAACATCTGTTAAGTTAAGACTAAATAATTAGTGTTACCATCAAACTGAATCAGCTTCTATGAACAGCAAAGGGTACGGTGACCTTGACTGATGCATCACAACATGCTCTGTCCACTAACTACTCCAGATGGGTATGAAGTGGTGGAAAAATGAAAAATCTCCATCACACTACCATTTTCCTCATGGATAAAACAAAGAAATGCTGTTTTTTTTGTTTTTGCTTTTCTAAAAGATATGTTTTGATAAAAACGCTGCCACAAATATTACAAGCTGCTCTGCAGTTTTTGCGTATCTCAGCACATTTCAGCTTTTGGCATGGTTAAATATTATACCCTGCATGCATAATGTAGACACACGGGGAAGAGAAATATGGATCAGTCTGTATTCACTCTCTTGCTGCTTTTTACAGCTGACAGATTGTCTGCCTATGGAACCGAATACCTCTGAGAACGATAACCTGCATATTTTATCTGAGCTTGCGTCAGTTGAAGTTATATTTTCAACCGAACAGTCACAATCAATGTCACGACAACTATCAGCATTGCAGTAGTAAATATGTCTGGCTATATTATATCATATATATGTACATCTTTTTTATTTGTTTTTAAAACACTTGTTGAAGTCTGTCGATACAAACAAAATTAGACATTGTTAGACTCATTGTTAGAAGTGGTACACATATTGCACTGTGGAAGTCGATTAGCATTTTAGTGAGCCGAGACTTTTTTCAGAGCCTGGAACCAAACCGCCAAATCCCTGCCCTTAATGTACCACACATGTGTTCAGTTATTCAAGCAGGTCAAGTGTGAGGCCCTCTGACAACATTTGGCCAATTAGAGGATTGAGAAATGGGGACTTCATCTTCCAAAAGCTACATCCACGAACAATACTGACTGATGAAATCATTGCAGCAGTACAAGTGTCTTTAATCGTCCAGAACCGGTTATACAAGTTTTTAGGTTAGGTTTTCTTCTTTTTTTTCCGTTCTGTCTTTTCGATTTCATTTGTTTTCGATTACATCGTGGGTTTGTTAGTTTTACTTTAGTTTCAGTTTTCAGAGAGGTTTTGTTCTAGTTTTTATTTTATTTTTAAAGTAGTGTTATTTAGTTTTTGTTAGGGCCAGGTTTAATGTTTCAGAATAATTTTGCTACATATATGTTTGGAGAACTGAACTGGAAGGGCGATTATCATTATCATTATCAAACTTTATTACAGACTCAAGGTCCAGATAATACAAAAGACATAAATAGAATAAAATACATAAAAGCACAATTACAATACATAGACCTGTCAATGCTTTATAAATAGATAGCTGTACCAATGTCTCCACAGATGGGACTAGTAGCGTGTGGTACTATACTTTATGTTTGATAAAACCAAGATGATCTCATTTTCAGAGTCATTAACTCGACAGATAAATTTATACTAGTGCTGTCATATTAGCGCGTTATTAACGGCGTTAACGCAAACCAATTTTAACGGCGTTAATAAAATTGACGGCGTTAACGCGTTTGGGCTTGGAAGCTCGGCTAACGTTACGGTTTTAAATGAATGAACGGTGAGCGCGATACGGCAAAATGAATGATATTCAGTGAACTGCGAACAGGTGCGCGTGCCAGAAGGGAGCGCGAGTGAACACATTGAACACAGCAGGAGAGAACGCAACGTTAGCCAGCTAGCTAAAGCTCCGGTGGAAAATGATTAGCTTATGCCGTGTTCACACCGGACGCGCCGCTTCCGGTGTGAACACGGCGTAACGCTAACGTTTTTGAGGAGGTAGATGTTGAGGTGAGGGGACTGACAAGGCAGAAGGTAAAGTGGTCCACCGTTCTATCAATAAGCAGACCTGCCAACCTGTATGCAATTTGCGTAGCGGATACGCATTTTGACGTCAAAGTACGCTAGTAAAAATTAGTCTAAAATTAATTTTAGACTAATTAACCAGCACACATTATATTCAATGCAATATAATGCATGACGAGTATTTAATGACTTATCAATATATAGGTTATATATCAAGGTTGGCAGGTCTGAATAAGGCTAAACTAGAAGTTAACACTAATACAAACATTATTTTTGCAGAATGAGTGTGTTAGGGGAGAAGGATGCAGCCATTGTTAAACAGCTGGATTGAAATGCAGCTGGAACTGGTCGTGGTTAAAACTGGAAGGCAAGGTCTCAATAAAAGGGCAAGAGGTGTCCTTTCATCTAGGAGATGTATTCTCCAAAATCAACAGGCAGGGATTCGCCAGATGCATTCTCTGCATCAAAGATATAAATTATGCTAACAAAGGCAGCCGTGCTCTCCCTTACCACATTGTGCCTCATATACTGTAAATGTTAGACCAGTGACAGGCTGGCATGAAATGCTTGCATAATACTTAGTAAGGAGGCCATAATAATTTTTGACTCATGGCTGAAGTTAAGTTTCTCCAGCTCTCCCCAGGTTGGCAAAAAATGCATCTCAAAATGCATCAGATTGATGCTTTAAAATATGGAATATTTAAATTTTTCTTACGGGGGAGCATGCCCCCGGACCCTCCTAGAGGGGTAATATCCTTCTCACCTTTTTCACCCCTGACCCGTTTTCATACCTGGTGCACTCTATAATTTTATTTTGTAAACCCTTGTTTATCTGAAATGTGCAGTAATTTTATTTTGTACCGCCCTGTTTGGCAGTTGTTTTTCAATAAAATAAAGCAAGCCAATCCACTTTTTCATGTTGATAAGAGCATTAAAATGCAACAAAAATTTTTTGCGATTAATTGCGATTAATCGCGAGTTAACTGACATAAATGCGATTAATCGCGATTAAATATTTTAATCGTTTGACAGCACTAATTTATACATAAAATTTCTTAAAATAGCTTTGAAAGTATTAACTCCTGCAGGCACAAACATTTCACTTGCACTACACCGTCTCGGTCTCTTCAGTAATATCCTCATGGCGTCATTATAAGCTACTTGAAGTCTCTGTAGGCTTGGTTTTTTTTAAATTAGACCACAAGTGTGCAGTGTAGAGTGGTGTACAATATGCTCTAAACAGAGAAATCTTCACTCCGTCTGTACACATACCAAACTTGCGTGAGAGAATGTTTGCTTGTGCATACATCCTACGACATTGCCTATAAATATCATCATCATCAGTCATCTGTTCTGTAATAAAATGTCCAAGATATTTTACCTTATCACAGACACTGAGTTTGTTATCAGACAATTTGAAATCAGGGAATTTTTGCCCTCCTTTGTTCTACAAATCAAAATAGCACTCTTACTAGCATTGTATTTGATATCATGTTCCACGCCATAGACGGTACATACAGTCAGGAGCTGCTGGAGACCAGCACTAAATGGACTAAAAATTACAAGATCATCTGCATACATAATATGATTAATCAAAGTATTACCTATCATGCACCCAGTATTACAGGCTTTCAGCTGCTTGGACAGATCATCAATATATAAATTAAAAAGAACTGGGGACAAAATCCCCCCCTTGCCTGACACCATTGCTGACCCCAAAGGGGGCTGAGACACTTTGGCCCCATCTAACTTGCATTGTCTGGTGGGCATACCAGTAAGCCAGAACTCTCACAATGTATTTGGTCTTTGACTTAATTTTAAAAACAACTTTCCATGGTTAACACGATCAAGGGCTTTGGAGGCATCGATAAAACCCATGAGGACGGATGAGTTTTGACCTCTATATTTGTTGACAATTTCCTTTAAGGCATATATACACAAGTCAGTGCCATGTTTGGCTTTAAAGCCGAACTGGTTATCTGTTGAGTGAATAAACTCATTTAGTCTGTCCAAAAGGATTCTTTCTAGGACCTTTGACAATATGCTGGCCAAAGCAATGGGCCTGTAGTTATCTAGGCTACCTACTTTACCAGCTCTGTCTTTAATGATGGGCACTATAATAATAATGTTTATTGTTTAATCTTTGCGCTACTTTAGTGTTCAAAAGTCTTTTCAGTTTCTGTGGTTCAGTGTCCATGAGAGTTGACTTTTTCTGTGCTGATATAGCTAATTAAAACTGAAATACATTTATGTTCAATTTTATTTCATTTTCATGAGATTCTTTACCAGGCAGTAATGTCTTGTTTTATTGTTTGTTTTTTTAAATGGCATTGTTTTCATTTTCTCAATATTTTTCACTGTTTCATTTCATTTCAGTTTCAGTTTATCATAATAACCCTAGTCCTGAAAAACACAGTTAACTGCCTCTCCCAACGAATCCCCCCCCCCCGCAGAATAATTTGACGGATGCAATCACATAGAAATGATGCACATAGTGGCTTTAATTTATGCTAAATTTCAGTACAGATTTGTTTTCCCTCCTAGGCTTGTTAACCAAGCTTCTATTACTACGACTCAGTTTTCAACAGAATTCTGTCAAAATAACTTAAATGAAATGATGTGGTCCAGCATTTCCACTCTTGGTCCTACAAAATTGACTGAAATCACGTACTTTAATTACAGACCATTTGGCTCTGACGACGTTGGCCCAAGCACACAAAAATAAAGTTTGCTCCGTCTCCGGAAGGCGCTTCTCCAATCATGATCATCTTTGCTCAGTGAGCAGGAGAGTCCTCATTGTATCTATGTGCACTGCGGAGTGTTTGCTACTTGGCCCTGAAAACATTCCCAATTTGCATATAGCGGCTTGCATTATTCATGGCCATTATTTTTATAAAAAGGCTTTTAAACATGTTTTGTATTCACCACAAAATCAAAGCTGCAGAGTGATTTATGAAAAAATTAGCTTCATGTCAAAACGAGCTGTTTGTTTTCTCTTGTAATGGAAAAAAAACGGACTTTTTCTTTTTCATCTTCCCATATTGTCGGCTCTCAAAAACAAATCCACCAATGCAGAATATAGATTTTAATCTCACCGTCTTGTCCCCTTAATGTGATTCTTCGAATTGATTAACGATTCACAATTAGTCATCCATATCACTGTTGTAAAACAATACCACCAATACTGCAATTATTTTTTTTACAACAATAAGGTGTCATATAACTCCCTCGTACATAACACGTGTTAATTAGATTTCTAGCAGGTATCCAGATCTTAGAGACAGACAGTTATTTCATTGCCTGTCTAATTTAAGAGAACTGGCACACTGATCACAGGACAGTAATGAGTGACACGACTCAAGACAAAGCCGCTAAAATACTGCCTTTACAATGGTCTTAAAAGAAGCGAAAGTGACACTCTGAATTGGTATTTCGTCTTTTATCGCTCCCTGCATCTCGGCCTGCTGTAACATTTTCAAAAAGGACAAAGGGAGGAGGAGTGAGTGCTGACCTATGGTGTCGGGCAGCTGCTTGTAAATAGACACAGTGCGGTTGTCCTTCAGAAGAGAGACTTTCTCGCCAACGTAATTCATCCTCGCCGATCTCTGATTTACGAAGTGTCGCTCGCGGACAGTCGGGGTGGCGCCTTTATCTCTACCTTGTCTTGGTAAATGAATTTCAAAATGGCACACTGCCCAGTTATTTGTCAGTGCATTTGTTATTGCTGACAACCGCAACACCCCTTTAAACAAATATAAATCCGGGGGAAAACAATCGCTGAGCAAGATGCAGCGTAACCTTTTGAAATATCATGCTGGCCATCAGTTCCCATCGCAGATCATTCCACCGTGTGTGGGGGGGGGGCACACACACGGAACATGAAAGTAATAGCAGCATAAGTCGTCTCCGAAAATACTCGGCCGTCTCTTTTTGTAATGTCAGTAACTCGGAATATGACAGGATAAGTATGCCAGTATCATTAGACTGCGGGAGCAGCTTGGGGGTCCAATGACAAGTACTGCTGCTGTAGTCATGAAAGTAGTACATTTGACATGCCACCTCCACGAGACATAGCTGATGTGACAGCAGGACATTTATTATGCACAGGATTGAAGTTGAAACAATGCTGTGGAAAAGCATATTTCATTTAGAGGCAAAAAGAAGAAGAAAAAAGATGAAGGAATGACAACTTGATTCATTTTCATACACAATGTTGAGTACAGTTAATACAGCGTTGATAGGGAGCTGAGCAGCCTGCATGTCTGTAATTGTTTGTTGGTTTACAGAGGGTGTAATAAAGTGAAACATGCTCACAGGGGGCAAAACAAAGCATAAGGAGACGTCTTACCATGAGCCGAGGCTTCCACTGTAAGACAAGCAGGAGAGAGACTAAGTCAAGATTTAGTGAATCAGAACAAACAAACAGAAACATAGTTAAACTGATTAAGCACAAAATGTCAAATTGACACAATGTAACAGGCACAAAATACACATACATATATATATATATATATATATATATATATATATATATACATATATATATATATATATATATATATATATATATATATATATATACATATATATATATATATATATATACATATATATATATATATATATATATATATATATATATGTATATATATATATATATATATATATACATATATATATATATATATATATACATATATATATATATATATATACATATATATATATATATATATATATGAGACCCTGTTTGTAGCTAGCTATCCTGCAACGTTATTGGCCAGTCTGTTTTTGAGGGGCGGGACTCTGCGAAGGGTAAATTCACATGAAATATTATTGCTACACTCGAGTATGAACTCCGGTGATCCCCTCAAGTGTCTGGGAACTTACGACGGATGGTTTTTATTTTCTAACTTTTCATAACCCTAAATAATTAATTGACTAATCAAAGAAATTTCATAGTTTTATCTGTAATGACTCATTGGTTGCATATTTGCAAGGGAGCAATAAAAAAAAAAAAAAAACACTAAATAAATGACAGCAAGAACCACATAAAGGCTCCCAAGCCATCAAGCTAAAATAAACTGTTCTGGCTGGGAGTGGGGTACCATTTCCCCCCACAGTGAAGTTGAGCTGACTGGTCTCACCAGGATTCCACCGTGTGGGGGGGGGGAGCTAAATTAAAAGTATTAGTCTCAGTCAAAAACAGCATGTCCCTCTGAGAGACTGTAAAATCATGTAGAATAAAAGTCTTATTTGTTACGGATCTTACATTTATTAGTGCCACTTTAGCAGCCGTTTGTTGTTGATCCATCATCGAGGATGACAACATGCTGGAGATTCTTCAACCCCGGCAAGATTTAAGTCCAGAAAAGGTCAACACTTCCCAAAATATCACAAATATATACCCGTATATCATAAACACAAGGGAGATAAAGCAGCTCAAGCCCCTTAGAGGAACACTTCAGGGAGTGAGAGAAGGTGGAACTAATCCTTTGGTCAGGGGCTCAGTCTAAGGGGACATCATTTACAGGCGGTCACAGATGACACAGAGGCTCGTGGAGAGCAGAGTCTGTGAGACAGGTTTGCAGATAAGAGTCTGGAGGGCAGATGCCGTGACATTTGTTGTCGGTGGTGTGCCATTCTTTAAGCTACGGGCTGGAACGCCATATGCTTTCTCGGTGGTTGCATCATACCGAATCCTGGAGATGGCAGCGACCGATCAAACACAACAACATCAATGGTGCACTCACCCAAAGCCAGGACTGCCTGCGTATGTCAAGTATAGAAGATGCAACATCTTATATAAGCGGCAATTCTTCTCTTTCCCCTCCCATCCTCTCGTCGTTATCATAGAACGAGAATTCCGTCTATTTAAATATGCACAAGAGGCTGAAAACGTCTCAGACTGATTGATGGGACCACACGGAAACGGATACAATTAGACGTAATTAAATCTCGCAAAGCCTATGCTGTTTGCCAATTGCTCATTGGGAGATGATTCTATTTGCCGAGGGGCTTTGGTAGTGTTGCACAAACTCCCAGTCAAACTGAAGAAAGGCATAATCCCCCTCTTCTTTTATTGCGGGCCATTCGTCTGGATTCCATCTGTGTCTCAAAAAGGTTTCATGTACAGCTCAACCAAAATGGCAGGAACAAATTGACAGCAGACCAGAGGTGATAAATAATTCAGCAACATCTTGATAGGCGTTTATCAGTTTTTTTTAAAGAAGCCCTTAGTCTCCTTGGGTTGAATCTAGCCTTATTAGCGTTAAGGTGCAGCCTCATGAGACTGCACCTTGACCTTGTCTAATGTGCAAGAAAACAGAGCTGACTCCCAGAAATGTTGGCGCAGGGTGTTTGGACATTCATGTATTCATCTCGAGAGGAGTTCAGATGCTGAGACGCCGGGAGTTTTGTAGGAAAGACTTCACGCTGGGAACAGACAGGGGCCGGCTGGTGCTCATCTGACCCAAAGCCGCCAAAAAGAGAGTAAACAAGCTGACAGAAAAAAAGCCAAAGAGACAACTTTCTACTTCTAACACCACAACTCAAAACACAACAGGTACCAAAACGGAATCCAATAGGCCGAACTCAGAGGTGCAAAGCTGTTTTGAGGTCTCCTTGGGTCAAGTTTTTCTCTAAAAGTATGACTTTTTCTCTCAATAATCAAATATGTTTCTCGACAGGTACTGCGAAGCAGTGATTCCTAAGCAGGGGTATCTGTACCTGTAGAGGCACCTCTACAGTTGTAACGAATGAAATTAATGACTGAAGTTAGTTGAAAGTACTGGATAAATGGTCGAACTATCCAGCTTCTGGCATTCCAATAGAGCAAATTTAACCAAAATGACCTTGACAAGCTTGTTACGAAATCTTGTTTGGTTTATCTCAAATATTCTTGAAATAAATGTGCTTATTCATTTCTTTTATCTCGCCTGGTCTCCCATTCATGTTGCAGCCTGTGAGCCGGGTTTGTAACAATACACGTACACAAATACTACACATGATGACATTACAATGCTGATGTGAATGCATAGCTGTATGGTGTCATTTGCATAACAATAATGGTGTCGGGTCAATGACCTGTGTTAAGGTTTTTTACTAAAGATAAACACACTGACTGCCTGATTGGCAATGCAAATGAAGATTCTCACACAGACGAGGTCACCCTTGCCTCCCACACAGCTGAGGCTCGAGCGCAGGGTGCTCCACGTCTCCTCTGTCACAACGAGAATATTTGTGACTATCCAAATGGGTTTTTAACCTCTGGACCCGGAGAGGAGCATTCATTCCAAACAAGCCCTCCAAGCTGTCTTCTCTGGCACTCACAGAAACCGCCAACACTAATCAGGATACAAGCCCTGTGTGGATGGGCACACTTCCCGCTGTGCCTGTTGATTCATGCCGAGTGTGAGAATGTGATACAGAGAAACGGACAGTTTCTATTTGAACGTGTCCTTGACTGCTTTTCATGAGGGCCCTGTGAGCACATGTGTGCTGCTTTTCATGGCCATGTGAATGATAACTTTCTGTTTGTACTTGTGAGGGGTGAAAGAGAGGCAACACTGCAGTCTCCCCATTTCTAAGACATGTCTGCTAATTATGCAACTATCCCTCCGGCCATATTCCATCAAACTGGCTCATTGAATTGCGTGTGAAGTCGAGACTTAGTTCTCTCTCCTTTGGCAAAAATGCAACGGTTGTTGCGTGCGTAGAGCAGGAGTATCTTTACCTTCAGACGACTTAAAACGTATTTACCTGCATTTCACAGTGAGATCTTTTCAAAGCGAGTGCGTAGATTTGTTTAGCGCGCTGGACTAGTCTGGATGGCAATGTAGTGGGAGGCGATTAAACAAAAGGCCTGACACAAATTTAAGTTGGGGTCTATTGTTGATTGCATTTTGACTTCTAACGAGGCCCTGGCTTTGGGATACTTGGGCATTTTCATTAAGTCTGTTTTCAAACAGAATGGAAATGGAGGAGCAAATCTTTAACACCCGACCCGCATAATGGGCTGGAGAGCAGCTGAGCGTTTAAGAAGTGTCCCTTGGCCCCCCCAGACCAAATATCTTTCTGCATTGCCTAGTAATTAAGAAGCACTGATTGCCATTTTAATGACTCCCTTCCAGTGCTCAATATATTGGCAGTGAGCGAGGGTAACAGCGTGTGTGTGTGTGTGTGTGTGTGTGTGTGTGTGTGTGTGTGTGTGTGTGGAAAGTCTGAGGATAAAACAGCCATAGTTGCAGGCTCTCTGGAGAGTTGAGGTGTCATTCTCAACCCATTATCTGTCTGGATTCCTTTCATTGCCAGCATCCACACCTGTGATCTCACTAACACTAACACACACACACACACACTCCCTCGCTCTCATTGGTCCACAGATACACGGTGAGACCTTTTTGGCAACATGCCACTTATTAAGAGCAAAGTATTTAGTAAAATGTGTTAATTATTCCTATTAGATTAAGAAGAAAAAAGTGTTTCTTTATCTTCCCGAAGTTCTCAATTACTGTGTCTACTTTCATGTGACACGAAGTGTGTAAAACCTAGAAACTGTGAAATGTAACTCGCCAACTAGAACACCCATGGGTGCTGAGTCAGTGCACCTTCCAGATGCAACACGCCTGCATCTGATAATTGCTGTTAGACTGGCAACATCCCTTCTGTGAGGAAGCAGGAAAGTAGCACCGTTAAGCTAGAAATTCTCAGAGGTAACCCAAAGGCATATGGTAGCTTTGTTCTTTGTTAGCTCGAGCATTTGGCCAATTTACGGTGATTTGAACACTTTGTAGCAATAACTCACAATATAAAAAAGAAAAGAAAAGGGTATTTTGTTGGACAGAGGGCTGAAAAACACTCTGAAGTTAGGCTAAATCTTGATTTCATACCAAAACACTCCATGGCTAGTTCTGTGATGTTCCTCAAGGTCTTGGTGTCCTAATGTGGTATTTTGACCATCTTTATTCATTCTTGATTGGTGAAAAACTATTCAACTTTGCATCAAATTTGTAACAGTTTGTAAAACATAATTGAGCATGGGATCATCATCTGATTAATCATCTGACATTAATCTTAATGTTCTTCCCTAAATACACTCTAAACTTTCAAAATCTGAATCGACAGCGAACCAAAACACCGTGTTTATTCTATGTGGCATATACTGTTGATCTGCTGTCTTCCTCTAAAGATCCCCTGGCTCCATTAAAAAAAAAAGACAAAATTGGGTCCATTTAAGTCTCTACGGGTTAGAATACCCAGTAGTGAGGGAAATCTTCCCTGGGAAGAATTCCCCAGGACACAAATCATGATGCATTTTATGTCTCCTGCTGCAGCAACGGGAGCTTATTTGCAGCACCAAGTAGTGATACTAGAAACAGGACAAAACAAAGCAACAACTATGCAGAATGTCAAACTTTATTGACTTAAAGTCCATGAAACAGCTACCACTGTTTGCCAAGAGCAAAAAATAAATACAAGTTCTGTTTCTCACCCCACAGTTGTCACCAAAATCAAGAACAATGTGTGCCTTGTGGTTTACCAGTTCAAACGTTCCATGTCCAACATAAAATGTGTAAAAATAGATAAAGGACACATCTGAATAAACACTTGTTTCATATTGCCAGTCACACGTCTTAGATCACTTCTCTCATTGATATAAAAAGCAGTCGAGAAATATATTTCTTACAGTTTAGTGGCTATGCCCTTTTAACGTGACCGACTCCTTTATTATAAGTGCACACTGGTAAAGTGTGTTTCAAAAAAAGAAGGAAGGGAAACTAATTTGCTGCGTGCACAAAGCCAGTCATATGTTACACAGTTGTTGACAGGTTTATTCATGCATATTGCGGAATGTTATTTGCGGTTTGATTAATGAATCACGCCGTTTTGAAGACTTAATTAAAATACAAAGTTTTTAATCCGTCTTTGTGCATCGTTTCTTACGTAAGCCAGAAAAACCTGTGAAATGATTTAAAACCTGTTAGCTGCCTTTAGGCAATATCTTACACTGGTGTAAGTGTGCTCAACTTTCAATTACATTTCACATTCAACACACATTTTGAAACAAGGATGGATTTTTAATGAAACATTTGACGTGGGATTATGTCAAATAAAAAACAGATCCAAAAACACTTTCATGTCTTTTTTTAATACTTTTCATGACTTGATATCCAGCTGGTGACACAGAGCGGGAACATTGTGCCTCTCTTGTTGCATCTATTGAGCCACCGGAGAAGTGAAGCTCAAACCTCCCTGTTTTCTTCTGCCAAGTAGCAGGAGATATTTACCCGTGCTGCAGAGAGCAGCCCTAACAATCCTGTGACCGGGTTGTGTTCATCCCCGCTCGGTACATTACATTAGTCTTGATGTGCGAGGGAGTTTTACTTTCATTATCACATTTCCATCGCTGGTGTTTGCTAGCGAGCGTTGTGTGCCGATCAGTGCTGTTGGCTTATTCAAATACACGTGCAGCTGAGGCAGAAGATGTTGCCGCTCTGCTGAAAATTAACTGCTTCCTGTAGTCTGTGGTCTAACCTAATCAGGGAGGATAATGCACTGCGCCGCATCGACTGTCATCTCTCCTTTGGGGGTCTTTTTATATATAGATCGCGCTTTGGCTGTCCACAGGTCTGAGGAGCGAGGATGCTGGAGATTTAATGCGATTTATCAGCCTGAACATGTGATATGGTGGTGACCTGTGCTGGAAGAAGTAGTAATAGCAGAATAAAAGAAATACAGAATTTTCCCCATTTTATTTGCTCATTTCATTTAAAAGTAGAACAATAAAACAAGAAATATGACAGTAGTGCTGTTTTGAATGTGGCGAGTGATGAGAGTGTCTGAGGTGATGGGGAGAGTTCCAGAGGGAGGGGCCAACAATGGAGAAGGCCCCGCCCCCTCCAGGTCCGATGCTTGGACAGAGTGTGTGTGTGTGTGTGTGTGTGTGTGTGTGTGTGGGGGGGGGGGGGGTAAAGGAGGTTGGCGTCTGCGGATCTGAGGTTGCGGGTGGGAGCGTGTCGGTGCAGGAGGTCAGAGAGGTATGGAGGGGTTTAGGGTTGTGAAGGGCTTTGTAGGTGATGAGGAGAATCTTGAACTGGATTCTGTGCTGTATGGGGAGCCAGTGGAGGTTTGGGAGGACTGGGGTCATGTGATCTCTGATGCGTGAGTGGGAGAGGAGACGGGCATCTGAAGTCTGGATGTGTTGTAGTTTGTTGATGGTTTTGGTGGATGTGCCGTACAGGATGCTGCTGCAGTCGAGCCGTGATGAAGGTGTGGATGAGTGTTACTTAGAGCTGCTAGACACAAATGTACTATTTTTGTTCGGTGATAGTCAGCTGTCACTTGCCCAACATGCCAAAATACAAAACATGGCAATTAGCAGCTAAAGAGATGATATTAATCCACTGATTATCGAAACATATTTTGGATCAAAAACAATCGTAATCTGGGACAAGATACGTTTGCCTTGAAACGTAATTCACAATGCAGTATTGCGGTCCATAACTGACATTTGAGCGTCATAAAAGCGTCATAATTAGAAGCAAAGTTACATTTGTAACTGTTTTAGATATCTCATTTCTTGTGTATTAATCAATTTACATGTCTTGCAATGCAGCATGTATGCAGGCGTTACACAGAAGCAGGCATTACCTGAAACATTTGCTCCTAATTGGAGACAGACAGGTGTGCTGACAGATCAGTCAGAGATGCACTTGCTCGTGCGATAACATGAGCCAGGGTTATTATCAGATGGTAGGAGTTTGGGAACGCAGATGAGAAGCCTGGGCTTGCACTATTTCTTTTGCAGTGTTTCCGTAATATCATCATTAGTGTCAGCAGTTAAATGCCCCAGAGTCAAACAAAAGAACACTCTTTCCCAAAAGAACACTCTCCTCACTTCACGTAACAGCAAACTAAGATGACAGCACAACATACCCGACTGAGTGTTACTTCCCTCAAGCAAAGTTTGCACTAAACTCCGTTCATCGTAGCTGCACGCTCCAAGAGGCTCCTTGCAACGGAATCTATTAGGACAGGTTAGCATCATAGTCAAAGCATTTTTCAGCCCCCCAGGAGTGAGAGTCATTATGCTGTATCGCCACTGAATCATGTATCCTCGTTGAGTGCTAAGGAAGGCGTTTCTTATTTCGTCAAGGCTAGCTGAAGCTGTAATTTGCCAGGATCTGAATAGGATTCCCCTCTACTTTCAGTGAGTTCTCTGGGGAGCCAGAAGTCTTGTGAGCCTGATCTATCTCTTTATAATGTCTTCATTTCTAGCGGCCATGACTTAAGCTACCTCTGCAACACTCGGTGTCCATCTACCTGATCTGCTCTTTATGCAGCTCGGGAAAGGGGAAGTGGAAATTTGTCATGTGCTCTGAACAACAACAACAGGACACTATGAATCTCGCGGCCTATATGCATTCTTGTTTGAATAAGCGAACAACCAAGCAAAGCAATAAATAACCCACTGAACGTCTCATTTATCGTTTTCAATTTCAGTGCAGTAGATGCCCTCTTCAAGTTTCCATTCACCCCTGAAATGCTCATATGGAGGCTACAAGCTACGAATGGTCTTTGAGGGGAAACACTTCAGGAGGTATTCATTTCCCTTTCCAGAGTTATGCTAACACCTAATCCAGTATTAGCAAATTAGATGGCTAATGATTCATATTGGCTGTAATTGAAAATCAGTACTTTCTCTTGCCTCGTTGTTGAAATCAAATTAGCGTTTGCCTGAAACAACAGCTCTCACTCTACGGGGCTGTTTCTACAACATGTCGTCTTCTCTGCCGATCAGAGAGGATCAATACGGGCGACTGCATATGCACATTCAAAAAGTACAAGCTTAACTTTTTTGGAGACAAGATGAGATGAAAATGAACCTTGAGAGTTACAGGAAGACGGGCAGAATGAGAGAGAGAGAGGACAAAAAGTGTAAAGGAGCTGAGGAAGAAAAGGGAACAAAGCAAGAGCAAACACCGGGGTAGAGACTGCAGCACCGGCTGCTCCTGAGGGAGCCAGAGAGATGGGCTGGAAGACAAATCAGGGCCACAGAGGTGATTCTGCAGCTGCACTTCTTCCCTCTCCTTTCGCCGCGGACATCTAACGCGCTAGATTCCCGCTACGCCGGCTGTGCCTGGAATTAACTGAACTCGTTTGTTTGTTTATCCATATTCATGACACACCTAGAACTCCGGGTCTACGCCGAAACTTTATTCCTGCATATCTTGATGAAGGGCAGAATCAGTCAGCCTTGGCTCATTCCTCACAGAGCTGATCGAACAATGGCATCAAGCTGTGCTAGATAAATTGGAATCCTACTGGGTCCATGCTGGAGACCAGCGCACAGTGTTTGTTAAAAGAAAAAAACGTTACAACTAGACCGGTATCTCGTTAGGGTATGTCCATCACAAACCTATTCTGGGTACAATAGTACTATTAGTTGCTGCTAAAAATACACATTATCACCTCAGTGGAAGGTGTGTGGCGCTTTTACTTCACTGAATAAAAAAAGAAAATAGCCCAAATGTGTCTGAGAATTGAAGCTGATGGCTCCCAGCAGTTAATCTATCCTGATGCCGCGGCAAGAGGAATTAGATGGTTCACTCCACTGCAGAGGATGATACGCTGCAGTTGTCAGCAATCAGAACAGAAAGCTGGTGGCGCAGGAATAAAAGACGCCGAGCAACCAATCAGATGGAGGACGCTGTTGAAAGCGTGGACGTTCAAGATGCCGTCAGCTGTTGCAACGTTCAGTTTGGATGTCATTGTGAGTCTTTGGGGCGAGCCCCAGAGTTGCTTCACCGCTGCGCCGCTTCTACCCTCCCTCTCTCGGGGGCCGCGATACATAACGAACAAGAGCATCAGCGCTGTGGCGTCCGAATCTACACCAAAGGCGACGCAGAGTCAAAGAGCTAAGTTACATCATTTTGAAGCCTTTTGTTTGAGGGAGGAACAAAAAACGGTCTGATCACTCGAGCTTGGTTTTTATATTTACTTTGCATGGAAAAGAAAAAGAAAAGAGCGTTAGAGGGCCTCGGCTCCCAGCACAAGTTGAAAGGGGGGGGGAGGAGAGAGAGCGATGCACCGCGAAGACGAGGCTCTCACTCATGCAGCGTGGGAAAGGATACCGGCCCTTGGGGAGATATGGTGGAGCCGCGATGACATTTTTAGAGCAGCTGTGAGAGTTATAGATTAGTATCAGATGTTATCCATTACTCCCTAGGCAAAATTTATGGAGAAAAAAAAAAACACAACAACAAAGGGCAATGTAGAAAATAAGAGGAAGGAATAAAATCAAGCGAGAGATCTAATCAAGGATCATAACAAAAATATTGTCAACAATCAACTTGCTGCTCAGGTAGTTTGTTTGTGATTGTAATCAAAATAAATCTGTTCATAAAATTAGAGGAGATGCATCCACCGCTGAATGTTAAGACCCTGCAAGATGTTTTTCTTTCCTCGGCCCTCTCACTCTCTCTCGCATGAATAAACAACGGAGGTGAACGAGCAAACATTTGCGTTGCGCCCCGCTGCGAGACGCTGAGAACGGATGCGGAGTCTTTCGCCCTTAAAACCTCCTCTACGGCTTTGTGTGTAACACGCAAACAGATAATGTGCTTTCACACGTGAAGTGATATGCGGCCCGTTCTCACTTCTTAATGTGCATTAGTGCTGAAGAGCGACCTGCTCGTGGCTGTCACAGTCGCTCGGCGTTTGCACAGCGACGTTGTGGCGCGTGTGAGTTACGCAGATTAACGTTCTCTATCCCTCACACCGAGGCTTCATGTTCTTCGGTTTGCAGCAAATCAACTGTCACCGGCACAGAGACGCAGCATAGCAATACCAGTGTAATATTCACGCTCAAACACGAACTTCAATAAAGTCCAAAACCCAGTGGGAGAGAAGAAAAACAAAAAAAAACACCATTTCTCTTAAGAAAAGCAACGAAGTCTCGTGTCTTATTCTGACACGTTTGGGCTTCAATCCCTCGCCGCGTCGAGTCGACCACGTTTCACCGAGCTCCTGCGACTTGAAACCCGGCGGGGGGGCCGTCTCGAGCCGTCACTGTTGCCGTGCCGACGAGCAATATATATCCGAGACAGCGGCCGACCTTTTAACTCCCTCGGCTCCCTGGTCGGAAAAGCCAAGAGACGTGACCGCCAAGACGATGGACAGTTTTAATACAGCAGAACGCGCCCTCTGGGGAGTCGGGCGGTTACCCCTGCAGATATTATGGGCGGCGAAATGAAGCACATCCATTTCCTGCAGCCTGAACGATGACATGTGGCAACGTGGGGCCTCTGGTGTGTTGCCTTGTCTCTCACACTAACTCCAACTGATTAACAGAGCCAAATGAACGGCTGAATCCCCCCTCCGCGCTATATAGCGAGCCAAAGCTATCGATTTCGTACTCGCACTCCTTCCTGACTTTGATTGCTTTTGCTTACAGCGCGCCAGACAATGCGATAACTATCCAGGAAGAGAGCGCCGCTGTTAAAACTGAAATAATGGTTGCTATGGGAGCCATGTTATGCGGCTGCTACTGTATGTCATTTACCGGCTGCCGCTTGTGTTTACACGGCGAAAAAAGGAGAAGATGGAGAGTTGGACAGGTAACTGATAAAAATGAGTTGCCGCAGGACTGGTGGCAGACATCAGTGGAGGCAAGGGGAGTGTCGCTACTTCACGAGGCACGATCATAATGAGTCTTTTCCCAAAACTGCCCTGAGGCTGATCCCTCGGGGTGCGAGAGGGAAAGCGTGAACGCACATGACACACAAAGCGCCACACACACACACACACACGGAGAGAGAGAGAACACGTTTTGACTGCATTCAAAGCGCTTCTTTAAACACAGCCTCTTCATGCTGCAGCGGCTGTCAGGATCGCACGATGCATAATCAATGCTCCCTTGCTCCGACGCTCAAGAGGGCCGAAAAGGAGCACACAGATGTCTCCAATTAACGCCTGCCCCGATGGTTCGCCGCCATTATCTCCGTCACGCCGCCGCCCCCCCCCCGCACACCTTTTTTTGTTGTTGTTGCATTTTTCATTTTCCATCTCAAAGTCTAATCTGCAACTTGCCAACACCTCTCCCGTTTCTGCCGACCCTCAGCTGAAGAGTTCTGTTATCTCGGTGGATTTTGGATGAGTGTCGGAGGAAAGTGCGCCGCGGTGCATTGTGGGTTCAGGTAGGTTTCGGAATAACTACGGCCCTCCTCAGTGGGTCTTTGAGCAACAATCTTTGAGAAGCAAGTTTATTCCTGAATTTAATTTAGGTTTCCACACGTACATGGAAGTTCGGCGCTGCATTTAACCCATCCTAAGCATTTAGGAGCAGCCGGGGAGCACCTTGGGGTCAGTTCCACGCTCAAGGACACTTCAACATGCCGACAGTAAGATCCGGGGATCAAACTACCAACCATCTGGTTAAAGGAGGACCACTCTAACCACTGAGCCCCCAAACAGTCTACAGATACTGTTGCATAGCTATCTCAGAATCAGAACCATTTATTGCCGTGTATGTTTTCACATACAATGAATTTGTCCTGGCGGGAGGTGCATAACATTAAACAATACACAGATTGCAAGAATTGGGAGAATGAAATATACAATTAAGAAAAAGTGCACAGACAAAACAGATACCAGTACTTAAGGTGGAATGTAAGTGTAATGTGAAAGTGACAATCTATACTGTCTGTTCCTGATACGATAGAATAGACAAACAGTATTTTCAAAACGCATTGCTAAACACTTCTTAGTCTATTATAATTTCTATAATAATAGCTCACAATATGCAGTTCTGGTGTGACATATTGCACCTACAGTATCTCCCCGATGCTGAGCAGCAGCCTCTTTTGAATCAATCTCCATATTCTCAAGGATTTTAACAGCTTTCACAAAACCGTCTGCTTCTCTTGACATCAACCGCCTTTTAATAATAAAAAAAAATAAAAAAATCAATAGCAAACTATTTTTCTTTTCCCTGGATTCACCTCATTAGTGCATTTCATGAAAAAGCGTTTCACCGTCTGTACTGTAGCTCGCCGTCTCAGATCAAACTGAAAAGCAGCATTTCCTTTCACGGAGAACGTCTCAGGTGAAACCGACATCTTTCGGCGTGCGATGCACGACGCGTACCCGCGTCAGACATTGTTTGCGTCGCGCTGCCTCTCGGCTGCTATGGCGCCGGCTCCGTTACCAACGGCAAGCCTTTAACAGTAGAGCAGTCTGACGTAACGGCAACAAAAGGGCTTTGTGCTCCTCGTTATCTTGGATCACTGAGAATGTCATGGCACATCTTCGTAATGAAGCAGTGGAAAATGTGGTTTTATTGCTCTTTTAAATCTGACTCACAAAGAAATTCACATCTGTGTGGAACGCAGTGCTTTTTAAATTTTTTTATTTAAGTTGAAGGGAACGGAAACATTGCTTGGTGAATATCATGACAGTTATAATCATCATATTTAATGCGACCCGTGACAAGGTCATTTTGTATAAGTACGAGGCATGGGATAACTGATTATTTAAATTAATGATGGATCCATCCATTATACTCCCAATTGCTCAATTAATTTTAGCATGTCATGCCTGAATCGTGAAAATTGTCCATCCAATTCCCAGAGTCCTGGTGATGTCTTCAAACTTCTGGTTGTGGCCATCAATGTAAAACCCAATACATTTACAATGATATAAAAAAAGAGAGGAAAGTTTGAGAAGCTGTCATTTTCATTGAAACATAACTACATTACTATTTTTTGATAAGTTTGATGAAACAAATCGCTGTTCAGCTGTTTTCTGCAGCTTTCAACATAGTATGCAGGAATTGTCGCCTGCTGTTCGTAACCACTTAAAGATGGACGCCCACGATACGTCAACCAAATGAGAAGAAATAGAGGCAGCAGGCAGGGCTCCTGCAGATAGACACCGCCACACACTTCCAGTGGGTCATAATGATGATTGAGAGGTCTATAGGCTCGCATTGATTCTCAGGAAAACCCTAAGTAGCACATAGCTTTAAGTCTTTCCTCTGAGGCCTCATTTGCAATTGTACCAGGACAAAATCCTGATGAGATTTAATGCACTTTCATTTACACTCAGCTGCATCTCCATTAGCCCACAGGTCCCAGGCTACATGCAAATAAGGGCCGACTCTCCTCCAGCTCAGAGGGAGCAACTACCCAACTAACCAACTATCCGAGCAGACACACACACACACACACACTCCCCAATGAATCGCAGTCATGAACTATAAGCAACGCAAGAGTTTTATTACCCTAAGTGCTGTAACTTTTGGTTTTATATGATCGGATGTGTTGAAATAGCTGGGGCTATCCTTTCCTGTCACTTTAATAACACAAGGACAACTATGATGAATACAGCTGTGAGCAGTGGTGTATAAAGTACCCAAAAGCCGTACTTGAGTAAAAGTAAAGATACCTTACTGGAAAATTACTCCAGTAAAAGTAAAAGTCACCTATTAAAATACTACTTGAGTAAAAGTCTTAAAGTATCTGATATTTTCTGTACTTAAGTATCAAAAGTATTTCTCTGATATAAAATGTACTTAAGTATTGAAAGTAAAAGTACAAGTACATGCTTTTAATAAAAAAGCAAAGGGTCAGAATTTTGAGAATTATGAAGTTTATTCTTTTAAGTGCTGTGGTCACCGTGACCAAGGACCAGGAGTTGTGTTGATACAATAACTGGGTTGGCTGGGATCCATCCATATATATTATGTTCAACATAATATATTGTACCTAAGTATACTTTTGCATCTACTATGAACTTATCATCATAATTCTCCAAAAAGCAATATGACACTATGAAGGACTTGTAACAGTGTGGTTATAAGTATGCTCATTCCGCCCGCCGTGGGTCTCTTGGTACCGGTCTGTGGGTCTCTTGGTACCGGTCTGTGGGTCTCTTGGTACCGGTCTGTGGGTCTCTTGGTACCGGTCTGGGGGCTCTTGGTACCGGTCTGTGGGTCTCTTGGTACCGGTCTGTGGGTCTCTTGGTACCGGGCCACAGAAAGAATGAATGAAACATTTCAATTAAATAAAAAAAAATCAAGGCCGGAAAGATGTTTTATTGTGAAAAATGACCGCATACATCCGTCTGTGGTAACCTCAGACGGAATCTCTTGACACATGTCAAGATGTTACGTTACTCTAAAAATGAAACGTAAGTCTGTTACAACTCTGTCGGTGATCTGGAAACCAAGGCAGAGTATCCTGAGATCGCCAAAAAAGCATGAAAACCTGCTTCCATTCCAACATCCTGTCTTTGTGCAGCGCGTTATAAGTTAAGCAGTAGACTGGACTAAAGGTTTAGTTAGCAGTAGAGTCAGTAGACTGGACTAAAGGTTTAGTTAGCAGTAGAGTCAGTAGACTGGACATAACGAACACACGTCAGGTGTCGTTGTCTCCTGTCTTTCCGAGGTCGGACCCGGTCTGTGAAAATATTGTCTTCACGTAACCGGTCCGTGACGCATAAAGGTTTGGGAGCGCTGGACTAGAGGATGTAGAGGGAAAATGCAAAACATTGTGATTCGCAAAACCTGCTTGGTGGAGTCTGTGTTCCACCACAGTCCCCGATGTTTTTTTTTCTTTTTTTCTAAAGATAGATTTGATTTTGTAGCGAGTAACGAAGGTTTCAGGAGAAATGTATCGGAGTAAAAGTATCAGTTTTCTTTGCAAAATGTAGTGAAGTAAAAGTAAAAGTAAACAGAAATATAAATAGTAAAGTAGAGTACAGATATCCCCAAAAACTACTTAAGTACAGTAACGAAGTATTTCTACTTCGTTACTATACACCACTGGCTGTGAGGTCACTACAGCTGCCATGACCACGGACAAGGACAGACCTTGAGTGTCGCTTACAGTAAAACTTCTTGAAAAGACGGCCGCATTTTCACCTTTTTAATATTTGGCTGGAATGCGGTTGCATTTTAACACCAATCAAATAATCTTCTTGATTAATTTATCTTTGCAATAATCTGATTTGAATTATAACAAATAACATGTATGTATAAAGAATTATAATCTGTTTCTACAGCCTCAGTTTTATCCTCCTTTTTTTATACTGGCTTTCCATTATATTACTTGAGTTTCATGACTTGAATGAATAAATGGGATGAACAGTGAGAGCACAGAACCGTGAATTCACATTCTGCTTTCTGTTATTTCCCTGTTATTGGCTGCTTTTAAATTGAGAACTGTCATTGGCTCATATCAGTGGTGATGCCTTTTAAATGGAGGCTAATTGACTGAATATGCCCAGGCGACACCGTCGTCCTAAATCATTGCATCCATTCTAAAAGACAGCAAAAGCCTCGTGTGTTTACCTCTCAGGGCAGATTGGCCTCTGATCTTCAAATCCCTTGTTTAGCTTAAGTAGCCCTCTCGGGACCGCGGCAAGGAGACGGGGAGTGATGGAGCGACAGAGGGAGGCCGAGCGTGAGGCTGGAAAGAAAGAAAGATGGGTAAATGAGAGAAAGGGAAGAAAATAAGTGAGAAAAAGAGACATAAACAAAGGAGAGGTAGGAGGCAGGAACCCTTTTAGGATGAGATGGCCTTGCCCTCCTCTCCCAGGCCTGATGGAATCTCCCTTGCTTGAACTCATCAGGTATTCACAAAGCCACGTCTTCGACGCCCACCTCTCCTGCGCTCGGACGGAATGAGAAGCTTATTGGTCCTTTGTGGATCACTACCACTGTCATATCTTGTGAAGACACCACCTTCCTCTTTCGGCTTGGAGTTGAAATAAACTGGGAGAGTAAAGGGGGGCGGGGTATTGATCCTTGTTCTCCCCCCCCCCCCCCCTGTAATGCATGTTTTTCTTGTGGCAGAGGTAAGTCAGCTGGATTCACGCCTGAGTTTTCAGTGATGTGGTGAAACGGCGGTGGAGTGACAAGGATTTGAGGTTCGGTCGTGAGCAAACAAGCGCGCGCACGCACGCACACGAGCGAGGCACGGTGAGACTTCATAGCATCTCTTCGTAGTTATTTTTTTTTGATGGATGAATATTGTTTTTGTTTGTATTTCGCCTGCTTGTCTGCGGTTTCCTCGACGCATTCCCAACCGGCATACACAAAGACGCCCCCCCACACACGCCCCCGTCTCACCTTCATTGCTTTTTTTGCCTTCTAGTTGTTTTATGTGTTTTTGATCGCCTCGGAGATAGCAGCACCTGCACATCATTTCTGTTTCTACATGGAAATCGATGCTATCGACGGGCACCATCGTATACAGACACCGCTACGACGGAGCAGGCGGGGGAGGGGGGGGGGGGGGACGATCAATAAGCTACTAATGAGGGCCCAGAGCAGGATGGTCATGTGAGGGGAAATAACGTGTGGTGAGAGAGAGAGGAAAGAGAGACGGGGGCAGGGAAGAGAGGGAGGAGGAAGATAGAAGCCAATGTGTGATATATGGTGGGGAAAAAATTATACAAAATGCAACTGTAGACGTGTGTGTACATGGCCCCCCCCCCTCCAGCGTCACGCCGTAGTGGGATTATTGGTTTGTTGTTGCCGCTGTGACCCCGCAGAACAGAAACTGGCACTCACCACAGTAATGCACAGCACAGTTTGTCTCACTCTCACACACTCACACACATGCACAGCCCGACACGGTGAAACCCTCATGGGCTTTGCGGGATAGAGTTACCTGCCGAGTCTCTGCTATCGATCTAAACAGAGAAGTCAACGGCCGTCTCCTAAATTGCTTCAAGTTTTAATGGGCATCCATGTGACCGATTTATGGGGTCATTTAACATAAAGAAAGTCTTAAACATGTGTGCATTGTGAATTGTCCAGAGTACTGGGGATGCAGATTCTCATCATCGCATCACAAACAAAATTCAATCAACATGAAGTTAACGAGCTAATTTAGCTTCAGGAGCAAGACCTCAACCACACCTCCAATCACTTGCGTATACATGGGAAACCCATCCGTTGAGTTCTCAACCCACACTGCTATTCCTCCCGAGGCCCATCCCTATTCCTATCAACACACATCTACCCTCCCTGCCTCATCCCCTCTCATTCCTCTTCTTCCAGGTACGGCACCAGGTGCCAGGTCCGTAACTATTTTAGTCGTCCTGATCCCAAACATGGGTTGGAGGCAGCAATCTCCGAATGGAAAGCCTGGCCCGGACACACACACACACACACACACACACACACACACACACACACAGCTCATTCTGAGGAATTGTGCCGATGTTGAATGATTTCACGTCATGATTTGTGTCCTACATGCAGGAAGTAGTATGACCTTTTATGAAGCACGGCAGAAAGTAAGGAGATGTGTTCTGTCACTGACCTTCAGTTAGTTCTTTTATCCCAACCAGGAGGGTTATGAGACCTGTCGCGCGAGTGTTTGTGAGTGATCGCTGGGTTTGTCCACAGCAAATTGTGCATACTGCTGAAACAAAGTGCATCATATTTTGGGCGCTCATAAATGAATGCATCAAGAAGCATCTATTTTAAAAACTGTAAGCACAATCTTCACAAAACTTTAACCAAGTCTCTTAGCTCAATATCAGTTGCTGGTGTCTGAGCAGAGTGACAGTTTAGCGTTCCATTTAAGGCTTCGTAAAACATAAAACATATTAAAAAAACTAAACACAAGTGTGTGTCTTAAATTGGTTCCTAGTTCATTGCGTCATGAGTCACTGTGGAAAATCGGATTTCAGGCAGTAATTAGGTTCTTGTTTCATTAAACATTCGGACACTGACGAGTCACAGTCCGAAGTCAATGTGGTAATGATGTCACATGAAGCAACACAACTCCCCAGAGATAGGTAGACTAGTGTTTTAATACAATGTGTGGCTGTAAAAATACCTCCATTTGATTCTCGAGGGAACCATGCAGCATTTTCACAAACGTGTCGGAGCATGGGGAACCCAGCTGCTTCTAATACAATTAATAGACAAGTTTGCTTTACATAAGCTAATGAGCAAGCGTTTGACAATCATAAAGACAGATGCTGAAGCTTCAATCCCACAGGGATTGCTTCATCAGGCTGCTGGAAGAGTGTTCGGTCCTCGGAAAAAGTAGAGACTGAATAGAAGGTGGAAAGGTCCGGGAAATCACCTTACTTCCTTTAGGGGGATTCTGAAACTCTCCTGGTCAAAGAGTCAAATATAATTCATTCACTGAGAGACTTGCTTTTCTTTGGGCATTGAGAGTGTCAGCAGCAATCTCCAGGAGTATGCTAATGCGGGCAATAATGACACCTCAGCATACCTTTACACGCCACCTGTGCATCTCTGGAGGGAAAGTTAAAAATAAATCACCTGCCTGATCCCTTCTGAGAGTCTACCTTATGGTTTACTAGGCCTATTTATAACACTAAAGTCAGCTTCAGTGTGCAGCAGTGACTTTAAATTGAACGTAGAATTATACTATATATACATATATCTATATATATATATATATATATATATAGATATATATAGAACAAAAAGTTTTCGGAAATTTGTGTTTGGTAGATTATTTCTCTGTTGTAACAATACATTTTGGCAATACATTTTATATCGTTGGAAAGCCGGTTTATTTCCCTTTTGAAATTATGCCCAATTTGTAAGAAACATGCATTTATGGGATGAGCAGCACAACTGAGTATGTGGGTTGTGACATGAACAATTTGCCAAATCTTCTCTGCCAATGCCAAACAGCTGATTCTGCTGCTGCTTTTAACTCTTGTTTGGTGGATTGGATGATTGAAGCCTATCAGTAACAAGAAAGAAACAAGACATAGGCAATTTTACAATGTATTCATTTAACAAACAGTCTCAGTAGTGTGCGGAAGAACCATCCACAGCCTGGCTCCTTCTCCTCCTCAAGCAGGATCTGTCTCAAGTCAGCCAACGTGGTTGTGTTGGTCACTCTAGCACAAACAACACCCCCAAGCTGATTGACAAGTGTTCAATGGGTTGAGGTCAGGACTGCTGGAGGCCATTCCAGTCTCGCCCGCTCTGTGGGGGCGAGCGCTGACATCTTGGAGGATGGAGTTCGGTCCCAGACTGTGGAGAAATGGGATTGCTGCTGGTTGCAGAATCTCATCTCGATATCGCTCTGCATTGAGATTGCCTCCAATGAAGCAACTTTGGGGTACCGGATGCTCAAAACAAGATTCAATAGCAACAGCAGAATCAGCTGTTTGGGATTGGCAGAGAAGATTTGTCAAATTGTTCGTGGCCGCAACCCACATACTCGTCTGTGCTGCTCATCCCAGAAATGCATGTTCCTTACAAATCGTGCACCGTTTACAAGGGAAATAAACAGGCTTTCCAACGGTTTACAATTTATTGCCAAAAAGCATTGTTACAACAGAGAAATAATCTACCAAACACAAATTTCCAAACTTTTTGTTCGATGTTTATGTAAAAATAGCTGTTGCTAGCACTCAAAATATTATGCGGTTTGTTTCAGCAGTACGACATAATCTTTGAAAGACGTGTGACTAAGAAAAATGCACTTAGTTTAAGCCTAATCACATAATTTAGTTTCTATACAGACATGGTGTGGATATGAATACAAAAAAGTAAGTTGTTTGAAAAAACATGGCCTACTTGCACTGTAGTCTGTTCACTGACTCACTATTTAATTAGATTTATTTACCAGTCTGGTCATTTTTGTGTTAAACCTAGTTGATAGTACCTGGAAAAAATGGCTCAGTTTCTGTGTTTGCTGGCCAGTTTGTAAAAGTAGCGTTGTGTTGGTCGGCATGTTAATCTAGAAAACCAGCGGACACTGTTGCCTTTTTCCAGTTGTCAAATATCAGCATAATGTGTTTTTATCACTTTAATTTCCAGCGATAAAGCGTTATTGCACACATTTCCTCCTTTGCTTAAGAAACTCCTTTGCTTAAAAGGCCTCCTGCTACTCATAACAGTTTTTCTCTCCAAGATGCTTTGTGAACAACTTTTATCTTTAGCAGGATATTCTCTAACTGCGAGGGAAAATTCTTAGAAAACATCATCGTTCTAAGAATCTTCTTAGAATTTTGTCACCAGGAGCAACTCTTTGCTTCGTAAAGCCTTGTGAATACGGCAGGAGGTGTAAAAAGAAAGTGGCTTTTATCAACAAAAAGTTTACTGAGACAAAGGCCAAAAGAGAAACTTAACTGAACTGAATCAAAAGAACACCAAAGACAAGAAAGCTCCAGCCTACCACTCCTCTCTCTCTCCTCCCCCTCCTCCAGTGAACAGGATTTCATCTTCTCAGCCTCCCCTAATTGGAGCCCACCACCTGCCCAGGTCTGCAAGTATAGGGGGAGCTAAGCCGAGCAAGCAACCAACTGTGCAGAACAACAAACACACCATTAATACACAAGTTACTGCTGACATCCCAATTCATCTATGGTTACTCATTAATGAGCACACCAAATAGAACAGAATGCCATTCACTGCAGAACCACCACCTGTCCCATACACCTACATCTTGACAGGTTGAGCCACTTCTTTGTTTCTATTGTATTGTCATCTGACATATATATTTATTATTATTTTTTGAAGTACAGGAAAACACAACCATTTAAAATGCAGTCAAGCATAATATAAACGAGTCAGCATGAAGCAACTTTAGTTATAACAGAGATAAATTAGATTTTATATAATGGAGCCTCTTACTGTTTATGTCTTCCACCAGTTAAGTGTTTCATCTTCAGTTATCAGTTATAATAAAGCAGTGACCTGTTGCCAGTGAAGTGGAAAACCGTAACAGCTAGTTTGAAGGAACAACAAAATAAATAATCGATACTTATTCCTTGAGGAGCTGTGTATGGCACCATCTGTCACTTAAGTTCAAGTTCAAGTTAATTCATTAAGTATTAGTCCTGTCATGCATCAGCAATTTATCAAGGCACCGAAAATCTGAACCTTCACTTATGGAACCGACAACCGCGGTTCTGTTGTGTGACTAGACTGATTATTTTATGCACATAAACCAGTGTTATTTCACCGAAATATACTTAAATAAATGAACTCATAAATGTTCAGAGGTTCCAACTCGACGAATGGACATTTCACACTCACATTCAGGGTTGGATACTAGATGGGCATCTCCATTATTGCAGATAAGCAATATATATATATATGAGGTTCGAAGGAGCATTATTATCGTTCTTCCTCTCCTCATGGGGCCGTCACTCTCCTTTTGGTGGCGTTTGGTCCGGCGGGCCTTGTTCTGCTTGGTGAAGAAGGTGCCATGAGGTGATTATTGTCTCGGGGTCCGCTGCGCTTCATCTAATCCCCTCGCTTCCTTTCCTGATCTTGAAGGGTGCGTTCATTCGTATGCCATATGCGCTCCAGTAATAAAGACTATACAAATTTAAAAAAAAAAGTTGTTCACAGGAGCTTATTGGCTGCCGCATCAACAAGCGCCACTGATTAACATAAGCCCTTTCCATCTTTAAAAAGTTTAAAAGTATCGTAATAATAAGGATACTAACACAAGTATATAATCGTATTATATTCTGGAATAATTTAAGTGAATTACCCTGAGGTCAATCCAGTAAACAATGTCCCAAATCGCATGGGCTACCACTTATTTTGAACACAGTGGGTGTGGCATTAAATCACTGTGCTTATTACGGTGATTGCCTGGACGCAGCACATGCCTGTGTGTGTACTAATAGGGAAGACATACAGTATCCGTGTGCTTGATGTTACCTGCAAGGCCCTGTAATGTATTCTTGCTGTGTAACCTTCTAGCTTTGTTTCAAAGGATACCATTTTTTCATGAACATGGTGTGCAGTGCTTCGACAGTGTGTGCATCTTATTGTTGAACATGCACTGTCCGTACGAATATATTGGACACTCAGAGAGTAATTCCCATAATAGTAACACTAATACTTCTAATTCTTCCACCACCACTGCTGATGACCAGCATTAGAAAATAATAAAACTGTAATTCATAGAAGCTTACAAGGAATGAATACTTTAAAATAACAGGAGTTAGCTAGCTTTTTGACTTTTGAGTTAATATTTCAGAGCAACAGAGATTGCCTGAAATACAAATGTTATTTTCATCTCACCCACTTCACAAATCAAGAGGAAAGACATATGAAAAGGTACAGAATAACAACAACAACCGCATACACAATCTCATGGCAACGTCCTCTTTTCTGGCAAGTCTGAGTTTGTGATGGGGAAGTTTATTTTGTAAAAGTATTCTGGTACAGTGATGAGCTGCGGAGCTGAAAAATAAGAGGATTTCACTGTTGCCGGATAAGCTTACCAGCTATTCTGATTGGATGGCAAGTAAGCAAATGAAGATTAAATGAGGAACAGCATGCAAAAGGAAAAAAAAGTGTAATGAGGAATTAATAGCCATGTGATAAGGTGACTGATAGGTTGATCGAGTGTTGCTGAACAAATTATTACTATAATGATATCCATTATTTTTGCATCATTATTCTTTTTCTCGAATCTGGTCATGTTGCAGCTGTGTGGCTGCATTTCAAAAGCGGAAATTATTTTAACGTGTGGTGTGTTGTCCTGTCTCACATGAAAGACTGCCACGCTTGATGCTACTCAACAATCTGAAGTGTGGAACTCAGCGACCACAAATTATAATAAAAAAAAAAAGGTAAATTGTCTCGCAAAAAAAACTGAAACACAATCACCGATCCTACAATCACCGGTCCTACTCGTGTGGCATATCGACCCTGCTGTCTCTCGCCCCATGCGAGATGAGTCACATCGAATGAAACCCCATCAGACCTCAAGCTCATAAAATGAATAGAGGTGTCATGAGTCGGATCTTTTTTCATCAGAAAAGTATTAAATCTTTCCACCTTTCACACATCTGCACACTCTCTCTTCCACCAGCTCCTGAACTGCCATTCAGTGGTTTACTTCAGATCAACAGACAGACACCAACAGGGGTCATTCAATCATCAAGTGAAAAGAAATGTCTGCCGCTCCTTTCTTTTGCGCCCACATATTTGATGGTTTTGGACGATCTGAGGTGGGAGAGTTTGGGTTTGATGCCGTTAACCGAGTGCCTACAATTGCTGAACTAAATGTGCTCTTAAGTCTTCAGGCACCGTTGGCTTCATCTCTTTATCCTCTCATTAACTGCGTTCTTCCCGTTCCAGTTCATGTCTCCCTTCTCTTGAACCACTTTTCTCCGCTCTAAGATGTTATGACGAAACCTGCAAAGAGGTCGCTCGTCAAGAAACTGCAAACACATGTTGAGTCAAACATTTGGACGGCGGCCAGTGTTTCTGGTAAAGTTTGAGAAAAAGCCTGAACAGTTGGCGTCAAAAGCTGAATCTCAATCACAGCGCAACACAAGTTGTCATCGTAAACGTGGCGTTGCACTATCTGACGCACGTTAGCCGTCAGTTCACACAGCCGCCGCAACGTGCAGAAAGAAGTAGTCATGGTGGAGCAGCCGGAAGTTGCTGTTCAAGGTAGCATTTGATACAATTGCAGCAATTTTTGTACAGTTAATATGCATCATTAATAAAAGATAGGACAGTGGAGTATCACAGAAAACAATGGGTGCAGACAGTGTTTTGCACTTTAACCGTTTTAAGGTACGTATGAAGGTAACAGTATACGGATAAACAGCCCAAACTTAGCGGGATCATAACTTGAGGTGGACATTTACAGTGTAGTTAAAGCGCCATTGATGGATTTGTGGGACCCATCCCCACTCTTTAAACATGAATGTAGTCTGACTAAATACATTAAGAAGGTTAGACGTTGGAGTTGGAAAGTTCGACATTTGTTCTTGTATTGAGAATGCTTATTTGTTGCAGTGCCAAAATGCATAGTTTAATCCAAATTGGATCATGCACTTGACTGCCAATAATAAACGGCTGACTTTTGCTGTTTGTGTCTATTTCCATTAGATATGTAAGGAGCATCACACATTGATGTTTTTTCATGCACATACTGTATGACAGTTTGTTCTAATTACAGAGGCCATGCTGATCAACCTGCAACAACAGGTCTGAGATCTCAGCTGAATACAGGTTATACATTAATAAAGGTTTTCTGTTTAACCGATCCATCCGTTTGAGTTATTAAACCACAGAGCATTGATTTCCCCTCAGAGTGCAGCATTTAGTACCAAGAGAAAGAACGGGACATTATTAACAAATGTGCATTGTGCACAGGAACTGGCTGATATATTTCTACCTGACATGTCAGTTTAAGCTATTTGAATAGAAGTGGAAGGCACAAGAAATATTCAGGGGAAAACATATCAGTAAAGCGTGACCCAAATTCTAACCGCTTAGAAACCTGAATCGGAGCCAAATAATTCACACAGTGCGATGAATGTAAAGGGGTTTCTCTCCGTGACTCTCGGGCAAAGCCATAACAACAAGTCACAGAGGGGCAAAAATACATGCTGGCACAGGGACACCAGGATTTATTCAAGGGAATTCTGCAGTTTACAAACTTCACTACATATTCACCACTCAGCGAGAAGTTCAGCACCTGATGCTTTCACAGTAAAGTTCACATGAGAGCTCCAAGAATAAACACTTTATTTCAATGGTCATCGACATACATGTACATATACATGGCCTCTGCATTAAACTCACCCCAAGCATTTTTAGAGCAGTGGGCTGCTGCTGCCCTACGTAGAAGTCACTGACCCATAAATATATTGATTGTTGTAACAAGATTCGTTACCTCCGAGTCTCCCCCAGTCCAAATGACACACGCAGACCTTGATGCTGTTTGGCAATGTCTTTATTGGGACCTGCGTTCCTCGCCCCTCTCTCCCTCCTCTGACCATCTTATCACACACACACACACACACACACACACACACACACACACACACACACACACACACACACAGCTGAGGCCAATTAGGTCTCATCCAGACACCTGTTCCCTGAGTCGCTTCCCCCTCTCCAGCTGAGCTAACCACGCCCCTGCCACCACAATTGTATATAAAAAGAAAGTTTGCTTGATTTTACTGTGGAAAATGATGCAGATGTTTCTTTTTTACTGTTACAGCCATGTGTCAACCTAAATATAAATTAACTCCCATCATATTCTTTTTTTATAGCACTTTTCTTTTTCTTTTTTTTAAAGAATACATTGGCGTTTACAAAGACAACAGAATAATATGATCCTGTGACATAAGAATGACAACTAATTTAAATTATGGATCAAAGAGTGGCTGAATGACATTTGTGTTTTAGGGCACTGTAGCACAGGAGGATGAATGCCCTGCACATGGTGATAATGACCTAATCAGTTTTCATATGTATTAGTAACAAAGGGACTGTGCAAGAATAGTCAAAGCTCATTGGCTTCATTGAGGTATAACAGCTGAAGTGATACGCAAATATAAAAAAGAACATTAAGCACTATGGTTGTTTCTTGCATGTCAGAATGTAAATGACTGGTTCCTCCTGCTAGTTCCACTCTCTTGTTCTGCATACTTCGTATTGACTTATGCTAAGCAGCATGTTAATGCTTTGCTAAGTTTCTTCCACAGCTGCTGGGGGGTTGTGATAAAGAAGCTCTGCTGTGTGAGAGGTGCTTGTGTTTTTCTTCTGGTCTGTTGACTTACCAGAATGTTGTTCTGTTAACTAACCTCAAGTAAATGGCAAGCGTTCTCCTGTGCCCTCCCTTGCTGTCGCCTCTCGCTGAGAATAATCCGCTATTATACATCTGCAGAAGACAACAAAAAGTGCTTGCATTGCGCCAAGGCTGTCAAAGGCGCTGGTCATCATATCCCATTTAATTGAAGGGGGTAATTCATCTACATTTAAAAAAAGTCTTGCTGATTGGCATTTAGAAACATTTCAAAGCCTCATTTGGTCAAAGATTTAGGATAGGGAACTGAATGAATCGAGTCTGATTTGCTCAAAACGTGTACGGGTTGAGTCCTAATGAGATGCAATTACGTCGTCTAAAGTTTAATTTGCTCTGAAGTTTAAATACAGACGTTAACCAGTTTATTTGAGCTTCACAAATAAATAACCCACAGATAATTAGCACCCAACTCTGCATTTCTCAGTTCGATGGCAGCCGTGGTCTATTTATTTAATTATTGTTTAGTTTTTTTGGCACAAACTTAACCCATAAGGACTCACGGTGACACAAGTGTTCTGGAAAGTTTCATAGACAGCTTCATCCTTGATTTTAACTCATGAAGTCCCAAAGTGACACCTACTGAACATCTTGTGACAGGGTCATGTGATTTTGTGTTCCCATAACAACCTCACCAAAATGGCTGGTCCAGGTTGTCACAGATCTGAAGAAAATGCTGAATTTAAAAAGCTTGTTTTTCATTGTTAAGGTAATATTTACCCATTTTAAGAAGTATAATGTTTAATTAACATGTCCTTTCATGTATTGAACCTGCTGTGAGCACATTTCTTGAAGAAACTGATATAAAACAAATCAGATAAAAATCGTTGTGACACATCGGGACGTTAACCAGTTTCTTTGAGCTTCTCAAATAAATAACCCACAGACTAAAAATTGCCCGAAGAACCCAGTGTGACATATACGCACAATACGAAAAATAATTATGATCTGCTCAGTTAATTTGGATGATTCAATAATATTTAGCTAACACATTTTATATTGTTCAATCCAAAGCATATTAAAACAAAAAAAAATAATAATCATGTTGTAATTATTAACACCTTTTTTTTTTTTAACCAATAAAGCCCAATGTGACATATGTAACACTATTTTGAAAACAATGTCATAAATGTGCTCTACATGGTCTATTTAGTCTGTATTATGTCCCCCATAATTTTCCTTGAAGGAGAAATGGGTCCGGGTTCTTATGGGTTAAAATTAAGAGCGTACAAATTCGTAACGGCCGCGTTTCGAGCTGCAGCAGTCTGGCTTTCCCATGTAATCTGGCCAGCACCAAACGGTAGTTTGCAGCTAGCTGGTGATTAGACATAGTGGAGCATCTTTGAAGCTAAAGTGAGAGATACTTCCCTCAGGGTCTGGTGGAGACCAAAATGGAGCATAAAAACAGCTACATTTCAACATCCAGAGCTGCCTCGACACATGGCAACAGCTGAGCTAGCTGCTCACCGTTAACGCTGCAAACACGCAGTGCGGCGGTCGTGAGCTAGCCGTCGTGGTTTGTCACGTGCACTAAAAGCTGTGCTGGTCGGCCCGGCTATGTAATCAAAGCACAGAAAAACTCGGATTACCACACACACACACACACACAGAGAGGGAGAGCGACTTCCTTCTATGCTCAGGTAGACATTATTCTACTTTCTCTTTGCATAGCAAATAGTTGTTGACTATATCAA
Organism: Myoxocephalus aenaeus; assembly: GCA_038501785.1. Classification (NCBI taxonomy): domain Eukaryota; kingdom Metazoa; phylum Chordata; class Actinopteri; order Perciformes; family Cottidae; genus Myoxocephalus; species Myoxocephalus aenaeus. Next base: position 12,954,759 of record JBAMJR010000031.1, read on the forward strand.
TGCTCTGCATATTGTATAGACAACCTGTTATACATCGTATTGCGTTCACGGGACTGCAATTTGCTTAAATATGATTAATCAATAAGTCTTCTTAATTTTCCCCGTCATGGAAACATATTTTCGAGCCAAGCGCAATCTGAGGGTTCGAGGGTTGTAATCTTTTGTTTGGCTTTTCATTGTCCTCTTGAAGAATGATTAATTGGCCTCCAAATCATTTGAATTCAGCCAGTGGCTGCCGCTGTCCATTCCAGGCACTCAGAAGTGCCTGCTGATTGAGGATAGAAACTGACCCCTGATTACTTGATTTGCTCTGCTTCGCTGAGAAAAGTAATCGCCTCATTACATTTAAGTTGTCAGCGACATCAAAGTGCCTTTCAAGACTCTCCTTTTTAAATAGGGAAATATTTGGGAGTTGTGTAATGCTGGTTTGTACTCCTACAGGGCTAAATTAACTTAAAGTTTGCAAATATCTTCTTGGAGAAAAATACAATTTCAGAGTATGCACGTATCATATCTTATATATAGTATTCAAACATTTATTTTTTCTTCATCCGTCCCATAATCTTCAGCAGAAAAGCAAACCGACCTCGTGTGTGCTTGGTAAATATTCAGCCACAAAATGTACACCTCCCATGGTTGGGTTTCACTCCGATGCAAATCTCTGCACAGATCTGAAAAAGTTAGGATTATTTGCATCATTGTCTGTTTTCAGAGTAGCTCAGGTGCAGCTTTCTATTCTCTGCCGGATCTTTTCAGATTCCTCAGAGGCAGAGTTACTGTTAAAGCATCAGCGGCATGAAGTTGTGAGCTTTTACTTGCCATTGAACCATTCTCTAAATCTACCGCTGCTCTCAGCAGGGGTCCAGAGGTAAAAAGAGGTGAGGGGAACAGTAACAGCTTTCATTTTCATATTTTAACTGTGAGCCTTGTAAACATTCCCCAAGCAAAGAGGGTGACTTTTGCACCACATTGAGGTGCAATAAAGTGTACCGTGTTGATTTTTTTTGTTGCCATAAATCAATGAAAAGTTTCATGTTGTTTGGGTGTGTCTTACATAACAAACTTGCATTTTCATTCATTAATTACAACACATTTCATTCAAGACATTGAAGAAAACTATTTAATAATAAACACAAGATTATATATATATATATATATATATATATATATATATATATATATATATATATATATATCTATATATATATATATATATATATAGAGAGAGAGAGAGATTAACTGGATTTTGAAGGTGATTCTGTATTGTATCCAGAGCCAATTTAGTGATTTCAGCACCAAAGTAATACGTTTAAATGAGCTGAAGCCGTCCAACTGACTGTTTTGAATAATCTTACAAATAGAGTAGAGGTCTGAGTGAGATAAAGGCATGAACCATTTTCAGAGGGTCAGTTTTAAATTATGAATGCGCTTCAAAAAGGTTTTAGTTGATGGAACCCCCCCAGCTGTTCTGGTCATATATTATTTGTTTTTCAAAATAATGCCACAGTTTCTGAATGTCAATACTGTATCTGCAGGGTTGAACATTGACTGGGTTGATTTTTTACTTCCTATCAAAAATACTTTCACTGACCCCCAACAGCACCCATTTCCGTGAACAGAGCAAAGCCGTTTTGTTATAGAATATTTTTTGAGATACACTCCATTATCCCTTCGTTATTATTATTACATTTGTTGGCTTTCCACTCTGATTAGCCAATTTATTTGCCGCAGTTGCTTCGTCATGTCTGAGGAGGAATTGTTTGCGTAATTACGAGAAACTTTAACTCAGGGGGTGATCAGTACTGTAGTGAGTCGCCCATTAAGGTAATGCATTACATAATGCCCCTTTTAGCTTACCACAAACAAATCCTGGCACTGGAAAAATGGGCGAGACATTTCATTTCTCCTCAGAAAGTGGTTTTCGTTTAATAATGTCCTGGATCCGGAGCAGCCACAACCAAAAATCATTCCCATTGAGCAACGTCACAGAGGCCATTTAGAAGTGCACCACTTACGAGCTGTGTTTTTTCTGCACCTCCGGGGAATAAAAACTACAATCCAAAAAGAGCTGTCCACCCACATCTTCAAAACTGTCCCGAGGTGGAAAAGAGAACAAAAGTCGGAGGTTAGCTAACTAAAAGGTCAAAATGAGTTTGTTTCAAACTAGAGGCACGCAGGCATTAGGTGCCCTGAGGCGTTTACTTAGACTGGATTAAAGATCTGTCATAACAATGGGGAAAAAAAGCAATTGAAGTACCAAGATATCTTCAGATCTGGCAGTTTTGTAATGACACAATAGTTTAATTGTGTGCTTTGTTGTTTTAATTAGTCATAGACATTTGGAAAATCAAAGTAAACTCTATGATTTTTTACGAGACCTGTTAAATATTTAACAGAAAGAACTCTTCATTTTGTGAACTTGTGTCCTCATGTTGATTTGTGAAAGGGAACAGTTGCATGAGCAAATGAATCAGCCACAGCTTCCATTCCTTTCAAAAGAAGCCAGAGGTGATATTGCTTGCGTCACTTACTATTCATTCTCTTCAACATAAAAAGGTATATTTCATATAAAACGGTGCAACATTCTGTAGTCTAGAGGTATGAACGTTGTTGACAGGGTCAGGAGAAAAAAAGTCTTTCAATTTTGCTTTTTATGCTGGAATGCAACGATAACCCAATAATAGAGTTAACACCACAGCAAACATCTGAGGTATAGTGTGCAATTTATCAATAGCATTGTTTAAAATTGAGTTTGCTTTTTGCCCTGCCACAGTTGTGAGACACAACATGTACTCTAAAATAGAACATGTTTAGACTAGAGACCCCACACCTACACTCCACCCACACAAGTTATGAGTGCATGAAGTTCCCAATCAAAGCTCTGCTCAACTCCCACCTGACTAGATGCCTAATCAGGCAGGGTAATTGAAAACACCTGTGTAAGTGTGCTGGGCAGCATTCTGGCCAAACAGCATTCACACTAATGTAAAGAGTTTAATACTGATTTATTGGATACTGAATGTTTCCAAAGAAACAGACAGAATTTGAAAGATTGTACTATTTATGAGGGGAAAAAAAGGCATTGTTTCCACATCCTCGTGGAGCTGGTCATTGACGTCCCTAGGAGATAGCGCCAGTGTCCTTTTCCAATAGTTTCCCATGAGGAAAGAGCAAAAAAACGTGCTGCCACGTGGGTCTTTTTTTCCAGGGCAGCTGGTTCTAGTTGAAAACCTTGGCCTTTTAAGAAAACCAATGCTTTTCTGCCACAAGAAAAATGCTATATGGACACTTAGCTGTTGAAACACAGCTAATCTGCTTCACAAGGACCATGTAGGAGCGATTTAAACTCACTAACCTGCCCCCGCCCTGGTACTGACACGTCCGTTCCCAACCATCCTTGCAATTCTCAGTGAGGAGATTGTTGCATTGAGAAAATTGCCTCCTCCTCGGGGAGCTATTCAATCCCTCCAGGCTCCAGCCCACAACAAAATGGGCAGTCCAGTCAGAGAAAAGCTAATGTGCGATTCCGCCTATTTGATATGGAGGCCAGGGAAAGAAAATCTACCTTTCCGTAGCAATGCATGCGCCGCTTCCCGGGTTATGGGTGCTCCAATGAGTTGATAAACTTCACAAGGACAAAATGAAACTTTTTGCTGACCAATTTATGTGATTGGTGGCGTGCCAAATGAGCTGATGGAGGAAAGATGGGTTTTGGGGCACCACTCATCTCTTCATATGAGACTTGCGAATTAAATCTAATCGAGGACATGCATAGGAATAACTGACTACCACTTTGGGAGGCCATGTACACAGATAACTCAGTGTCTTCATTAGATGTGCTGTCTGAAAAACACCACTGATTGGCTGTGTGTGCTCTTGCATAGTGGCCCTGTCATTAATTATGGATACACTTGGTGGTGATGCCACACCATGTCCAACTCACCAGAATGAGCTAACGACAACTGAGGTCAAAATATCAAGCTTTACCTCGCCCATATTGCTATTCAGCCTCACAGGCATGAGGCTGGGCTGATAGATGTATGGAGCAGTGTAATATTTATCCAGCCACTGTTGTGCGTGGGAGACATTTTTGTCAGGGATTTGCAACATTAAAGCATGTAGGTTATTTGCTTTTTTCTTTGATTCTTTTACTCACAGTTGTTTGCATTGGCAGGAGAAAAAAAAGAGTTCATTGACTGAAATAAGAATGAAAAGCAATCTTCATTTTGTTGGACGAATATATGAAAGGAAGCATTCAGAAGATCTCAATTCAACTGAACCTTCTAACAATTTCCAGCTGAGTGCTAAAGGCGGACCTCTACCTATGCTATCTGAAAACTTCGCAATCCAACATGATCTCTCATTTGACCTTTGATTAAAAGTTTGAAAAGTATCACAAGCAATGGTGATTGCCAGCAGACACTTTATAGCAGTGGTTCTCAAATTACAGCACATCACTGAAAAAAGGTTGAGAAGCCATTGAATTAAAATAACTAATAATTTACAAAGTGTTTTTATGAAGAACAATTACAACAGAAAGCTCAACAGTGAGGTCCAACAAAAGCAGGATAACCTTATGTCATATTTAAAACCTGATAAAACGGAACAAAACAAACAATCGATTGTAAAGAATACATAAAATAATAATCTGGATAATTTCTGCTATATATTTTGGGGCCAGACGTGCTTTACAAAAGCAGGGAGTCAATGGAGAGAAGCCAGGATTTGGGGTGATGTGACGTTGTCTGTTAAAACCAGCGAGAATGAGCAGAACGGTTTGTCCTGAATTTTACTAATTGTGACTGAGCTCAGACTAAGAGCAGTTAAAAATAATGTTTTCAAAAAGATGTTTACAAAAAGTGTACAGAAGTCCTTTAATGTTATTCTTTTTATCTGATAAATGTTAATAGCGTTTGTTTAAGTGCAAAGAACATTGAGTACACTTACTTTAACTTTGTAAAGTACTTAATCTTTTAGAAACGTAGCAGCTAAGGTTAATGGTAACTGTGATCTTAAGTACAAAGTGGATGATAACTCACAGACTGGCTATGTCTCGTAAATACTGTGACCCTATGCAATCTGTGTTAAAGCATTTAGCTCATTGTAGCAGATTGGGTGGGGTTTCTGACAAGTTCCTACATAAACCAAGAGCGAGAATATCCATTTTCTGGCATGGGAAATTAAATAGTTTTGATTATTTTTTGTGGTCCTTTGGTGTGCAGCTTTAATTTCACACCTCACACATTTATCTTTAGTTAGTCCACATTTGCATGAAGTACATGTTCAGCCTATTAAATCAGACCTTCTCATCAAAGTTTGGGAAGTCTGGGTCCACGAACTCTGTCACCTCGGCTTGATGGCCACTGCCATTGAAACCCGCTCAACTTATCGCTCCATCCCGATAAGGATGATGACATGGAAGAAATGCCGCTTGGAGGTGATTAGTTGGCTTTGTCATCTATTCTGCTTTGTCAGTCACGCCCTTGTTGTCGTTGAGTCACGACCCAAAGGTAGTGAAGAGTTTAAGGTCTTCTACTGGCTGTCTGCCCATGTCTCCTGAGACAGCAGGGAGTGGTTGTCCCCCGTGCTTCTCGGGGATTAAAGAGCAAAGTTCCTCCAAAGGCCAGCCCTCTGCCTGTGTCCTCTGGGACGACAGTGGCAGCCTGTCCCAAAAGAGCAACATGTCTCCCTAAAAAGGCAAAAATCACTGTCTTCCTTTTTTCATGACAATGGTCGCCTTTAAAAAGAGTCATATTCTTAAATGTATTTTTTTTTATTCTGCTTTGCCGTCCAACATTGGCTACCCATGACGATGATGCAGGAGAGTCAGGTCTCCCATAACATTCATATTTTTAGTTTCAGTGAGTCATCTGGTTGCAAAATGTCAGATTGTATTGAGGTTTATGAGAAAATGACCCTACTTCTCAATTGATTTATACATATTATAAACTTTGGTTCATGGTCCCAATCTCGTTTCTAGTTTCAAGTCTTCTTCAATACAGCATGATGTTCAGTAAGTAAATGATGCTCCCATTTAGAGTAGCATAGATATGCTTTGGGCCCCACTACCTTGTGATTGACAGGTAAGGGTCTTTCTTCTTCTTTTGTTCTAACCTTTCTCAATGTTTTCCATTCGTTGAATGTTAAAAATGTCTTAAACAGCATTTAGTTGTTCTTAACTCAACCCTCTCACCTCTGATCCCAAAACACAAGATGGTGACGGACAAATAACAAGATAACGACAGTATTGTCACAGTGACTACATCCATTTCTTATGTACAGTCTATGCACCACTAGTAGGGTAGAGGTTCGCCACTTTTGACGATTTTCCTGTTGCTCCAGGACAGAAACTGTGGTTGCGTCTTCAAGCCTTTTATTATTGATCACCCGCTGTCAGAAGGGTGTTGACGATACTACCCAATATGATTTTGTCTCACTCCGGGTCTGTGTTTTGCACAAAGGAGAGACGTGATTGGGTAAGAGACATACTGTATGCTTGTGTCTTTCGTTTGTGTTCACCGAGACCTGCCATGTGTTACTTAAACCACACTCCACCTTTGCTCGGTGTCAAGAATGAGAGATGAGTCTTGCATGTCTTTGACAGTGAGTGTCATGTGTTCAGGTCCAGTCACACGACCGACATGTCTCCTACCTTCCCGTGGTTATATAATGCGATGCACCGAGACCAACCTTGTGTTAGACATCTCGTCAACACCACCTTCTGCATGTCAGCGAGGATGGATAAGGTGTGTCAATCAGTCATTCAGGCTTAAGGGCTTATTGCTGACCTAAGGCTTAAAGGATGCCACCTTGCATATCTTAACCATGGTTGCATGAACCAGACAGGGCCCTTTAACCCGCTGCCCTACCATTTTCATAGTTGCAGAGGAATTCATGCATAAGGAATACAGATAGTCACGCTCTCAGTTATATGAAGCCAGTTGAAATCTCATTGGCTAGACTTGTGAGAGCACTATTTTTTTTTTTAGACATGTTCATTTTTAGGCTGGTATTATGGATTTGGAGATATACGCTTGTTATAATTATACAAAAAAGTTAGTACGTTAACACATCATTAAGTAATATTAGCACTATACTATGCAAGGAAGGCTTACTGCGCGCGCGCATATATATATATATATATATATATATATATATATATATATATGCACACACACACACACACACACACACACACACACTGCTTTTATTTTTTTAGTCATCGTAACATTGAATAAAGACCTACCCAGCTTTACAGGAACAGTGTTGTACATTAATTGTCCTCTGACTCAATTACCAGGTAATGTGGCAGTTCACTTTTACAGTGGGAGCTGTGGGCTTGAGCGTCTCTCTTTATCTTTTTAACCCGTTTTGGCTGCTGAATCCGTTTGACAGATGCATATTTTAGACTCTTCTGTCTGCTTCCTTCTGATATTGCTTATTTCTTTTCCAAAAATTAGATACTATTTCTACAGGAAGTGGGCACCTACGTAGCTCTGACAGCTTGATGGAGTAGAAGCTGGGGTGGGGCTTTGCAAAGTGTCAATTGTGTTTCATTCAGATTCACTGTATTAATAAATTACTAGGAAATATCATGAATCCAAATCAATGCAAATGTTTCAGATTCCGTATGAAAGACACAGAGTCAGCTAAACAAATGAATAAACTTTTAGCAACCCTAAAGCTTGTTGTTGTTCAGAGCGAGAGAGAGAGAGAGAGAGAGAGAGAGAGAGAGCGAGAGCGCGCTAATCCGCCTCAGCGACTTTGGGACAAGCTTGCGTCTCCTTCAGGGGTGGTGAACATGGCTGAGAGCTGCCAGCTTGCATGCACAAAGACAGTCTGATCCCACATGAGCAGAAGAGACAAACATGAGAGGAAGAGCAGTGAATAGTGACAGTGGGTGTAGTACAGAAGCATGTCAGAACTGAAAGGTCACATGAGCATTGTAGGTCTAGTTATGTCGTTGGAATGGATGTTTCTTCAAAATATGTAAATCATCCCTTTTTCCCCCCTCTACAAATTGCATCAAAAGCAGGCGGAAACTCATCCTTTTTTAGTTGTTTATTAATCGCCAGTAAATTAACTGTAAAACTGTAATGAGTGTTGACTCCTCACACCACATCCATACGAAGGAGTTTACACTTTGAGCTCGGGGACAAAAGCTTTTGCTGTGACTTGAACTTGTGCTTATTAGTCATACTTTTTTCGGCTTCACAAGTTCTTCCTGAAAATAAAATAATACAATTTCCCCTGGGTCCCATGAGTTGTTTCTTAGCCACAGGCTAATGAGAATACAGACATCCCCGCAACACACTGGCTCCTTCACAGCCAGACGTTGAGCAGGATTGTTAGATGCAGAGACCTTATGAACAGCCTCCAATGCATGTCTGAGAACAGAGGCCCTTAAGGACGCAGAAGGTTATACGAATTTCAGTCATGCAATTTTTAGGGAAGTTGAAGGACATTGCAGCCAATTAATAAATTAAAATAATGAACTGTTTTGCAACTCTTCATTTTTTTTTTTTACTTTCTAGACACCAAAGAGACCTTCAGTCGCTCAATTTGCATTCGAAAAACCTCATTAAATGTATTACGTTTTTCTTTGAGCTTCGGTCAACAATACAATGCATTTCTTGTAGCTGTTAGTTGCTCCTATGACATATCAAGCTATTATCCAATATTTGAAATCATAGGAGTTAAGTTTGGACATTGCTGTGAACTAGGTGGAACTGGATTCATCTCTGGGGTCGTACTGCCTAAATGCAGGTAGAAGAGAGAGAGGGAGAGGGCATGTTCTGCATTTGAGCTCAGCCATGAAATGAGGGAAACAAAACAAACAGGCGGGATCAGATCAGCAGCCATAAATATCTTCGCTCTTTATTCTGCATTATGAGGAAATTATTCCACAATTAGCCCTGCCAGAATTTCCAATTAGGCCGACTGATGATTTTGCTCACAGCTCTCAATGACCGGCATTATTTTTCACTGGCTATATTCAGTATATTAATATTCAGGCCTCCTGCAGCAACATTCCCTCACATTTCTCTTATATTTTCACCTAATTTTCTTTTAATAAGAAAAAAACGAGGGACATCTTGTGTGTCCCACTTGATCATGATTTGGAGGCGTGTGGCTGATTGTTATTAGCATAGCTAACACCCCCTTTAACCATATACGGGTATGTGTTGTGCTGTGAGCAAATACTAAGAATTTAAGAGATACCACCCAAAAAAAAAAAGGCTGTAAGAAGAAGACAAACTTCAACCATAGAGATAGAAAAGGAGTAGAACTAACAATGAACTGTTTTCGGCGTGAAAATGGCGTGATGCTACGCCGCTAAACAACACTAGAGGTTGTAATACCAAAATCTGTTAGGGCCAATTCATACTTTCTCTCTTTCTCGTAAGTACACACACAGCTGGCATGGCCTGACCACATGCACATAACACACTAGATGCAGCCACTGCAGCGAGAGTGAGTCTGCTACTTGCCAAGTCGGTTTGTATAGAAGTTAGCTCACTATGAGGGCTGCAATCACAACGGTACACGGAGAAATGGCCGCAAATGCCATCCTGCTAAGCTGATTCAAATGGGCATGTCTCTTCTGCTCCTATTCTATTGGTGGGACTTCAACAGCAGTGAAATGGATGTAACGTTAAATAAACTCACAAAGTGATCATGGGATTTTCCAGGGCATCAATGCTGCCGTAACAGGGAAATTGAAAAGCAAATTCAGAGCAATTCAGATGCTGAACATACGCAATATCATCCAAGGGTTTTTATAGTTTTAGTCGGGATCAATTAAAAAGCAGTATTTCTTGATCCCCAAAAAAAGTCAATATAATTACTCATGAATCATAATAATCTGAATTTAATTAGGTTTTTCATGCTTTTAAGTTCTTCTAATGTAATGTTTCTTTGCGTTGGGCAATTAGTGGACTGCGAAAGCAAGAATTATTTTTTCATATCTTGGTAAGATTTCTCCCTTCCAACTAAGATTGGTGAATCGCAGAAACAAATAGGTACAAACAAACAAATCGTGGACAGGAAATAAAATGGTTTATTCTCGCATCACTTCCTGCGTGAGGCCCTGAGTGTTCTATCTTTAGACATCCTGTTTATTCTGATGCCAAATTGCATGAAAACATTGTCGGAGATTGCTCTCACTTCAAACGATTTGCCTATCGCTGATTTCTGTTTTTCTTCCCGTCTTTCTGTTCACATTTGGCTGCATATAGTCTTAGATTGGTTTTGGACGCGACACCTTGTTTATCTCTTCATACTGTCTCTACGTGTGTGTGTGTGTGTGTGTGTGTGTGTGTTCATTCATGCAGGCGCGCTCACAGGCCATCTGTTTGGGCTAGATAGGGCACCTTTTACCGATCCTGTGTGTGAACAACCCTCACCTGAATCCACCCTCGGCTAAGCGCTGACTGATGTGGACGACTGGGGCCATCTTACCAAACCAACACCTAATTACCAGTCTTAGTGTTTCAAAATGTCAAGCGGAGGATAAATACTAATTTGCCATTATGGAATTCATAAATCATGAATATTTAACTTGTCACCAAACAAACAACAATAACCTCTGTTATTGCTCTGATTGGCTAACATGTGAGGGAATGTTTTGCTTTCCCTCTTTCACAAAGGCTCTCTTGATTCTACTGTTGCTTCGACCTGCTGTGCTGTGCGATACACATGCGCTCTGCAAGTTCTTATTGACTCTGGTTAAGATATCTTTGCTATTCAGCCTCGCCACACTGCTGCTCATTTCTCTGAATTAATTCAAACTCGCACAAAAGACGAGTTGCCTCAGCCCGAAGGCGTTATCTTCACCTGTGTCGTTAGTCGTGGGTTTCTGCAAGCTCCGAGAACAGATCGCTTGTCTGTCTAGCCCTGTGTAAGATGAAAAAAAATAAACCTAATATTATTACAGTGCACTATACTTGTCTTTCTGTGTGTGTGTGTGTGTCTCAGATTAAAGTAACACAAACAGACTTTTCTTCTCAGAAACAGAACCGAGGAATCCTCTGCTCCCCTTCCTCTCCTCTTCTTCAGCTGCCAGTGTCAACGTTCTGGATCAGTGAACGGGCCAGATGGCTGCAGAACACAGTCCCCTCTTTTTTTCTCTCTCCCTCTTCTCCCGCTCCCCTCCACAACTTCTCACACCACCGTTCTTTTCAAGCCCCCCTACCAACTCCTCTCCATCTCCCCTTTTTCATCTCTCCTATCGGCGCTCTCCCGTCTCTCTCATGGCGCCGCAGCAGAGGATCCACTCCTCTCAGTTGCCCAGGGCTCTGCTGTCAAGCCTTTCCCAAGCACAACTTCCCAAGCCTGACGGCTGTGTGTCTCCTGCGTCGTCTCCCTGTGAAATGAAAGGGAGCCTATGCCGACGCATTCCTCGCTCTCCCGCTCCTCGTCCGCCCCCTCATCCTCATCCTCCTCTTGATCTTCCATACAGCCAGATACAGATGCATTAGCATTTTTTAAGAAATGAATAGGGGAACCAGAGAAACTATCAAAGAGACAAAACCAACAAGCCTCTTTTATTTACTCTGTGGAGTCTCTCACTGTGTGCTCACAACAATCCTGTTTGGAGGAGTTTACTCAAACTTAAGGCTGTTTAGTTTGAGTCATTTGAAGCTGAAAACAAGTCGAGTTATCGAAATGGCGGCATATGAACTTGCATTTCTCAATCCTGCAGTACAGTACCTGGCCCATTAGGAGGAGACGACTACAGGAAACAAAGATGTTATGACGGTTCCTCAGTGATTAAAGAATGCAATCTAAAAATTAACCACTTCAAGATGAGGTGAAATTTAGTTTAGTACTTAGTCATAGGTTTACTTGTATTTTGTAGTGTATCTAAAATAACAAATATTAACAAAATTCTTTTTTTGCTATAGTTTGGACCAGGTGACAATCTTTGTTTGTAGTGTGATTCCACTGCTGAAGTGCCTTAGACTTGAATTATTTCTGCTGGCCATCAGTGGGCAACTCCTATTGTAAATGATGAATGGACTTGTCTACCGGCCACTCAAAGCGCCTTATCACTCCATGTCATCATTCACCTAGTCATACACTGACGACAGGGGCTATCATTCAAGGTGCCACCTGCCCATCAGGACTCTAACCAACCATTCATACCCCGCAGGAGCACTTTGGGGTTAAGCGTCTTGGCCATGGACATTGACTAGCGGAGCAGAGAAAGGAACCGCCGATCCTCTGATTAAAGGACAACACTGCTCTACTACTGAGCCACCGTAGGGAAGTCTATGATAAAATGACCCTACTTCTCACTGGATTCATTACATCAGTAGAGATTGTAAACCCGAGTTTATGATTTCAATTGCTAGTTTAAAGTCGTCGGGTGAGATGCACCACAAACTCCGCTGCCAGTAAAATATATATTTGTTATTTGCCCATCAGAAATACTAAAGAAAGAGACGTTTGAACCGTTCATCAAAGTATCTTTATATTTGAAAAATTGCTGAGTACAGTATAGATTTGCGATGCAATTGCCACCATTGGACGATTCTGCAAAAAAAAAAAAAAAAAAAAAGGATTCAATGCAATAACAGTGGTTTTTAACATCCAGTGCCAAAGGTTTGAAAAATATTGCTTCCTACAATATCTGTGCATGATACCTGGCATGGCTAAAGTTAGGTGAAGATGCAAACAATGACTGTGGGTATGTGATGGGAACTCTAATCTCTTGCACTTCCATCCATCATAACAACCTCCACCTCTTCACATCTTTGAAACCATCGGACAACACGCCTGCGAGTTAGATGGAAAATCTAAGTAGGCGGAGGTTAATGCTCTGATTGACTTATTTGTAGACCAGACATAACCTGACATGTGTCAGATTTCAAGTCAATCGGTCATTGGGACGATGGGTGTGGCCAAAGATCTCTCTAGGGCGCTTTATATCCAAATGGGAGACCTCTTAATTCAATTTTGGCAAATACTAGGATATGAGTATACTGGGATAAGCCCCAAAAAAGGCAGTTCAATTAGCAGAATGATAAAAAATAAAACTTAACATAGGCCTTCGATTTCAGTCAGGAAGAATCTCTCTACACTTTTTCATTCATTATCTCCCCAGTCCCAATGTCCCTCAAACCCTGAACCCTCAGGGACTTACTGACATCACCTGGTAAATGGTTGAGTGTTAGAGGCTGTGAGGGCTTGAAATGGTGTAAATATGAATGGGACGGCACTTTGTTGCAACATATCGCGTGATCATCACTACCTGGAAAAAAAAAAAAAAGTGTACAATTGTGGGTATTCATTTTATACTTTTAACTCCCTGATTTAACATCTTCAGGCTCGTTGAGACGTCATTTCAAATAATCCATTTACTTGTTTTTGTCAAAACAGCTTCAATAACAAAACGACAGCATTTAGTCACGATGTGTGAAGGAGGACCCAAACGCAGAGGCAACGATTCAAAAAAGTAATTTATTTTAACGAAAATAAGGAAAGGCTTAAAAAAATATATATACTATACATACTCACATACATATACTCACATACATATACTCACACAGCAGAACACAGAGGACCAGACAGTCAAAGACATAGTACAATCCCACACTGGGCACAAGACAAACAGGGTTTAAATACACAGGGAAGGGGGCAGGTGATTGACAAAGCAGGAAACAATTAGCAGACAATCACATAAGCAGGAAGTGCAGGAGACAGAGGACACAAGAGGCAAGGACTTTCAACATAAAACAGGAAACAGACAAACTCACATCATGACATTTTTTGGGATGATCGTCTATAACTTTTTGTGGGTTACTCCTAGAGACCTGACATTTGGCGAGGCTGGTAACAGGTTTTAAAAACTCCTCTGTCTGTACTTGTGTACTTTCACTTGAACCAAAAAGCTTTAGAATTCCTCCTAAACAGGGACAGACCTATTGCATTTAACTCAAGTTAGAACAAGTGTAAAGTTGTATACATTCTACTTTATGACAGGACCGAGATTATTTGATAAACCATTTAAGTGGAAAAAGTTTGTTTAAAAAGATGGTGTTTAGTCTCTTCAGCTACTGAACTGGAAACCAGATTCAATATGAACTTCACTCAGGCGTCGATAACGTGCAAACAACAGTTTCCTCTCTGTCTGAGCTCTCACAAACTCTTTCTTTGTTCCTAATCTCACAGCACTTTCCCAGACGTTTCACGCGTCACGTTGTGTTGACTGTCAGGATGCTTTATTCGCCTCGGCCCATGTACAGCAATAAAAAGCAATTTCATTATGCATCGCGAGGAGGGCAATCAATAAATCATAACCGATCATGCGCCGCAGTACAATGCATTCTCACAATCCCGCCTCACACCTTTAGCAGCATTTGATGCATGTGTTGTTTGTTTTTGCCTGCGTTTGGCTGTAATTATCTCAATTATTACCACTGCTCGTTCAAACCTGACCCCAACACGAGGTCACGGGCGAATATGAGAGTAATATTATGCTGATGGCCTTGAGGGGATTTATTATTACGCTACATAAACCATCAAATCAATACTGATCATTTGGTGGAACACATATGTGAAAGGTGAAAAAGTAATTTTCGCCTCCATTTGGCTGCTGCCGACTAACAGCCTTGAGTGCGGCCAGAACACATATAGCTCGACCATTAAAGTCATCTGTTCTCATAAGAGTCATAGTGTAAATATGAAGCTGGCTTTTTCTTTTTTTTTCCTCGTCTCTCTTATCCAGTAGGCTGAGCGTGTGTTTGTGTGTCTCTGCGTGTGCGTATAGTCTATACAGATTTTCTCATGTCTTAAAAGGATGTGGGTGTATATGAGAAAGCCAATTACTGTGTTACAGCTCTGACAATGTGACAGCTTTTCCACCATGACATTGCAGGAAAGCCACTGCTTGCTGAAAACTTTTCGTGTCCAGATCAATACCCTTCAAGGTGTAACAGCATATGCCCCGAATAAGTGATGGAGCATGTGTGTGTACGCGTGCGCACAACAGTCCGGAGAAGTGCATCCCCGAGGCCCATCTCTCTGGAGCTAATTATGACATAACCATTAGGCACAAGGCATGCTGGTCTCAGCTGGAATTGGGTTTTAATTGGACTGCCTTAATTGGTTTATTGCACTTGGAGGTAGAATTGAATAGAACAGAAGTCTTGCTGCGAGGTGGCAAAATGAGAGCTGGAATGCAACAGCTAGTGAACAGTTGTGGAGATGTTTCGTCAACCTCAGCCTGAAAGGTTCTGTATTATTCATGGCTTCAGTTTGCTTGCATGTGACTGGTGGCACTTGGTGGCTTGCAATGCATTCACGGACGTTTCAAACAAATATGTGCCTCGACACGGACACTCAAATGAATACATTGGTTCAAAGAGCCAAAGCTGTAATTTGTTGAATGGAGTCTAATAGCAGGGGTATGTTCCCTCCTGACTGGGTTCACACTTAAGTTAAGTGGGTAATTTAAACCATTTCCGCAGAAAGCAATGGTTAACATGGTATTAGAGACCCAGCTGCTGTTCCTCCAGTGACATTTTGACCTTTTCATTATCTATTACAATTAGGTTCCTGACTAAATAACCTCCATTACCTCCTCTCTCCGACATCCCGTTTCTCCTGCCTCTTTACTTCTCGGCTTGTAATATTATTCAAAGCACGCAAACTGGTCGACAATAATGTGCAGGAGTTCTCACGCAAGGAGATTCATCTTCTAACTTTGTGTGCACTTGAAGAGGGCATGAAACTTATGTTAGTAGTTGTGATAAAATGACATTATGAGAATCGCCCCATTTGTCTGAGTAGAAGTTTGTAACAGGTACTATAGTTACTGATAAGAACAGTACGATTCTACACACAACTTACGTTTGAAAAACAGCCTAAAGGAAAGGAACAATTGATTATATTATTTATATATCGATTTTGACTAAAATGTTGTCGTACACATATCCAGACAGCTTTAACTAAACCAAGTTTCAGGCCTTCAAAAGTACTCACACATGGAACCCATTAGATAGCTGACACAATCAAATAAAATACACGATTGAATAGAAATGTAGCAAACATTTATAGCTAAAACTTTCATGATAACCTTCCTTGTTCCTATTTTTTTTTGTTTAGGACCAAAATGCATCCCCCTTAAATTAATCTGCCATCCCAGAAGCGGCTCTGTATTGATGAATCCGTGCACGTGTCCCTGTGATGCTGGAGGAGCAGACAGATTTGTAATTGCAACATTTTCTTGGAGGGCATTTTCTTTTAGGTCATATGTCTGAGAGAAATTGACGTATCACCTGAAGGTAATTACCACAAACTAATTCCTCTGTTGTTTACTTTCATTCATCGGTTAATTTATGTTCTTTCTATACCACAGTGTCAGGTGTCAGTGTGCGTGTATAGTGTCACTGTGTCGTGGACACACTGGGTAGCATTCAGTTTGAGCCAAGAGTGACACACACACACACACACACACACACACACACACACACACACACACACACACACACACACACAATACCCCTAGGCTATAAAAGAGAGGATGGACAAGTATAAACGCTTTTTCTTGTCAACTAATCGGCTCCTCGAGTGTACAAGTCTCATCTGGATTTTGTCGACCCCCTGAATTTGCTTCTCCGTGACTTCGCAGATCAATCCACAAATCAAGTTGACTGACGTTTATTAATAGACTGAAATGTAATGAGGTTGGTCGTTGCTGACTGGGAAGAGCTACATAAAATAACATCAAAAGTTTAACATTGCTCTGTCAAAAACTAAAATTTGAGTTTATTTTGGGAACGGAAATGTTTTATATGGTTCTTTAAGGAGGACTTGTACACCTGGAGATGCAGGGAGAAGGCCAGCAGGATTATCATGGACCCCGAACAGCCCAGCCAAAAGTGCTCTTCCTGCTGCCTTCTGGCAGATGGGACCACAGCATCCTGCCCCACACCACCAGGCTCCAGGACAGCTTCTTGTCTCAGGCCGTACCACATTACCGCTTCTCACTTTTTTTTGTACGTTAACTGAAGGCCACCGTAGTTCTCCGGCACACTAGAATTCGCGAGACACCACTAAATCCTACACGGTGGCCCTTTAACAGACATTTATTGAAATGAAAATCTTTGAGATAATTACTTTCAGACAAAAGAGTATTTTAATCGCTATATCATTTGATGTTTAGTCAGTTAAATGAAACTAAAGACACTTAAATGGCTGCAAGACATATTTTGGCATTATTATATACAGTATTTTTCTTCGTACTGTAGCCAAATGTATGTGCCCCTTTATACTAAACTCAGTTGGACTAATGTTCAACAATCAGGAGAAGTCCTTTTGTATAAGAATTAGAGAAGAGTCAGAAATGCTCATTTCTCCCCACTCATAGGCCCCAGTAGAGCCGAATCCAATGCAGCCACTCAATATGTTGCCTTAAGGACACAACTCACTTTATCCCAACAAGAAAACTCCTTACTTGCCTTTTCTTTTTTTGCTTATTTGTACAACCCATGGCTTGATGTAACAAGTTTTCATTCTGCTCTCTGGAGGTCGTCAAAGTCTCTGTGAGAATTGAAGGAAGTGAGAAAGAAGTGGTTGAGGAAGTAGACAAAGCAAAAAGTGAGTGCACCAGAAAGTAAATTACAACAGTTAATCACAATATATCTTCTGAGCAGCACTGCACAACAGAGATTGATGAAGTGTTACCTTGCTGAATTTGAAGCTTTTTTCTCCACCTGAAATCCAAAAGGCACCCACTGAAATAAAAAGTCCCAATGTCCAGATATCTTTTGAGGTTACAGTGTTTCTACATCGTTTCATCCATTTCAGATCATACACACTCACACACCTGTATCCTCTTCAGTCTGTTATTTGTTTTTCGGCTTTGAAGACGTTAGCCAGAACCAGTGCTCTACCCAGGCCTGCTGCTGTTCCTATAGAACATCTGCATCTCTTTCCCCAGGTATTTTATAACATTATAATGAGCTGCAGTACGCTGTGGCATGTCTGCATGCAGACATATGACTGCAGCAAATACCTGCATAACAAACAGAAAGCTATAGCGTATGGATGTGGGGGGATAGATAAGGAGCATTACACTATTATAATACGTTGATCTATAAACTGTGCAGTTGCCTCATGGGGAAGGAGATAAAGGGAGTTGGGCTCGGCTTGATAGGCGACACATTTACAAGCAGCAACAGCATCACTGGTATTGTTTTCACCTGTGTGTGAGTCATCGCGGCAAAATGCTGTCGTGGAGACGCCTGCTGTAGCGAGGAGTACCACAGAGGTGGTTTTGAATACTTTGCCAGGGGTTTAGGTTTCTGTCATGGGTGGATTAGTGAACGGGCCTCACGGGCCCAGGAGGCCAATGTTTCAGAGGGGCCGGGCCCTAAGCTAGAGAAGTCTCTGTTATTTACTTAGCAGAATGTAGTCATTCCTGTCATTAACAGAGCCCTACAAGTCCTACTGAAAAACTGAACAAATAGCCTCAACATTTACTTTGAAAATGTTAAAAGAAAGAAGTCTTCAAGCGTTTATCACCCTCACTTTATCCACATGGGGGTTCAACAGTAAAAAGCCTTTTTTTAGTTGGATCCTTTCAAAATCTAACTTACTCTTACTGGTTTCTCCAATGTTGACAACCCCAGCTTGAATGCTTTAAATTACTTCAGGATTTGGTGTGTGGGCAGAAGTGACGGCTTAGAATCTAAATACAAGAGTTGAACATTGGTACAAAAAAGGACCGGAAGATGTCAAAGACGGCGGGATCACGAAATGTCACGGCAACAGAATTGTGAAGCAAAGTGAAGTACTGGATGTTTTCTAAAAAAACAAGCCATGAATGGAAATTAACCCAATGTTGCAGGATTGGAATCAAAAACCAGTTTCGGTGTGGAATGACATCGTGACTCATACAGATACAATATGTGGGAAGTGCTCACAAAAAGATGTATTTTAAATCCACTTGTAACATTGGTAAACAACTCTAGAAATACACTGTGCCCTTGCAGGAGTTGTAACAAAAGGAGAAGGAAAAAACATGAAACCAGTGTCACTCCACTTTTAATGGAAAAGCAATCCCTTTAGCTTTTAGGAGTGATTCCAGCTGTATTTGGAACATCTGAGGACATAGAAGACAAGGTCATGCATCAGCTTGTGAATAGACTAGTAAGTTGTTTTGCTCAGAGATGCTGGCCACAGCAAACCTGGAGCTCCACTCTCTTCTTGTGTTCCAAATGCATGTCAAGGGTAACTGGCCTCTGAATACGTAGAAAAAAATGAGACAACATTCTGCTGCATACAGTTTTCCATCGTAAATAAGCTTTTTGGAATGAATACATGGGCAGTAGTGCTGTTGGGGTCTTTGATGTGTTAATAGCTCACTCTCTGGCCTTGCATTGCCGCTGTACCTGTGGCAAATAGTGACACATTTCAGTTGTTTTTTTACATAAATAATAAGTGAACAAAATATGTGGCTAAGAATTAGGCAGGACTTGCAAAAGGGTGTATGATTGAAAATAGTTTTGGATGCTGACAGTAACACAAAATACAAAGCTACAAAGAAAAAAAAAATCTAATTTCAGTTCAGTTATTTCATACTTTAATCCACATTTTTGTTGTTACTTTAAACTAAACACTGAATCATTACCTGAAAACACAGATGGTAAATTAAGTGTGATAACTAGGCTTGGATTATGATGATGAGTTTGACATTTTTCTCTACTCTGTGACGATGTAAATGTACACTGCCCAAACTCAAACCAGTCTGTCATCTTAATAAGCATATGAGCAAATTGGATGGACACTTCCGATATTTATAGCTTTGCAACAAGTCTCCATTTAGTAGATGAGTGATGTAAAATAACCCCTTATTCAGACTGCAATGTAGCCGAAGAACATGTGGACGAAATACATTTGTGTTTCAACAACCATCACCAAGATGTTAAGAATGTGCAACACTAATTCGCTATGGCCTTGGCAGTATGTGTTTCCAGGTAATACTCAATTTAAAATTGATGGCATAACTTTAAAACAAAGTATGGTTGGACTTTAACACAAGACCACTGTTCATTTTTAACCGCTTCCCGACCTGACAGTAAATGTTGTTGGTTAAACACGACCGCAGCCAGTCCCTCACTTTAACCAAGTGGTTGGCATTGGAACCATGACCCCTAACCTTTTTTACTGTTGAAAATACAACAATGAAAGCTTTAATTTAAACATGGTAATTTCCTCTACATAACCTTGTGTTTACTCTTCTTATATTCAGGTTTTCACAGGGAAATATTCCAAGGAAACTGAATTGTAATGTTTTTAAAGTGTGGGAAGTGAAGTGCTAGTGAGTAGGCACTGCTATTTCATAATGAGAAGTGTGACTGGATCATTAGAGCCTTGCTGCCTGGTGAAGGACACGCTCCATGCTGAATAAGAGAAATCCCTGTTCAAACTAAGGGATAACCAAAGGAATAACACAGGCTCTACATAAGAGCAGCTGTCTCGCCACCAATCATGGCAGGTATCTTAATTTATCATTTTAGTGTCAGAAGAACTAGAGTGACAATTAGCTGCTTACGACAAATCTGAAGCTGATATTGATGATAACTGCTGTCGAGTGCCAATTTATCAGGATCTGGGAACACAGTCTTGTCTTCATCTTGACCGTCTCTCTTTTCCGTTTGAGTTCATTCATCATTTTGAAAGATCTTCACATGACAGCAGCAATATGTTGTTGGGGTGACAGCTGCCTTAAATGTCCTAGATTGTTTTTCCCCCCTGAGGATTCATTTTGTTTATAATGCAAGCAGATCAAATTTGAAATACTGTACAGATTTTTTTATTTGCATTTGCAATGTCGTTTGGTTGTTTTATGAGGTCCTTTGCGAAGACATATCAATGAAATGCTCGATTTTAGCATTAAGCTTGAAGCCTGCTTCTCCTTAATAATGTGATTTATTTGACGTTTCGGTGGCGTGACAAAGGCCCCGAGATCTTATCACACCAACCCAGTTTTCTGCTTGACAATCACAGTCACAATAACCGGATGATTTAATGTATCTCTTGAGGACCCCTATGGGACTTAAGGGTTAATTGTTAGGATGCGTTCCTAATGAGCATCACTTACTAATTTCTAACGTTCATTAAGAAAATTAACTGGCAATAAGGCAAGCATTTAGTAAATAGCATGAACGAGCAGGGCTATTGATCCAAGTCTTCTCCTCATTATGGCAAACAATGCAGTATCCAAGGAGAATGTCATAAAGACAATTAAACACATTTACTTGGAACATTTGGGATTCATGAGAGAACTTGTCCAGCTTCCTCTTTTGTGTGAGAGATTATATGTAATTGATATGTTCTGCAAAGCTTCTTCACATAGGGGAAATACACAAAAGGAGGACGAAAGCTAAAAGACACGATAAATACATGAATATGCCATTAAATGTACTGAACATATTATCAAAGATAAATCTAGGCATGATTTCCCCCTTTTATTTATAACCTTTTGAAAAACAACCTATTTTTAGGCCTCTGCTCGAAAATTGCATACCCAAACTAAAAAGGGTGTATCTCTGCAACAACTAAGGCTATTTGAATAATTTGGGTGTTATAATAAAAAGGCATGTGAGATTTTGTTCAGATGTGTAAACATCAGTCTATATGTTACTGGTTAAGAGTAAATGAAGATGACACACCGCAAAAATTAAAAGGTTTCAGGTCCGCCTAGAAAAAAAGCACTTTCAGGATGATTATTTCTTTGAAATGATGCAGCTGTAAGGTCCAACTCTAACCCAAATCATAATACAATGTGTGATCATTCTCTCTGCAAAGGTTGACTTTGATAAAGTGAAGCAGAACAAAGTTAGAGAGGGTTTAGTACAGAGAGAATTCAGACGAGGTCTCCAAAATTTGCAGTGGGGCTCATTTGCGCACATCTGTGACATTTACATTTTTTCATGTACCAAACCAGATATTTCACTTGTATATTACTTATGGTGTTCAATACATCCAAATACAGCAGTTGTGGGCATTTTTTCATAAAACAAGCTAAGATTTACAGTTTTATATAACAATATAAAAAAACAAAATATATAATATAAAAAACCAATCCCCCCCCCCCCCTTGGTTTTAACAATTGGTTTCATATTTTTATATAAATGATCCAGTTAGGAGATAGAGGAATTCAGGCGCTTGGCTCTCGATATATACATGTCGATTCCTCGTTTTTAAACCACTGGTCAACAAATAGACTTTGAGATATTTAGACTTCTCTACAAATTTGACAGTAATCGTTTAATTGGCAACGACTTTCATGAAATTTGGTTTTAGTTTATTTATCAAGTCATTTATTGGATTTAAATTTAGATTTTGGCAGCTATAGTCCCCAGTGACAAAGCATTACTTTTTTGTTCTGACACCTTCCAACTATAATATATCTTTCCCACAATGACTCACTCTCAGATGATGTTGCGGAATAAGGCAAAACAAAACTTTCCAAGATGATTTTACCGTTTGAACTGGACAACGGGTACGTTTTTTTTAAATGCGAGATGTCAAATGTTTCCTAAAAATAGATGCCACTTCAAAGGGAATACAACCCCCTTTTTCGCAGCTTTTGAACCCTGTACATTTTGAGGATCAAAGTGCCGTCTTGCTGTCGAAAAAAAAAAAAAAGCTCTACTTCTTGGTTTGGGAAACTTTGCTGGGTGAATTTAGGACTCGACGGCAAGGGGATTGCAATGTCAAGCTGTATTGGCCAAGTAATGCGTTATACTGTTGCTTTCCCTCAAAGCTGCACGTTTGAAATATATGAATGTCACACACTTTTCTGTGAAAGGATTACTGTGGAAGAAATGGATGTTTTCAGACTCCAATGACACTTAATCGTTTCTCCGGACACCGAAAAAAAGAAACACTATCAAAAGGTGCATTGTGTAACATGAAGAAAAACATTTCTTCTTTTTTATAGCATTGTCAAACCATCATTACGCTTCATATACATTATATCTCGGTTGTTAAAATCTGAAGACCGCTTGGCAGGCATCTGATACAAGAGGCAATGATGGAGAGTTCAAGGAAAGTGCAACTGTTTTTTGTACCTCTGGGTTCCTCGCAAAGCCAAATTGCAGACAGTTTAAACCACTTACTAAACATTCTATAACCACACACCCAAGGCTATTTCACTATGTTCCACCATTAGCACAAAATGCTTTAGAATAAAGGAATCAACTGTAGTAGATAAGTGCTTTAGCCTGTCATAATCATCTTTTGTGTGGGCAAGGAAAAGGGGAAAAATAAGGCTCCTCTGAGTAATTTAAAGCCCGTGTCCTAGAAGTGTGAGATTGGATATATGATGTCGATTACATAAAACTGAGACCCTTTTTATGTGACCCTCGTACCGCCGGGCGAGACGCCACTTTATCACCTCGCAGCACGCGCAGGAGCTGGTGGGCACTGCTGGCAAATTTACAGGCACCGCCAGAATATGCCCAGCTATTTCATTAAGTTAATGTATTCCACCACGGCTCGGATGCTGCACGGAGCTGGCCCTGATGTCTCTCTACACAGACAACCCTGACCTGAATCCCTGCTTCACCTCCGTCTGACACATCCATTACCCTCCCCTCTCCGGTTCTGCCATCAACTCTGGCGGCATATGGCTGGGTGCATATGGCTGGGTGCATCACGGCGTTTTTGCGAGACTGCGATCGGCTGACGCCTGTGGTGTTACACTGCAAGGAGATGTTTGCAAACTGGAATCTGCTAGGATTAGCTGTTAATTTATGTGCAGGGTTTTGCATCCCGCTTCACATGTAAGAATCTGTTTATTCACAAACAATTACTTGCTGGCTGGTATCAGCTTGCTTAAAATCGTTTCTGAATATGTATATGTATTGGATTAATTGCATTCTTGAACATATTTTACCACAATATGTGCAGACCAATAGGTGGGATTGGTTTACCGGCACTTGCCATTTTAACCTTCCTGCAGATGGACTCATAGCGTTTTCTCACCAATTATTTATGCATTCCAATTCATAATGCATTCTTAGGTGGCAGTTGTCAGTTTATCCCCCACAGAGAGATGGATGCATTGGTTTATAGGCTGGTCATATTCACCAGGGAAGTCCCAGTGTTGGCTTGGATTAACGGAGAGATGGAATGATGGCGGAGCAAACTGGAGCCGAGGAACCGGAGCCGAGGCCGAGCCGTGGACAAACCTGTGCATGAATCTAACTGACGCGCAGCATTACTGCAGATTATGATATTTCTTGCATAACATCCTCAGAGGTAGAGTAATATGCAGTAAAAATCCATACTGGCGGATTTAGGCTGATAAGAAGTGTGTGTGATTTATTTCAAAGATACTGTGCTCATGACATGGTTGCTCGTTGGAGCCATTAACAAGCCAGTGGCCCGGTCCCCCAAGTCAACAAAATCATCTTTTCATATAGAAGGTATTGTCGACCAGCCTATTGGTTGTGTGCGTGCGTTTGTATGAGATATGGGGCTTAGTGTAACTGATATTATTACAGTATGCCTGTTACAATGCAACTGTGGCCCATTATGCAGGGCTTGTTTGTTGTATGTCATCTGGATTCCTCTTTGGTTATGCATGTTTCGTATCAGGCATTATGCTGCTCTGAGGGAGAGAAAAAACATCTTTGATAACATTAAAATTCAAATTTCCATCTCGCAAAAAAGATCCTCTATTACTTCAACAGCCTTGGACTTGACAATACGGCTTCAACGGCTTAGTGCTGTGGGTGGAATTCATAAATTTGATTCAATGCACTTACTAATGCAAAAGTGGTTTAACAACAATGCAGGAATGCACTTTTTAAGATTATGGCTGCTGCATAGCAGAGTGTAAACATGGGCCCGGTCTATTTTACACTTGAAGAGTTAAAGGAGCATCGTTTAAAGTATTACTGACCATTCTTTATTTTCATTATTCTATATTTTATTCCTGTTTCACCAGGCAGCCCTTAGTTTCAATTCATATATATATATATATATATATATATATATATATATTTTTCTTTTTTTTCTTTTTTTTTCCCATCAACTTGATGACACTTGAGATACCTCCAAAACCACGTTGCAGGCATACTGTGAATATATATATATATATATATAGAGAGAGAGAATTATGATGTTAACTGGGCTGTTTGCTGTTATATAAAAGGTTACTGTTCAGCATGCGAGTGCTATAACCAGTCCTTAACATTGCTTGCCTAATTTCCCCCGTTGTCAGTTTGCCAGCCACTAACTCTCCCTGACGTCGACCTGTTTCAGAGCCGCCATCTTGACATCTTGAAGCACAGATGTCACTAATAACATTGGTTCCACTCTTTTCAAGAGTCCTGGTAAAGGCAAGCCAATGAGACAGCACGCCAGCATGCACAATATACCAGGACCTTGAAAGTGAAGCATCATTAATTTCATTATTCACACCCGTGCTTTTCCTGCTGTGACATGTCAAAATATCTTCCATGTAAAAGGCTTGTTTTAGAGCCCCGCAGTAGTCCTTGGTGTTTTCTGCCTGGCTCGCACACCGACCAGCAGGCCCGTTCCCAATCTGCTCGTCAGCTCGTCGGCTGGCCTCTTTGCCTCAGTTCCCCCGGGGAGAGCGGGGTCGCAGTGTTTGTAGGTGGAATGTCCAAGAGTACATTGTAGATTTTCACAGATTTTTGGGGGTCGAGTGCACAGTGAACTAGGTTTTCTCTTGAAAAAAGAAAATATCCTTTGTTGCATTTCACAATTTTAAGACCACGATTTATATATATCATGATAGGGTGACAGTTTGCTAACTCTGGAAAGTGGACTTAGTGTTACTTTAGTGTGACTTTAATAAGAAAAAAAAGTTTTTTTAAAGTGCAAGGTCTTTTGTCACTGTATTAGATATGCCAAGCAGGTTTCAAGTCTGTGCAAGTCATTCTTATGCTGCATGTTTAATGGAGTAAGCTCTGGATTTACCCTCAACGTGTGTGTACCTTTGCTGCTGGTAACATTATAATAAAAGAGATATCACATTTGGTTTGATCTGATTAAATAAACGTAATAAAAATAGGAGGTAGAACCCTAGATTAAGACTGTGACGGCGACCATTGGTGAGAAGTGACAGGAGACGGGGGAGATGAGCACAACCAAACACTGAATAAGACATTTGCAGGTAACCAATCTCATCCCCTAAAGCATATCCTGCTTTATCATCTATTTTACCCTAAACAGGACCATAATTTACTAGCGACCATAAACTCATGTTCACGGGGTAATAAACCAAGTGATAAATAGGGTCATTTTCTCATAGACTTCTATGAAATCTGACTTATTGTTTTAAACCAGAGTTTAAATTACCTGATGGCAATTAGAAATAATATAATTTTAGGACAGTTCCGCATTGGCTTCACTTTTCCGAACGAAAATATAGTATACTTAGAAAATGGTTTGCAGTGATGTTAAGCATACACAATGTGTACTATCAGCTGTAAAACATGCAGAGCCACGGGTCATAAATTACCACAGCTGTTTCATGTCTGGTATCTCTCATTTGTGATAGGTCTGCAGAGGTCAAACAACAGGAATGTCACTTTAATGTATTCATGAGCAAAGCATATCACATGAAGCCGACGTGAAAGTGACAATGTGGGGTCAACACAAAATACATATTAAACGTTTTGTTTATTTTCAGATTCTCTTCACATTTGAGATGTTTTAATTTCCATAACAGCTTGAACCAAATGTGATGCAATATGGGTTATGTGCAGACTGTAGGGCTCCAAAGAGGCCCAGAAGGATATAAATTG
This sequence comes from Myoxocephalus aenaeus, assembly GCA_038501785.1. NCBI lineage: Eukaryota > Metazoa > Chordata > Actinopteri > Perciformes > Cottidae > Myoxocephalus > Myoxocephalus aenaeus. The sequence continues at coordinate 12,981,557 of JBAMJR010000031.1, forward strand.
TCTCGCAGTTGGCAGAAGACTCCCTCTCTGCAGATGTCTGCCTCAGAATGACTGTGACTCCACATTGAATGTTTGATCTCGTGAAAGAATTCAAAACCAGGCTACATGAGATAAATGTACACTGTGACAGCATTGTGGAAGCAGATAAGAGGTTAAATCAAGTGAGAAATGTTAAGTTCAATACACAGAAATCACGTAAACTACATGCAGCATGCTTACCGATTGTTATCTTTATGCTTCAAATGACATTCAGAGAAACACTAAATCTCTCAGTTACATGTAATCTTCTTTACTTTCAGGTTATAGTTTATAGTCAGTGTTTTATTAAAACAAAATAGTTGGCAGGACTTAATCTGTGAGAATCTACATACAGTGTGTTTCTGTATTGTTGCTCCCGTGCAGTTTGTCTTTCAGAAATGTTCAATTTCGTCTCAGTCTTCTGATTCATTTCACTTTCTGTGTACTTTAATTTCACGTTATTGTTTCTTTGGTAACGATAGGCCAAACACACTTGCAAACTGAACATGATGAAAGCACACAAAAAAGAAGTGCCAAAATGTTCACTTTGGGGAGTCTTTGGCACTCGTTGACCTATTTACACGCAGCCCGAGTGGCCCTGTTAAATGGAAGTCTAAATGAATCTGATGAAATGGTACAGTAGTGAGAACAGATGATATTCACGTCTATTTATAAACAGTGTTGCTTGTCCACACATCCATATCTTCGCCTCACAAGTCAGCTGTTGGCAACCAGCCTCGCTTCTGTACTTGCTCTTCAGAGTGGCCTCATCGCTCGCGCTCCCGTAATTGAAATGCAAAGCCAGACCTCCAGCATAATCAGATACTCCCTGATTTGTTTTTAGATTAAGTTCAGGAGTCATATGGTGTTTATGCAGCGACTCTGTTGTTATGTTTTGAATGCAGTCAAGCTGGTATTAAGATTCCCCCAATATTGTGTCCCGCAATATGTTTGGCTCACATAACATAATGCTTATTATTTTTGACACATTATGTAAAGCCCACTCGTCTTGTTATACAGAAGAAAAATTGAAAATAAAAGAAATCATGAAGAAAACCTGTTATAATTTCAATGAGGTAGTATGTTAACATGCACACGAGTATCTGGTATTGCTCATATCCAAAATACAGCCCTGGACATGGATCGTTATCTGGATCGTGGTCCATGCCTGGTACTCATAACATTAATCATTTCTGTCATATTCATTAAATGTGCTGTAACTCCGTTACGTTATTCATTCTGGTCACATGACATCTATTGCTTCTGTCCATCCGGGGAGAGGGATCCTCCTCTGTTGCTCTCCCGAAGGGTTCTTCCCTTTTTCCCCTGTAAAAAGTTTTTTTTCAATTTTTTGGGGGAGTTTTTCCTGATCCGATGTGAGGTCCCGGGACAGGGATGTCGTATGTGTACAGATTGTAAAGCCCTCCGAGGAAAATTTGTATTTGTGATTTTGGGCTATACAAAATAAACTGAATTGAACAATAGCAAGTAAAGTAAGAAAGTCCACACATGGCGGCCGTTAGCGGCGGCGGGTGGGTCAAACAAACCCAGGTCCTACCAGGACAGGAGACTGCCGAGACTGAAACTAAAAGTTAAGGCTGACTTTACACTTGTTATGTGATGCGTAATGTGTTTATGTAACGTTGTTAAGCGTGTTTCTGATATTTTGTAAGAAAGACTGCCAAGGTGGGTTTAGATTTTACGATAGTTAACTTGTTACATTTGTTACGTATCATTAATTTAACAAAAACATGTTTTTTCTTACCTTGGCCAAGTGGTTTTGTTGCCTCAACCTAAACAATCACTTCACAACGTTAACCACATATTTATGACTTTATATATAACTTGTTTCGGGTGGTTCAGAACTGTCCACATTAAACACATCCAATATTGCAAAAAACATACAACGGCAACTATTTTTCTGCCGCCTGGGTGGCAGAATATGGTGTTGACAAAGGCCGAAAGAAACCTGGTCATTCAAAACCCAATAGAGCCCTCTGTTATGATGATGTATGAGTGCCTGTGTGCAGGTGTGTCTTGATCCCTCAAGATCTCATCCACTCAGGTCTGTACATCAATAGTTTGGAGTCTGGCTGTTTCAACTGCTGCCTTTGTCACTGCTTTAGATTTTTACCTCTCCATCTGATCAACAATACAATGAACCCTAGTTTTGGTTTTACTCAGTAACTACTACTTAACTGATGATGCACCCGTGAGCATGCTGAAGAACAATCAGAAACCTGGACAAGGTTTTAACATGCCACAGCATCTTTGTTTCTATCCAGTGCTCCAGCTAGCATATCCAGGTTTCTCATGGGTGAAGTGGTTTTCCAGTTTCTTGTACTAGGATGTTGACATGCGCATCACACAAACGGGTTACTCAATGCCGTGTGGTTGTGCTGTGAGCAGTCGTGTTCCCTTCTCAGGGTTTGTCATGAAATAGTTCTTAGAGGCCTGGGATAAAACGTCACACAGTATTTCAAAAGAAAAAGCAAGCAACAATTTGAGAAATGCCAAGGTGTTAGTGTGTGTTGTATCGTGTTCCCCTTTGAGGGGTTCCAACAGCAGGAAGTGAAAGCTCAGTATGATTTACTTTTGGCCATATTTTTATGGTAAAGACACTGCATTTGTGTTGAGTTGTCCGTGGAACTACACGGGCAGTGGAATAAGACTTATTTTAGTGAAATGTGAAAATTGAAAAGCGCAACATATATACATATTGAACCAGAGAGGTGAATTGTGTGGTAAGAGTGTTTTCAGAGGTTCCAGTTGAAGTCTGTAAGGAAGAATTGTCCACATGAAATCATTGTAAGAGAAATGAGTTTGAGCACAGTTGCTGTTCTTCAAATGCAAACTTTAGACAACCACCATTCTCATTTTGGGGTGGGTTGAATACCTGTAACCATGGTTTTCAACATCACACAAGGTGCAATTATTCATCCGGCAGTCATATTTCCCATTTCAGAGGAGAATACCGTCATTATTTTCCATTGCTGGCGTCTCAAATGAAAACCAGAGAGCAGTAGAGGAGTCTTCATGAAATGTTTTCTGTGCCCTGACATTTACAGTGAATGGACCCGCACAGAGGCCAGTTGTTCTGAATGCCGGAATATGCCAATAGCATTTTGTGCTATAGATAAGGGAACCCAGCCAGCAGTGTTTTTGATTTGCACATTATTGCCCAGCCAGCATCAGTCGTGATATATTGAGAAATCAATTATCTGCACACGTGACGGATGGACATTTTTAGATTCTTCGATACATCATGAGGACATGAATGACTCTGCATTGATACATTGACATTTCAGCTCAGTGTTTCTCTTCTCTACCATTTCTATTTCTCTCCTCTGATCTCAGTTTTATTAAGGGACGCTCCTTATGCGCAGAGTTAAGATGGAGTTGCTGTTGCTCTCGCTACCAATATACCAAAATTCGTCTGAAGATGCAGTGACTTAAAGTAGAGTAGGAGAGCTTTATACGCAAGTGAGAGTAACTAACTAACAAAAGTCCGCTGGCTGCTAGGCCGCAGTGTAAAATGTCACAAGCATTCAGTGCCCTGTCTTCGAGCTGCTTTGTGAAAAATAAAAATGTTGTATACAACAAAGACATATGAAATGCGTGTATTTTTTTGTTTTTGTAAAGTTTATGTACCAGGGAGGGTCACACAGATACCGGTGTGAAAAACATCTGTCTTTTTTATATTAGATTGTTGGAGTCTGCTTTTTGAAAGCCGCATGAATTCAGTCTTGAAAAAGTAATAATTTGCAGTTGTATAGAAAATTGAGCATGTAACACATTGAGTATAGAACATTTAGCATGTAACACATTGATATGGATGGAGATGCATAGAGCATCGTTGACAGGTGAATCGTGAGGCCGGTGAAGATTCACAGCTCTACTGTTCAACCCAAAACAACTTTTAGGAGGTAGATTACTGGACAATAATTGCTGACTCTTCTTCCATTTCTGATCAGGCAGACTGACGAACACTGCCTGCTAAAAGCATACAAACACGAGTCACTTATGAGCAAAGACCATGACCTCTCTTATTGCTATCCTGTTGATTTCACATGTATTAAAAAGTGCTACAATCAGTGGCATCGGGCTATATGTGCTTTCATCGATTCTGCACTCAATAACTTCCACTGATGTGTTGGAGGATGAGAGTTGTCAAACATGCCAAATGAAAGTGCCAGTTTGTTGTATATTTGCGTTTCAGACTACAGCACTCCGTTTCCTCCAGGTGAAGGTTATGTTCATCTCGGAGGAGATCAGCACAGGCTGGGTGGGGCACAGCAGGTGCCGGGCCGGTTCAACCCATTCTGAGCCACGCGTGCTCCCTAATCAGTGTACAGCTGTGATGCTCCTGGGAAACCACACATCCATCTCCGGATTCTCTCCTGCAGAGTGCCACAGAGAGAGTATTAGGCCGGACCACGTTGTTATGGCTGACCAGTCAGGATAATATAATTAGCCTACTTTTGTTAAATTTCTCCTTCTAATAAACAGTCGTCCATGGGGCTGTTGGAGTTTTGAGATGCTCTTTTAGTTCCCATTGTGTGAGTGAGGCACGCACAACGTTTGATCACAATGGCGTGAGAACATTATGACCGTGAAGCTGCGACCATGTACTAGAGATGCATCAGATGAGTGTCCCAGGGTTAGCCTTTTGAAAAGAGCAGTAAATCCCCATAGCTTGGCAAATTTTGTAAAATAGGGAGAGAAATTAACTTCAAGCATGCATGGTGGGGCTTAATGATTTCCAGGCACTGAGGACATCTTGCTTGGTGTGATAAGTGAGAACTTTTGTTTGACTTTGTCAAAGCAAAACTAAAGCCCCATATCTACACAGCTTTCATTATCCTCCTGTGTTCACAAGACAATTCAATCATCTTTGAAGGAAAGCGAAGCATCATCAACATAAAAGGATTCTTTCAGGGTTGAAAGAATATGGTATTCAAGTCAAACTCAAGTAGAAATGAGATACTGGCAAAAGAAAGTATAATTTAAAGAGTATCTTAAAAAGCAGGAATACAGCACATTTAGAGGAGACGTGACTCTGCGCTGTTGATGGCGGGCAGGCGGGTGCTGTTGAACACCTGATAGAGACTATGACTCAGACTGATGCGCAGGTAGAAAATCCATGGCCCGCCACTGCACTTGGGCGACATCCTCCGGTTCTGAAAAGTGATGCCGATGTGCCTTAAAGTGCCTTAAACTTGCATTCTCTCTCATGGCCATAAAAAAAAAATGGCCATGCGACTCTTCTGTTTGCACAAAGAAGTCTGATTGTATAGAAGTCTGAGAAAATGTCTCTACTTCTCACTTTGTTTATTACCTCAGTAAGGTTATGGTCGTATTCTCTATAGTACAGCATGATGTTTATTTTCGTAAATTATGGTCCCATCTAGAGCAGCAAACATCCTTTGGTACCGGGCAAAGATGTTTTATTTTGAAAAATGACCGGATACATCCGTCTGTGCGTCTAAGCCTCTTGACACATGTCAAGAGGTCACGTGATACGTTACCCCACAAATTAAATGTGATTAAAAGTCTGTTTCAACTCTGCCGGTGTTCTGGATTAAGAAGATCAAGGCAGAATATCCCGAGATCGCCAAAAAAGCTCTGAAAACCCTTCTTCCATTTCCAACATTATGTCTTTGTGAGGCAGGTTTAAGTTACAGAGTAGACTGGATATAAAGGTTTAAGTTTAGTAGTAGACACCATAAGTAAAGTCACCTTGTCATTGAAGGGTCAGTACCCCTACTAGAGCCTCACACAGCTTCTCCACATCACTCCCCTGCAGTCTAAATATGGCCTCTTCCACTCACTGGTTCCCTAAAATCAATATGTCGACGTGCAAAATACAAGATGGCGATGGCCGAAATGCTGAACTCAAGGCTTATAAACCAACCATCCACAAAACAAGGTGTGAAGTCACAACAATACGTTCTTGTAGTTTTGTAGGTCACACTATTTCAAAGATCTACAGTTGGCTGTAACATGCCAAGAAATGCCAAGAAGACTGACGGCTGCATGAACAGGGATTTAACAATGCTGGATTCTGTGTACTTCAAAAATCTGCTTTGCACATTTTTACAAGGAAGGAAATGCACTCCACACATTAGTTAGACTTAGAGTGTTTGGTGTATAACACTGAACGTAAGCAACATGTTTAGAGTTTCTTGGTTGCACCTGCAACCACACACAAGAGTGATGGATTACACAAAGTTAAATCACTAGTCCGCAAACACAAGACCTAAGCTTCTCTTTCAAGTCCAGAAAACAGCAATAATATTGTATTAAACTTTAAAGTTGTTCATCTTGAAACAGGGGTGTTGAAATATATGAATAGCATTTACACATCTGTTGGTTTCAACAATGATGCAATCATGCTACATATTGCATATCTTTAATATTTAAACCCAAGATAGCACGATTTGTGCATCAAAGTACTCCTTTTTTTGTATTATTTAAAATCAAGCGATATGTGTTTTCAGCAAAGCTTGAATATGAGTTTCTAAAAGTTGAACTATTCAGTCCGGCAGAGATTTAGAGGCTGAAGTGCACACAAATGTATAACAGGTGTTGCTACATATATCTTTTGGTTTGTGATTCAAAAACAATGAATGGCAGGATTTCAAACTAAGCTTCATTAACTTGAAAAACTACACCATACAAGAACATCAGGAATTGCGCTGGGTTATTGGTAGTTTCTGGACAGCCCATGCCTCATTTTTGCCCCATCAAACTCAACAATTTTTGATTTACTAATCAAAATGGGAAAGATAACGGAAGGGCTGGGTACCTGTTTTGGATCAGATGACATTCACTGACCTTCTGTAACCTATTCATCATTTCCCTCACTCACCAACTACATATTTCCCTTACCCATCTCTCTACCAACACATTCATTCTCCCTCATATATCATCCACCCCAGTCTTTCCCTAAATCAGCCCTTTGCTGCAGGCACAAAGTGTGCAACTGTCCCCATAATGTACAGAGTGAGTGAAGATATGGTCTGTAATTGGCACAGGTATTGTCTGCCACTATGGAGACTGTAGACAGTTGAAGCAAATAATATGACATGTTATTAATTGCGTACTTATTGCTTCCTTTTTATTGATGAATATGTTTACAGACATTCTTTGGCATATTAAAGAGCAGGAAAATGATATATTCTTTCAAAGAATTTGTTCTTGTTAATGCAATTAGTTATCAAAATGAAGTTATAATCATTTCATATAAACTGAAACTTATTTAAAAAGGCGTCATGGCGTTGAAGTTATTCTCCCTCTGTGTGTGTTGTGATCCAAGCTTTCCAGAGCTGGTCCACCCCAGCCTGCATGCTAATGCGTCCGAGTCCCTGTTCAGCTCCACTGCCCGGCTAATGGCTGCTGCTCTCCACTGCACTCATACGGCGGTTACAGCCGACGATGCAGCCACGACCGATGGGGTCGCGGCGGAAGCGTAAAGCCCACCTTCTGGTTCCCCCACAGCTAAACCCTGTTAGCTCTGTCTGCACTGTTGCCATTGTTTACATTCTCAGCGCTGTTAGCTTCTCGCTGCCGGCTCAGACGCTGTCATACTGAGAGCCTTGTGGAGGCAATAGATATGCTCAGAATATCAAATGTAGCACCAATTGTGTTTGTATTGAATCAAACAATAATAACACCTAATTTGATTTGCAATGTAACGCAGATGCTGTTTCTACATCTATAAACTCAGACGAATGGAGTCAAAAATATGGTGCTGTACAAAAATTAGTAAAATTACTGTCTAAAAAATGATTATAATTGTCATTATCAGAACACAATAGGCCACTAATTCACAGTAATGTGTTTACCCATGTGTTCATTCATCTGTCTGCCCACTCAATGATAGCTGTCTTTAGACCGTCACATATTAGTCACATATTATTTTATCATAATTTTGATCGAAACAGTGGGGGGGATTTATATTCACCTTCCGCTACTCCTGCCTGATGACCTTCTTCCTAAAATAAAACGCTCTAAATTTGTCCTGTACACTTCATCCCTTTAGGTCAGGGTGTAACTTGGCCGCAAAATCCCCAAGTGTCAATAAAAAGGCATCTTTCATAGCTGTAAAATCCAATATGTGTGTGTCAGAGGCCAGCCAGAAATAAGTCCTGACATCAGGGGAAAGTGGAGAATAAGCCGAGCTGTCAGTATCTCTGTTAAGGACAGACAGGCGGTGTGTAGGAACCCTGTTGTGCAGAAGCCTGCTGGATGCTCTCCAAGGATATGCATTTGACATGTATGCAAGTAAAAAAAGGTGAGAATACTGGATCCTTTTCGATGAATATCGTTGCGAGTCCAAAGGCTACATTTGTCCGTTCCTCGCCTGCCGTGAAAGCTCTTTCAAACCCACATTTGTTTTCATGGATGCGCATGTTCTCGGTGCGAGAACACGATCGAGGAAACGGCGGCCCACCACGCGAGCGTTCGTGTATACGCGGCCCTTCTTCCCGCGAGTGGTCATTGACAATGGCGGCGTGGGGGCGGCATTCTGTAGAATGCAAATGTTATTACCAATCTATAGGGAGCACATTATGAAACAGGCTTCAGGGAGTGTACTCATCAGCAACCTTTTCACACTTATAAAAGATTCATGGCGCTGCTTGTTTTGCTGCGGCAACGCAACAGGAGTCCGAGCTGCAGGTGAGCTGCCACTGAGAGGCAAACGGTGGCCTGAATAATACACACACCGTGGTCGCACTCCATTGCTAAATAATAAAGTAGCATTACCGTAGATGCAGCAAACCCGTGTGTTTACATAAGTTTGCAATTTTGTAAATTACAGTCCATTTATTATCCCCACTTATACTTAACAAGCGCTCATCCACAATTGGTTTAAAGAAATTCCCTCGACAAGCTGAAGCTTCACACCTGCACATTATTCACATGAAATAAATTGATTCGTCAATTATTACACTCAGCATTGATTCACTATTGACTTTGAATTTAATAGGAAATGACTGTAGGTTGAGAATAACACATTGTCATGTTAATTTAATGAGAATGTGACAGACTTGAAATGGAGTATAATGGAGGTGCTGCTCGCTGAGCGAAAGAAATAATATTGTCTGCAAATTCAGTGAGGGATTTCACTCGCTGAATGCTAAACAAATTTACCTGACGCCGGTAAAATGATGTTAAGAGTGTTGAAGCGGTGTCACTGCTGCAAACATAAGGAGGGATCATTTGCAGTGAGCCGCTGCTCGGTTCGATTTTGTGCATGAAACAAACAAAGCAGATGTTGGGAGAAATATATAGCATCTTAGATGATTCCTTTGAACAATCTTTTACCTCAAATGAATTATTGATTGGACCGAGACAAGAACACACACAATTGGAAGTCAATATTTAATCAAAGACCCTGTTTTTCTCTTCTGATGAGGAGAAAAATATGTCTTCATTATTATTGCACTGGAGCCAGCCCCCTCGTTTGGGCTGGGTTTCATCACACTTACACCAAACGACAAAAGTGGAAACTTATTTTATGATACCTCCTCTGAATTATAGATGGGGTTCGGAGTGCCTGGACAGCTGTTTCAAGCCCGTCTCTACCAGACCGCCAAGCTCTTTTGTCATTTACTGTTTCCTCGTGGGAAGATGATGAGTCAATCCTCAGAGAAGCCCTCTATAGCAGAAATCCAAGAATTTAGACATGGACCTCCTCTTACGGCTGTGCAGATGACTATTGAAAAAAAATCTTTTTTGATTGCGGCCTTTAGGGATGAAACTGACAGTTTGTGAAATGTTACTTTTGGCAGCATGGTTTAGAAATAATAAAAAAGACCTTTTCATGATTCCAAGCAGGCAGTTAAAAAACACGATAACGTGAGACCGGCCACGGAGCTATCTTGTCCAAAAAAAAAACAGCAAGGCATGACACTCATTTAATGGTACATGCTCAAGTTGGCCTGTGGCTTTTGTTGAGCAATGCACGATTCACATGTTCAATAGGAAGTAGGGCAATTACACATGCAGCCAAAAGGAATATAAAGTATGCCAAGATGTGCCAGGCGGCCATACAGCAATGCACACATGACCTCCCATGACCTGCCCACAGATGTGCTCACGCTTCAACAGAGGTTGGTGGAAGTTTAGAGTGAATTAGCAGCCCTCAAGCTGAGAAGAACCTGAGGAGAATCCATGGTTCATTGGTTCAACCTTTACCATTCAAGAAAACACAACGAGAACAAACGGATTCACAGCAAGATTAACTTGTTTGCTAAGATAGTCACTATTGATTTGACTGGACCTCACGCAAGAATTTTTTTTTTGTAATTTGTAACCCGGTTACAGGGTCATGATTTCTGGAAACTGGAGACATTGCTGTTGAGTTTTTTTTTCAAATTTAGAATGTATTTTGGTGCACCACAAGCAGAGTGCAATATAATCCCATTATATTCAAGAGAAGGCAGACAACTCTACTGCAGGTTAAACCAGGCAACTCAAAGCAGAACGATCTAGATCTAGAGAAAAAAAACATGTTTGTTCCTGTTCTGATGTGAGGGTCCTGGGACAGAAGATGTCGTATGTGTCCAGATTGTAAAGCCCTCTGAGGCAAATTTGTGATTTTGGGCTATACAACATAAATTCAATTGAAAGTTTGAACTTTGAAGGTCGATTTGGTCAAAGGCCACTGTGACCCCACCAAGCACATTTTGGGCCATAAATAAAAAAATTAAAATAAAGCTAAATGTGTCAATTTCTAATGAAGGGAATGACATTTTGGACATACATGGATGTAAACTGCATCTTCACTGGTCGGTAGGCGTGTCAGCGAGTCCAGCTTGCAGTGTGCTCATCCCGCTCTCTGGTATTGCATGTGGTCCACATGAATAACACTGCTCTTGGCAATGCCGGCTGGGGTTAGATTTGTGGTTGTGAGCAGCAGGGGTTTGAGCCAGCACTGAGCGAAAGCAGCTTTTGATCGGAGACAGGACAGGAGACTGGTCTGAATACAATCAAGGCAGACACTGTGTTCTCTTCCTTTCTATACCCACTTTATTTTAATTTCTCTTTCACACACATTCCACAGTAAAACTCACATATAAAGTAAAACTCACACACATGCTTTCCATTTGTGTCTTATTCTCTTTACTTGCTTCTTGCCTCTCTCCATCTGTCTCCCCTCCTCTCTTCATCTTACCTCCCCTGCACACTCAATCTTTTTTCTTCCAAGTATCACTCCCCGTGTTTATCTTACCACCTTGATTGAAACACAGATTCAAAATCCACACCGACGTTGCATGCCATCGCACACAAACATCTGTACAAACTATATTTAAACTTCTTCTTATAACATCTGCACCACCAGGGGGAAGAGGGAAAAGGTAAAAGTAGGCCATATTTGGGCCTGCAGCAGCATCTGAAATGAAACAAGAAAGATACCCTGTTTTCATATAGCGTGCTGTCTCGACAAAAACACATCGACGTTGTAAAATAAATGTTCAGAGACGGGTCTGCTTCTCTTTGCCTGGTCAGTCATGAATTGTCTTAAACTCACCAAACGTGTTTGTTTTACAAAGAAAGGGTGGTATTGATTCAATGAGATAGACAGTGTTTTTCTGCTGTTCTACCAATTGTACAAAGTTCCCTCTTCAGGCGGCTCAACGCGCTGACACGACGAAGATGAGTTGCAGTCTGGGTTCTATCAGTTTCTGCCATGCATGAAGGAGAACATATTAACGTTAAATTGGTACTCTTGCAGCCAAAAAGGTAGACAAAGGTCCTCACATAAAGTTGACACGTTTTTAATATTACAGTGATTAAACCAACCTGTCTGTCTGCTAGCTAGTAGGTAGCTATCGCCAAATTCGTAGTTCTCGATTCAATAAATTATTATTTTGTAATACCTCGTGGATAAACAGGCAGTGCAGACCTGAGACTAAACCTTCTGGCTGTAAGTATGAAAACTGTCGACTTTCTTTTTGTATGCTAACAGGCCTGTTGGCTTTGGTAAAAAATTGTTTTCACCTGAAAGAATATCAGGCTATAAGAGCTTTTTTCAAAGCTTAAAAACTTTTTCCCAAGTCAAGGATGATAATCATGGCGGTGCAAAGCAAAGTAATTGCACATTTGGTCGAAAACAGAAGTAAGATTACAAAATGACCCAATGTGGGAGCTCCCTAGTTCAGCCAAAGAATAAGATGAATTGCACAATTATTGTTTCACGAATATATTTCATACATTATGTAGATTACACTTTCAGGCCTTATGTGTGCCGAGACAACCGCCACCTTCCAGTTGGGAATTGCTGTCATAATTAAACAAATACATTCATGGCAGCCCCACTATGGAGAACATATTCCATATTAGCGTGGAAATCCGGGGGTGAGATAATAATTCTTGACATTGTAGGGTTTCGGTATGTGATTTGTATGCAGCGGCACACCCGATCCTAATGTCACACCAAGACTACCGAATTAAAGTATTTTGTAGCAAAAAAAAATCCCTCAGGCTGGTTCCTCGGAACGGCTTTCAGGCGACGCCGCTGCGCTCTTTTGTGTGTCTCAGTCTATTGATGCTAATGAGATGGTAATCTGAATGAGGGTCAGCTGTGCTAAATGCCACTCACAGACATCAATCACGTCCCCTGAGTAACTGGCGGGCACAGTGCCACATTTTCAAAACTCTATTCCTTTCCTAATTGAATTCCCTCCACCGTTTAGGAGTCCATCAAATGACATAGTGTTTAGAGGGCAGTGTTCATACATTTGGAATTCACTCTGTTTTCTTTGCAATCCGAGTGGCAGAAGTAATGGCTGTGATCTGGAGTAGCTGCTGCTGTTGTGTTACAAATGGACAAGGCACGCTGCAGCACGGCCTGTAGTCATGGAGGAGGCTCTCTATCCATGATGATAAACTTTCCCTGCCACCGAGAACAAATACCCAAGGATACAACAGGAGGTATCCACCACTGGTGCCACAGAAGATTGATCCCTTCTCCCAGTGGGGCAGACGCTGGTAATTACACTGCGGACCGCCAACATGGCATCCATTCCCGACAAACAAACCAGGAACAATGCAACTGGCAGTTCAATTTGCAAGAGTTCTGTTTATTAGCTGCAAGTTTGGCCTCTTAATTAACAGTGGAAGAGGAATGCCACTGATGCAGCATGTTGTCTTCTTGCAGTGTTTGAATTACGAACTGTGAATAGTGGAGATATGTGGGGTCCTTAAAAGGGCCGCGTGGGCACAAAGAGGTGCAGAAATGAAGAACTCGTCCTCGTTGGAAAAACAACAGCAGTGGTAATTTGTTCAAATGGTTCAAATGAGCCATGTTTACGTCGTGCAGATATTGACTTTACAATCTTTCCTGCCTGAGAAGCAAAGGCAGAAGTAGCGTGTCATTTTTATCCTGCTGCAAAAGGTTTTAGGGGGGACTTATATTTGGGAAAAGAAACAAAAGAAACATAACTTTGACACAAGATATTTCAAATTTTGTCCCATCGCCTTCCCACAGTCAATGCGGGTATCTTTTAACCAGACCTAACCAGATCTTAACCAAAGAAGCAGCAGCTCACATCAACGTGAGATGTTTTCCCTTGGACTCTTTTTCAGATTTACATATCCCTTTTTATTATCGTCGAGCAGTCGCTGGCTACTTGCATTGGCCAATGCAACAGTTGCAGCTTGTTGTAGCTCCCCAGGCGGTGAGAATGGATTTGGAGCGCGGCCGTGGCACAACGCCACAGGGAAACGCCACTTAGGCCACAGCTGTCTGGGCTCGCTCAACCTTTTTTAAATCAGAGGCTCAGATGGTGTAAAGTGTCCACTGTATGATGCATCGCCCATGTTGGACTGACACATTACGGACACAAGCGTCTCCAACCAGAGCCTGCAGTGTGTGTTTAAAAAACTATTGTTTTACCGCTTAATTTTTCGTAAAATAAAGTAGAGATAAGTAGCCAACTAGTGTAAATAGCATGGCACAGTGGGTTGGTATCGGAGTGTTTTGAGTCACAAGCTGCCACATCACTGAGTCATCACTTTTGAGCCTCTCTGAGCCTTTAACACACTCCAGTCTTAAACGGCATTCAGGAGGTTTTGGTGAGCAACTTTCCAATGCCGCCTCTCAAAATACTGACTGGCTTTTGGCGGGGATTAGAGTTCAGTGCACAAGATGTGCCAACTGACAATGTCCATGGATTTGGCAAAGATGTGCGCAACATGATGTTCTTTGTCAGGGCTGCAAACACATGGAGCCACGATTTGAACCATGGCTGTGTTTTTGGAGAACAGCTTGTGAAAGCTTGATAAATCCTATAAGTGTGTGATCACAGCTAAATCCAGAGCAATCTATGGCTATCCCCAGCAAGGATCAAAGCAACATAAATTGGCGTCCTGGAACCCCTTGAAACAGCAAAAAAAATCCATGACCCACACATGGTCAGAATAGGATTTTAAAACGGGGGAGTGATGCATTTAAATGTATTCTGGTCTGGAGATTCAAATGGACACGAGTGAGCGATTGAATGGCAGGCTCACTGGCGTACACGTCGGCGTTTCGAGATGGCGACACAGTTGGGTGTTTCTTGCTAAGATGAGTTCCTGAACTACTGTGTCTGAGCTGTTATTTCAGAGCTGAAATGTCCAAAAGCAAAACAGCATCAAGTGACTGCCTCAGCTGGAGAACTGAGAGTCGCTGCAAAGACTTAAACATCAAGGTCCTCAGATCCTTTTCTCCGACTTGAAGAGAATTTCAAATAAGAGATTTGGTTTGTCAGAGTTGCGAAAGAAAGAAAAGGACTCCAAAGGAATCCACATAAGACTTTAAGTTTTGGACTCCGCCGCAAAGAACAAACACACACAAAGGAATCCGCCAGCCACGGACTCTCTTTTTCATGCTATACTTTGCCGAAATTCTCGAGAGACGGCAGAGAAGGAAAAAGCGAAAATACGAGACATGATCCTGAACACATGCCAGCGAGCAGAGCCCATTAAGCAGAGCTCGGCAGCATCCCGTCTCAGCACTTGATTTTGTGCTGCAGTATCTCCACGGTTAATCTTTTAATCTGGTAATCAAGGGCCCTTTTTTTTCTGGACACACACACACTACGATCTGTTTTCCCCCATAAGAGGTCAGACACGTTTTATCTGGTGCCCTACATGTACTCAGTGTAAATTAATCTCAACCTACAGCACTGCGATTATGCAACCGCCGCCTTGTCACAACCACGAGGCCTAAGGAGGACTGGTATCCTTCACATTGGCTGTGACTTTGCTCGTGATTGATTGCATGTCTGCTTCTTGACAGCCAATATTCTGCAGGACTGCAAAGCGGGATTGCCCCCCCGCCCCCAACCCCCGCCTCCTGGATTTTCACCATTGACTGCTGTAGCATGGGAGGGAAGGATTATATTGTATTTTAACCTTCACAAAGTCAAGCTGAATTATTGTTAAACTGCCCCATGTGGATTAGCACATACTGCTCTATTGTTCTGCTTTGCGTACATGTATTCCATGGTGATTTCCAGTAACGACTGGTTCTGCTTATACATTGTGTTTAATTGTATAGAGGATGTACAGCACAAAGGAATTTGGAGGGTAAATGAAGATATGATTTTGTCGCAACAATTAGGGGACAACTGGGAGTTTGATTTTCAGAACATGCGGCCCGTGAGATAGACAACAGCTGGTGAGTAGCGTATGTCAGAGAAGAATACCTTTGGAGGGGTGAGTTTGAGGATAGTACATTAAGTCCTTTGTACTGTCAACACACTTGGTAATCCCCTAATCAAAGTCGCCCCCCACTGGAACACATCGACGCTTTGTGAGCAAATGCTCCCGATCTTATTTACTTTTATCAGGTTTCTCAGCCACGGAAGCCGAGGCAGGATTTTTTGCGCTGAATGAAAAGGAACTCCGACAATGTTCTTTTCAAATGTTAAATTGTACTGGTGTACAAATCTACATAACTATATCACCAGGGGACTATAGTCCCATACAAGGGCTGGCTAAATGCATTGAAGAAATCAATAACTGGATGTGCCAGAATTTTCTCCAATTAAATAAAGTTAAAACAGAAGTAATTGTTTTTGGTCCCAAGGACGAACAATGGCTGTTCAGACCTTAACCTGAACCGCCATATCAAGACAATTACAACATCAGCCTACTATCACCTGAAGAATATATCAAGAGTTAGAGGACTTATGTCTCAACAGGATTTGGAGAAACTTGTCCATGCATTTATCTTCAGTAGACTTGACTACTGTAACGGTGTGTTCACAGGCCTCTGTAAAAAGTCAATCAGAAAGCTGCAGCTGATTCAGAACGCTGCAGCTCGAGTCCTCACTAAGACCAGGAAAGTGGATCACATCCCTCCAGTTCTGAGGTCTTTGCACTGGCTTCCTGTCAAACAAATAATTGACTTTAAAATCCTGCTGCTGGTTTATAAAGTACTGAATGGTTTAGGGCCTAAGTATGTTTGTGATCTGCTATGAACCATCCCGGCCCCTCAGGTCGTCTGGGACTGGTCTACTTTCTGTTCCAAGAGTCAGAACTAAACATGGAGAAGCAGCGTTCAGCTTTTCTGCTCCACATATCTGGAACAAGGTTCCTGAAAGCTGCAGGTCTGCTGAGACCAGTGGCGGTGCGTCAATAGAGGGCGCTAGGGCGCCGCCCCTCCTAAAATTTTGCGATGAAAAAAAAAAATGAAGAAAAAAAAAATATAATATATACTGTCAAAAAACATTATATATCAAATAATTTAAATAAAAAATATACCGTGTTGACGCGCTAAATGTGTGTGGGAGACCGTAAGCCCCTGTCAACAACCACTTAAGTTAAATATAATATATCGCCATTCATCATTACTGAGAAAAGCCCCTCCCCCCTTTAGGGGCGCCGGCCAAATGTGTGTCTATGGAAAGCTAACAAACATTTCACCCTCGTGACGGCAAGGACAGCTTCTCATTGGCGGATGAAACGTGAATCTTCGGGCGCACGAATCTGCGCCCTAGCCAATGACATCGTTTCTTATTGCAACGTGGTTGGACTATTCGTCCAATCAGAGACCTTTATCATTCCCTCACACCCCATATAGCTCCCACGTAGCTACGCGAGCAACACAGCTAGCAGAGCCTTTGATTATGTTAGTATGGCGACTGAAAACTCTGTGGTATCTCTACGCGAAACACCTTTCAATCCACGATCAGATGTTGACAAGAAGAGGCTGAAAGAGTTGGGACCCGAACGTCCGGATTTAAATATTCAGCAGCAAAGCAGTGAAGCTACATGCACCAAGCTACATGCTAACCGGAGCTGCTAGCTGGAGGCTCCGTGTGGAGCAAAGCAGTGGCTCTGAGCAGCCGAGGAAGCGCCGGGCTGTGAAGGAAGATGAGCTTGAAGGATTGCTGCAGAAGTGAGTGTCAAAATCAGCAGATGCCTGTGTTAGAGTTTAATGTTTTATCTTTCCCACAGCAGAACACATGTTGGACATTGTTAGATTTGGGTGGATATCATATCAGGCTATAACTTTATCTAAAATACCAATTCAACCCCCAACAAGTTAGTGTGTGTGTGTGTGTGTGTGTGTGTGTGTGTGTGTGTGTGTGTGTGTGTGTGTGTCATAGCTACAGCCATCAAGGTGGCTCCTGGCCTTTTGTCTATGTTGCTGAGCCATCAAGACACACAAAACATAGTTTTTAGTCTGTAGTATGAAGCCTGTTTGTAGTAGATATTTCCCCACAACTTATCTTACTGTCTCTGTCTCTCTCTATATATTTATCTGTAGGTTTGTGACACCATACTTGGACACACCAGGGAACGCTTTGCCTTCAAAGACCACCTCACCAGTGCCACCTTACTGCAGGGCCCCCAGTTTGAATGCTACGTCAATGTATTCCCTGAAGTTGCTCTGGCCACCACATTGAATGTTTCTTAAACCATTCTGCTCTGAACCTCTCATGCCCAAAGTTACAGTTTGTTGATAGTTGTTATTGGACAGTGTTGAGCACTGTGTTTTCTTGAAATAAAGCTTTGTTTTTTAGAATATTCTACTCCAAACCTCATTTCTTCTCATTGTGGAGTGCTATTTAAACCGCGCCGCCCAACTGCGCCCCCCCCCAAAAAAATGTCACCAGCCGCCACTGGCTGAGACCCTCAGCTCATTTAAATCCAGATTGAAGACTTTTCTGTTTGCTGTTGCCTTTAATTGATCCAGATTCAATTGCTGCATCTACATTTTTGATTCATCTTTTTGACTGTTTTCTTAACTGTTTTAAATCCTGTTTTCTCCGCATTATGTTTTGATGCTTTTAATGGTTTTATGTGAAGCACTTTGAATCGCCTTGTTGTTGAAATGTACTATACAAATAAACTTGCCTTGCCTTGCTATATTAACTTAAGAGGTGAAATTAAAACTCTGAATGTGTGTTATTAGTTCATGAAAATCCTTACTTCAAATCCATGAACACAGTGAAAGAGCAGTTATTTGTTTTTTTGGCTGCTTCGTATTTAGAGTGTAGAAGGTCAGTTTTCTTAAAATTCAACACAATAATATTATGTACTTACTATTATGTTCTTAAAATGCCAGGAGACCATAGTTTCTATCATTTAACTAGTTTTCCTTCAACAAATCTGGACTAGAGAGTGAACTGTCCAGTAGATTGTAGTGGTTTATGTCGACATTGTTCATATACTGTACAGTAGCACTTTAAGGGTACTCAACCAATTGTTCACACCAACTTCTGGGCCCTATTCTTCGTACCTGGCTTACTGAGTTAGCCGGATAATTTTCAGGATAAGATGATGCAGGTCAGGCTTTTCGGTTCTTCGAAGCAAGTTTAGAAATATCACCATAGCAACACATCGAAATCCCTTAACCTGCTCCAGGGCAGGTTTACTGAAATTCACTAGATAAGTTGGCCACTCCTACCAGACAAAAAATCCAGCTCCCTTCTTCATTGATGAAGGAGCGATATTAGTTATATTATTTTTATAGGGAGAGAGTTCTACCAGATCGCAAAGATCCGTTCTCACATGATGATGACTTCCTGTACGAGTGCTATCGATTCTGCCGAGACCTCATCGAGTCGTACATTTAAAACCACAGGCGCACCAGAGCATCGCTCGTCTCACAGACTGTATGCAGACTGGATCACAGTGTTTCACAGACTAGGTCATAGCCTTGAGCTTTTTTGCGAGTGGTACATGTTTGTACAGTGTCTGCAAGGTGGAGAACATCGGGAAAGCCGCTGCATGGTGTGCTGTTCGTAACGTTTATTTAGCGCTTAAGAAACTTATGGATGTGTTAAAGCACTAATAATTATGACAGTGTTATTAGTACACCATACATATCATTATTGTAGAAAATGAGTAAGGTACTGATCCGCCCATACACATTCAAACTCCTAGTTATATGGTAATCTGCACATACATGTATATACACATATATAGTACATGATACATACTTGCATACAGTACATATATCCTTACAAGTATATATTAATTCATATACTACTGCCAGCAGGCACATTAAAATAAATATAATCTGATTGATTTTGGTGATGAGGCACTTAAAATTAGCCGATACATTTTCCCAACACTGACGCATTTAACTTGTCTGATTTGTGATGCTAATGTCTCGCACCGTTCACACCAAAAACGTTGCAAAAACGTTGCGAATCGTTTGCTGTGAATGCAGCATTAGACTTTGCCATGACAACATCTTGGTGTCAGTGCTCGATTATTATCCCTTCTGAAGAGGAATGGGCACGCGCATTTATCCAGATGACTGACGTCTGGTTAGAATTAACAAGACCGTTTCAGCACGGATCTGCTGTGGAGAAACCGAGTTAGCCTGATGTCAAACATCTCGCTAATTTCAACTGGATAATAGGACATTTGATCGACTTTGTTGAACCACGTACGAAGAATACCTCCCTGCTCTGTAAAGGTGATTGAACCTTGAGTTAGGGTTACATTTTTTTTGTGTTCTCCTCAGCCTGTGAAACAGTTGTGTAATGGTTTTCTGTGGCTTTGGAGCAGCTTTGGCAAGTCTGCGAAAATAACCCCAGATGATGTCACTGGGATTTTGTGGGCTTGGATTTTAAAGCTGCACATTTATAAAACAAAGCCTGTATTAGCAACTGGGGGCATTCATAAGGAAGTTCCAAACAACAATATGTTGCTGGTTGCACTAAGGGAATTGTAGTATCCAGCATTTTGGTGCCTTGATTTCAACCATTATTTTATCATCTGTCCCACGACTCCCCCAACTTCATGGAAGAACAATACTAATGTGTTGGAGCATCCCTTATAAGCCCCTGAAAGTTATTTCTTAATAACATTAAATATTCATGACTTAATAAGCACAAATCAAAGTAAAAAAACAACTCTTGAGGTGTTATTTAGCCGCCCCCAAAAAAATCAATGCATCAGCTTTAGCAGGACTGTGTGGGTGTGCTTTACGATGCAAAGAGGAATAAACTAAATAAATGGGTAAAATGAAAAATACATGAACAAGGCAGCTACAATTCACAGAAGAGAAGAATGAAGCTATGAATTAGCTCAGACATCCATTTCAGTAATAATAACAGTGATACCAGATTGTCATTGAGTTATTTGGGTTTGACAACAACCTTTGCCATAAACAACTGACTTTCTTTTTCATCAGCGACCATTTTAAAAAAAAGAAGAAAAAAAAACTCTTAAAACCTGGAGGTGTAATCACTGAGTCATTAGTATTGATCGGCAATCTGAAATGATTGCCGATCAATCTGTGCTATGGAGTAGTACAATTACCCATTTACTCCAGATATTAACACTTGGAGGTCTGGTGGTCAATTTCTTGATTTTTCTTGATTTTACATACTTTTTAAATTCCCCTTTTTAAAGTCACTAGCATATGATACAAAATCATGTGTTGTATATCAAAAAATACAGAACAATCTCAGCTATCTATATAATGAGGCACCATTGTACCAAAGGCACAAGTGTAAATATGAAAATATGACTAAAGCTGAAAAATTGAATCTTGATTTTGGAAATGTCTCATATTTGTTGTGAAAACATAACTTTACTCCGGTGGGATATCGGTTTTGGTGATGGAAATTGGTTTACCAAAAGGTCTTAGGTTCACAAAAGCAGTGGAATATATGAATAAAATGGTAGACACATGTAATTTAATGTCTAAATTTTTTTATTATTATATGGTGGGGATGATGAGCTGTGGCTGGCTTTGCGGCCTGCTAGGTGATGTGTTCAGGCAGGCAGACGGACAGGGAGGCTGCTGCAGCGATGCTGCATGTTGTCCTCTGGACCCTCACAGCTCTGAATCCACTCTGTAAAATACATTAATACAGTCAGTATGAGTTCACTGTAAGAAAGTTAACGTGATAGAGACAACAGTTGATTATGCACCGTTCAGTCATAGACACGGAAGATAACAGCCAACACAGAACTATTTACCGACGTGCTAATCGCTCGTAGCTCTCGTCAACACACGTTATTTACTGTCTTACAAACATATAATGGAGGTCCAGCACTACTGGTCGTACTATGTTCACTGTAAGAAAGTTAACGGTGATAGAGACAACAATTGATTATGCCCCGTTTAGTCATATATACGGATGATAACAGCCAACACAGAACTATTTTCCGACGTGCTAACCGCTCGTAGCTCTCGTCAACACACGTTATTTACTGTCTTACAAACATATAATGGAGGTCCAACACTACTGGTCGTACTATGTTCACTGTAAGAAAGTTAACGGTGATAGAGACAACAATTGATTATGCCCCGTTTAGTCATATATACGGATGATAACAGCCAACACGGAACTATTTGCCGACGTGCTAATCGCTCGTAGCTCTCGTCAACACACGTTATTTACTGTCTTACAAACATATAATGGAGGTCCAGCACTACTGGTCGTACTATGTTCACTGTAAGAAAGTTAACGGTGATAGAGACAACAATTGATTATGCCCCGTTTAGTCATATATACGGATGATAACAGCCAACACAGAACTATTTACCGACGTGCTAACCGCTCGTAGCTCTCGTCAACACACGTTATTTACTGTCTTACAAACATATAATGGAGGTCCAACACTACTGGTCGTACTATGTTCACTGTAAGAAAGTTAACGGTGATAGAGACAACAATTGATTATGCCCCGTTTAGTCATATATACGGATGATAACAGCCAACACGGAACTATTTGCCGACGTGCTAATCGCTCGTAGCTCTCGTCAACACACGTTATTTACTGTCTTACAAACATATAATGGAGGTCCAGCACTACTGGTCGTACTATGTTCACTGTAAGAAAGTTAACGGTGATAGAGACAACAATTGATTATGCCCCGTTTAGTCATATATACGGATGATAACAGCCAACACAGAACTATTTACCGACGTGCTAACCGCTCGTAGCTCTCGTCAACACACGTTATTTACTGTCTTACAAACATATAATGGAGGTCCAACACTACTGGTCGTACTATGTTCACTGTAAGAAAGTTAACGGTGATAGAGACAACAATTGATTATGCCCCGTTTAGTCATATATACGGATGATAACAGCCAACACGGAACTATTTGCCGACGTGCTAATCGCTCGTAGCTCTCGTCAACACACGTTATTTACTGTCTTACAAACATATAATGGAGGTCCAGCACTACTGGTCGTACTATGTTCACTGTAAGAAAGTTAACGGTGATAGAGACAACAATTGATTATGCCCCGTTTAGTCATATATACGGATGATAACAGCCAACACGGAACTATTTACCGACGTGCTAATCGCTCGTAGCTCTCGTCAACACACGTTATTTACTGTCTTACAAACATATAATGGAGGTCCAACACTACTGGTCGTACTATGTTCACTGTAAGAAAGTTAACGGTGATAGAGACAACAATTGATTATGCCCCGTTTAGTCATATATACGGATGATAACAGCCAACACGGAACTATTTACCGACGTGCTAACCGCTCGTAGCTCTCGTCAACACACGTTATTTACTGTCTTACAAACATATAATGGAGGTCCAACACTACTGGTCGTACTATGTTCACTGTAAGAAAGTTAACGGTGATAGAGACAACAATTGATTATGCCCCGTTTAGTCATATATACGGATGATAACAGCCAACACGGAACTATTTACCGACGTGCTAATCGCTCGTAGCTCTCGTCAACACACGTTATTTACTGTCTTACAAACATATAATGGAGGTCCAGCACTACTGGTCGTACTATGTTCACTGTAACAAGTTAACGTGATAGAGACAACAATTGATTACTCACCGTTCAGTCTCACAGAAACGCTGTGGCCAGCTATCTGGCCCGTTAGCTCCGGCTAGCTCCTGTTAGTGAATCCTTCAGCTCTGAAGCTGCGCCGTCTGTCCCCTCCAATATAGCTCTGCTCAGGACTCTTTGCTTGGCACCTTCTTACTCACAGTGAAGCTTTGCACGCCTCATGTCCATGTTTAGATGCTCAGACGCGGAAGTGGAAACCATATCTATCCGCCAGATTTTTAACCATATTTATGTGACGTATTATTGTGATGATATAATTTTATTAAACATTTAGACACCTGGTGTAACGCTTCGACGCGGGCGCCGACCTCAGAGGGTTAATACACTTAGATACATACAAACAAAGTGTAATGCACAAGCACCTGTATCACCTACATTTAGAGATCCGCGCCATTCTTTTTCCCTTTCTTTGAAATCCTCTTTCATCAACACTTCCTCTGCAGTAGGGGGCAGAAGAGACGAAGCTGTCAGGACTCCTCACAACACAACAACTCTTTCCCTGATATCCAGCCCTTCCCCGAGAGATTACTGACACACAAGCGGCGGTGGGTGGGAAGCCTCGGCACGCTGCATTCCCGCTTTCTCTCTACTCCCTCCTTCTCCCCACACTTACTGACTCTGTCCTCGTGCCTTCTTCTTTCCTTTACATCGCTCCCCTAAATCGGCTCCCCAGGGTACTGGCTCTGCTGAGGGCGGGGACATCCCTCTAAGTTCCTACACAGGCCCTGCAGCAGTTAATTGCAGCGAGAAGATATATTATGTGCAGAGCCACCAGAGGGACAGTGATCACACTAACAAGCAGGGATGGCGGTTGTGCTGGTGGTGGTTGTGGTGGTGGGCATCCTCTTGTGACTGCAGACCCTTTTGAAAGCAAAAAAAAAGAGGCCTGCCATGGGTATTTCTGAACATTCTTTTTAAGAGACCAACAGTGAGATAGATGTTGTTGAATATTACTCTTATATTTTAAGTCAAGTCTTTAAGAGTGCTTCATGTAAAGAAAAGGAATTGCTACTGTAAAGACGCCTCTGCACAGCCTCTTCAAGGGTGCACTGTTTTCCATTGCAAACACTTGTATTTATACGCCACTCTTCTCTCCTTCCATCTCCCTCCCTCCCTCCCTCCCTAGCTGAGATACAGAGCTTTTGCTCTCTCTCACGTGTCCCTGGCTCTTGTTGGGCGGTGGAGAAGAGGCTGAACGCCGCGGCTGCTAACTCTGGCCGGGCGCCAGTCCGCTGACAGGCGCGTGATACCGCTCCTGCTAGACTGCCAAGATGGGTGGTGGCCTGGGGGACGGAGGAGAGGGCGGGTTCACCAAGCTGTCTAGAACGGCGGGCCCCAACCACCGGGCTGCGGCCCGGTACCGGTCCGTGGGTCCCTTGGTCCTGGGCCGCACAGAAAGAATGAATGTAAAAAATATCAAGGTCAAAAGTTTTTTTATTTTGAAAAATGACCGGGTACATCCGTCTGTGCGTCTAAGCCTCTTGACACATGTCAAGAGGTCAAGTAATACGTTACCCCAAAAATTAAACTTAACCTTTTGAAAACCGAGGCTCATATATGGTTATTTTTTTACGAGTAAATAGTCGTATGAACTCCATTGAGTTATATTACTTGTATTATTTTATATCATTTTTTTCAGAATTTATTTGTGAATAAAATGTATTTTCCAAAAAAACACTTTTATAACATATTTTGATCATAACTATTAATGTCCAGCATGATCTAAGCTAGATTTCCCCCAAAAATATTTTTAAGCGGTCGCCGACTTTTACAAACTCCATGGTTCAGGCCCTTACCAACATTAAACATACTAATAGGACACCTTTTTGGAAAGGTTAGGACCTAAATAATCCGAAAAAATCACTGCAAAACCAAGCTTTGACATATTGAGAAGGTGTTTTAGTCAAAAGAAAGTGTTGTTCGGTTCAAAAATAGAAAAGTTACTTGTTTTATGACAATACATTGTCTCACTAGAGGCTGCTGGATGTTACAATTTGCATAAGCCTTCCCCCTTGCTGTGTGACGTGTTTCTAGAAATGTGGGGGGTACACGTAAGTCACAGGAAGCGGATATGTGAGACAGAGAAGAAAAAAGAAACTTGTGATTTTACAGGTACTAATATGGAGTTCGTAAGGATTTTGATTGTATTGTTAGACTCCCACAAGCCCTTACGGTTACTGAGATGTGTTTGTTAGTGAAATCCGACTTTGTAAAGGGTATTTATCATGGATTTGGTGAAACCTTACGGCTGCCGCGGCAAGCTGACGGAGCAGCCGTATAGTCGGAGGAGTTTACGTAAGTACTTAAACTTAACGGTTACTTTAATTATGTTTTACACCATATGTATCTTCTCACAAGAGTTGCGGAACTGTAGAACTTTACATGAAGTTAAACAACAATGTGGTTCCGGAGATAATTAAGGAAACGTTCAAACAAAATAAAAATAAAAACAGTCCGATAATAGGCGCAGTGGCGCTGCTTTGCCTTGCCGTGCTAAAGACATATGCTTCAAGTGTTCGGGATTAAAATCACGCAGAATATCCTGCGATCGCCAAAAAGCTCTGAAAACCCTGCTTCCATTTCCAACATCCTGTCTTTGTGAAGCGGGTTTAAGTTACAGAGTAGACTGGACTAAAGGTTTAAGTTACGGAGTAGACTGGACTAAAGGTTTAAGTTACGGAGTAGACTGGACTAAAGGTTTAAGTTACGGAGTAGACTGGACATAATGAACACACGCCGGGTGTCGTTGTCTCACCCCGAGATGGGATCGGCTCGTTGCAGAGAAACAAGCTCAGGGCTCCCACTAATTCGGCGTAATGGTGTGTTGTATTTTTATAATTGTCTTTATGCCGGTCGTATCATTTTATTAGGTCATATTTATCGCCCACACCGTGAAGGCTGGTAAAATATTGTCTTAGACGAAAATATTGTCTTATGCCGTGTTCACACCAAAAGAGTTGCGAAATATTCGCGCGTCCAGATTACATGTTAAGTCAATGCACAGCCGCGTTAGGTTGCGAAAAAGCGGATTTTTCGCCGGGCGGCGCGATACTGGCGAAATGGCGTTGCGAATATTCGCAACTCCGCTTTTTCGCCTTTTCGCTGGCGATGAAATAATTCATCGCCAGCGAAAAATTCGCCCGACGCGGAGTTGCGAAAGCCAATCAGCGTTGAGAAGCTCCGCCCGGCATCACCGCCGTTCTGCCGTCACTGAATCAAACTGCGGGTCCGCTGAAGGAGCGCTGGAAGCGGCTTCATTCAGACACTCGTCCCGGAGGAGTCGGAGCTGTGTGCGACTACGGATAATATTATGAACCCAGACACGACTACGGATAATATTATGAACCCAGACACGGGGCGTTTGATGTTCCGACGTTTGTGGGACTTTCTCAACAAGTATAACGCAGAACTAGTGGTTATTTCAATGGTCAATGGCGGAAATAGTAAATGTTTTCACTGACATGGAGATAAGCCCCGCCCCCTTTCCCCAGCGATGGTTGCGAAAAACGAATTAACCACTAGAGCGAGTTTTTTGCCGGGCGGCGCGATATAGGCGAAGTGGCGTTGCGAATATTCGCAACTGTTTTGGTGTGAACACGGCATTAGACGGAACCGGTCCGTGGCACACACAAGGTTGGGGACCGCCGGTCTAGAAGACCTTTGGCGTCTCCTTTTGTTGACTGTGCAGACAGACCCCTGTGCGGCGCGTTATCAGCTGGCTGCTGAAAAAAACACCACCTACCTGTCAGCACCCCCGCCACCTCTCTGCACCACTTCCCGGTGATAATTGAAGAGGGATGTGGCACAAGCACCGCGGTAAATGCCGCCCTCTCTGAGAGGGGTCCTTTTCCCTTTGCTGTGTGACTCCATGATGCAAATCTATATGTGGGTTTAAAGGATTAGTCTTCGTTTTAATTGCCTAAAGGAGGTCCACTGCTCTGACGACTTATTGAGTGTTATGACATGATCAAAACCCGAGGAGCACATTTTGATTGAAATCTTTTAATTTATGTGGCCAAACAAATTCTAAAGAGGATTATCAATGCAGTGGTGCTCGTGCCATACAGATCACAAGACTTTAGTTTCTATGGTATTTGACTTTCAGTGCTGGGGTTGACACCCATGTACTCGTACTTGCATGCATCACCCTTCCTGAGTCCACACACGGTCCCTCTCACAACGCACACCAGCACCAGGCTGAGAGCTCTTTGAAACCACATATCAAGCCATTATGCACACGGCAGGGAAAAGCGATCCAGCATAAGTGCATTGATGTTCCCGGGCCTCGTTCAGCCTGATGAAGACCCGGGCCGAGTGATAACATTTCACAGCCAGACAAGCCGCTGCTACAATCAAGCATGTGGCTGAACGGACAGCGAGGAGCTGACTCACGGCGTCGGTAGAGCGGGAAAAAAACAACAACAGCTCATGGGCTGATTGAGGCGAAAATCTTAAGGCAATTGAAGAGAGCTTCAGTGGGCTCTTAAGGAAGCGCTACTTTAAGGCATATCCAGTGGTTCTCTTGGAGATGATTGCAGGCTTGGCTGCATTGTGAAGTGCATTAAGTCAAACAAAATGGTAATCTCAGCATCTCTCGATACGTCTACCTGTGACATCGAGGAACACAGTCTGGATTTCAAGGGGTACAAGAGCGTGAGATTGAAAATGGTACGGATACCCACTGAAGGTGTCTGGAGGCAAGGCCCGAGTAAATCTGGATGATGTTTGCCTTTTATCAAAGTTGACTCTTTTTTTCGTAATGCTACGGGGAGGCAGCTACATCATAATGCCTCTATTCTCAGGGGAAATGTGCACTGAACTTGTCTGGCATCACACCATAGGAAGTTATACTGCCCTTTCAAAAAGGAGCCGTACTTATATAGTTAAATAAAAAAAACCACGGCTAAGAAGATGTAAATATCCAAGCAGGACCTCGTTGCTGTCACACTGCCCTTGGATGAAGAATATCTGTCTGGCAGACAGTGGCCCCCGGATGAACCTGGCATTTGATGCAATTTGTCTGTTCCCAGGGCTGAATACACAATAAAGACGGCCTTTTTCTTGGTCAGCTCCTCCGTCACATTTTTATTCTTTATTCTGTGTGGTGACTCTCTCAGTCAAAACACTTCTGAATGAATTATTTCATTTGGATTGTAAGGCTTCTTAAGATTAATAAGAGTCTCAAGTATACTGGTGAAACAAGTTTGAAAAGCTTTGTGTGTGTGGATCCACATGCACCGTATGAAGTGCTGTAAAATGCGGTCAGGCACTCTGGGACTTTCAATCTTCAAAACTTGCTCCTGCTGCAGGGTATGCTGCATTTTACAGGGTGTTTTCTTTTGCACCAACATGCAAACAGCGTGCACAGAGCAAAGGCTATACCTTGCTGAAATGGTTTCATTTGGAAAATATTTTTTTATTAGAAGCCATACAATATAACAATCCTTATGCCTCCTCAAAATATATAACACTTTACACATAAAACAGAGCTTCAACTTCAAAACCGTATTTGAATGATCTAATAAGGCTTTCATATCTTCTTTCTTTTATTTTTTTTATTTTACAGCGCTTCCCTGTGACATTATTCCCCTGTGATCAAAGGTGCTTTGTCAGCAGTATAGACAGCTGACACCAGGTCAGTGCGAATCAGAGTACGAAGGTAGCAATAATACATAACACATGTCTCAGTAGACATCACTCCCCCAAAGTTCCTGCACGGCAATTAGATTAAAGCTGTATATTACTTGTGGAAGGAGCGCAGGGAGGAAATCAATACCAAGTCTCCAAGCAGGAACTCTGAAACAACAGCCACTGTCAGTTTGAGACTTATGTCACGAGGGCCCAGTAAAGTGCGTTGCAGTGTCCGTATAGGCTGTCCTGTCTCAGCCAATGTAGGTTTTTGAAGAAGCAATTACAGCAGGACTGCGTGGAGCATAATCATTTATGAGACCCTTTGGTTTTCAAGAGGGCAATGAGAGTTATTGCAAGATTGGAGCTTCTGATATCTTTTTTTTTTGAGACACCCTTTCCCCAACATTTAACAAAGAAAAACTTTGCATAAAGGAAACATACGTTTTCAACCTTGACAACACAAACATTCTGAATTGGCCCTCTTTGTGTTTCCTGTTGCAATGTTTCTTCGCTGACAGGAAGTAAATGTCGACCCAAGCTGCTGCCCTTGAAACAGAATGTCAATGAAATGGTCCATAATTAGATTTTGCGCTTTCTGCTGAGATTTAGTTGAGAAGATCTGATTTTCTGTCAGCTAAATATAAACTACTGACACGGGTTGATTAGCTTATCTTAGTAAAACCACTGCGAACGCCAGGATCAGCTAGTCTGTCTCAATAATGTCTCATAACAAAATCCGCCTGTCAGCACTGGGTCTTACTGGTGGACACGTATCTTTTTTGTGTATTAACAAAATGTTTTTTTTCTGGGGATTGTTTTTCATGTGTATTTTTGGACAGAGCCAGGCTAGTGGTTTCCACCCTGTTTACAATCTGTATGCTAAGCTAACCAGCTTCTGGCTTTTGCCTCACACTTAGCAGACACATATGAGAGTGGGATCTTAATTTGATCCTGCAAGAAAGCATGGAGCCAACTAGTACAACGTCAAACAAAGCCCCGATAGATAATAACAAGCAACTAGATTGATGCTAGTCTTTCATACAACGCTGGTTTTAGTGGTGATATGTTGT
Source organism: Myoxocephalus aenaeus (assembly GCA_038501785.1). Classification (NCBI taxonomy): domain Eukaryota; kingdom Metazoa; phylum Chordata; class Actinopteri; order Perciformes; family Cottidae; genus Myoxocephalus; species Myoxocephalus aenaeus. The sequence goes on from JBAMJR010000031.1 coordinate 13,011,585, forward strand.
TGAGATATTGTCGTTATATAAATAAAACCATGCGCAGCAGGAGTACTTTTTTGATGACGCTAGGTGATGCGCTTTCTTTTACTCTAGAAAACTGTGGACACACACCCTTGCACAACGAGGATATGATTTAGCATAACAGGGAAACTGGAGAGGAATCGAGACCATTAAGCTGGCTAATGGGCTCTGAATACAACAGCCACATAATTTAAACAGCAAATTGTGCGGATACACGGCTATATTCAAGGGGTAAACAATGTCAATATCTGATTAATAAAGATCTAATGTTATGCAAGATTAATAACACTAACCCTATGCAATTACTCACCCTTCCTTTGCGTGCTTTGGCGCATGCGACACATAATCAACTGCAAGGTCAATGGAGAGCTCGGGTCAGGATCCGGCGCAGGCATAATAGGTCTTTTATACACAGATTAATCAGGAACCAAGATGTGGTGACACTGCTTTATGAGTGTGTCTGCACTCAAGGAGCAGCGCTGAAACACATCTGTAGTCCTCAAAGGTCGACTGCAGCAGTTTAAGGAATCTTTCGCCGCTGCCCATAAATTATCCTGATGAGCACTGTGATGGTCTGAGCCAAAAGGGTGGCTCTAGGAACCTTATCAAATCTATTATGTGCAATGAAACAGGCAGGGGCCATCATTAAAAACAGAGCTGGCCAAGTCATGCTGCAGAGAAATTATAACATGATTAGGTCTTGTGGTTAAAAAAATAAAAAAATAAAAGAGATCAACATCAGTCGCAAAAGCTGAGCCATGATGTATCACAGCAGGGGGTATAATTAGATTTAATCAGGGTTAGAGCGTGAGAGTAAGTAGAAAAAACACACAAGCGCTATTACTCATTCAGGTAAAGACGAGAAGCATACTTATTTGATGGATTGCACAACACACCCTTTGTCTGTATAATGTATAATACATAAGGCAGGCAACTACTGTAGCATGTAAAAGATAAGAACAGGAAATGTCTGGGTCAGTGAGCAGACGAGGAGGATGTTGTGGAGACAGTGGCGGTAAATGGCAGAACGGGATTGACTGATGGTGATGGAAGTTTTGCCTCGGAAGCGTTTGAGAGTGAGAATACAGGATGCGGTGCGCATTTCATATCGGTGGCATTGAAATGGTTAAATTATCAATAAACCCAGTTTAATAGGAGGAAATCAAATATTTCCCGCCCCCTGTTCCCCAAAACTCATTACAAGTTAGGCCTTCTGGCATTCCTGATACTTGAGAGTGAAAAATCTCAATTGTACAAGTGAAGAGGCGTTTTAGCACTCAATTGGGTGAAATAAACTCCCTCGCTTTCCTGACTGAATCCTCTTTTATTGGATTTTGCCTACAGAACAAAAAAACAAATTCGAGCAAAAAGATGCGAGTCGGAGTCTTGTGCCCCGGCTTAGTGTACCGGCTGTGGCTGCACCTCAATGACAGATTGAGGGTTGTGTCTGCAACAAACAAAAGGGAGAAAGAGACGGTGATGGTAAAGTGTCTTATTCTTCAGGGGCCTCCAGACATCTTTGCAGGATAAACACATGTGCACATTCACAGACGCTTTTAGATGCGCAGCTCCACAAAACACCATGTCCATGAACCACATTGAGCAGTTTAATTACCAAATATTGACTGCCAATTTTTTTCTTTGTAGAGTTCTACTGTAGTTTAAATTGAGCAGAATTGCTTTGTCTACTCTACATTCAGTGTCCAGACATACAGTCTGGCTGCTGAAGTTTAAACTTGGGACAAACAATTACAAATCTCTCACGTCTTAAATGCACTGCCCTCTATCATCTGTCTGGAAGCTTTGGTCGCCATCGATGGCAGAGCCAGTGCACCGCGTCGACTTAGTCTAAAACCTTCACGAGGCTGCAGCTTTAGCAAAGGTTTTATTCGGTCTGTGGCGAGACACAAACTTGGATGCAGCCTCCAGACGTTAGACTTCTTTTCAGCATCAAGTGCTGTAAACAAAAGTTACTTTCCATGCAGTGAATCAACGGCATAAGGACACGGGTCTGGTGGTGAAACAAAAGCCTCGTCCGCCATCTCACATGCCGATGAAATAGATCAAAGCCAAAGAGAAGAATGGCGCTCGTCAAATGGTTGGTGTGATGAAACTTTAAGGATTGGGGCCTATCAGCATTCCCTGACCTGATTATTGTTGAATGCACTGCATCTGGTGGGTAGATCTCAATGCTGTAAACTCAGCGTTGTTGAAAATCCATATGCAAAGAGGAACATTGAGAGTATTCCCAGCAGCATGTCTAGCGTCTCAAATCTATTTCAGATTCACCAGAACTGTAATGTGCTTCAACGGGATTACAAGTGATTTGCAGCCATCAAGTATTTTAGTGTGGCACACTCAAACAGCCGAGGCTGCGTTAAAACAAATGTTCACAATTATCTTGCCAGAAGCAAGACAAGGGTTTTGCATTTCAAAAGCCACGTTTGACATTAGATATTTACAGGACATGTGGAAGGCAAATCTGAAGGCACATAGATTGGGTTTTGTGCAGACAAGATGAGAAATAATAAAAGCTGGGAAAAGACCTTTTAAAAGCTGGATGACAAAGGGGATTAGTTTTTATTGTCATTTGAATGTAAACTGGCTATCCAATTAGGTAATCAAAGAAATATAAAGAGATTAAGAAGACTGAATTAAATGACTACAACCTCTTAACAACACATTACATGATGGTGGCACGTAATGTGTTCAAGTCATGTGATGGCACCACAGAAACCTATTGTCATTATGTTGTCAATGATAGTACGTAGTCATATCTTATGCGTAGTCTGTGACATTTAAATAGTATATAAGTTGAGGCTTCAGTGGGCTTTCTGCCTCTTCCTGCACTGTGATATTATTTATTACTTATGTTTTTGTATTTTTTTTAATTGTGGAAAGTAAAATAAACTAATAAACTAAACTAATGCTAAAGAATGCCAATGGAACATCAATTAGGATCCTTTCTCGTGGTGGACACACACACATACATTTGGATCAAACTCCACAGAGGGAGAGGTTTTGGGCTGGAGGGCAGAGTCAAATGATAATGGTGATAATGGAGAAATTAAGTCAGAGATTTAAATAAAAGAAAATGAGTTAAAGAAAATTGTTGAATAAACTAGTTGAATAGTTAACTTTCTTAACAATCTATGGAATGTTTTTGTTATGCATGAAAAGAAAAGAAAAAAGATCCAAATAAGTCTTTTGGCAGCTTTTGCATCTTAAAAAAGTTCAAGGTAGAAACAAAAATATCACATCCATGTGCTCCTTTTATATATTTCAGTTACCATTTTGAATAATGTGTGATTCTTTTGAATGGGCACATGCTGTATTTTCTTTGCTCCAAACCATACTGTGTATTGTGTAATATTAATGCGTAAAACATTCCTTACGGTAAGTAATTATTTATTCTATGTTGTGAGTGGTGCTGAGGTCCAGCTGATGCTTTTGTTGGCAGCAGGTTACATCATGGTGCTGGGATCGGGAAAGGCACTCACATTCATACGCAGGATCAAAGTAATTGTTATTCTTGTATTTATTGTTATTTTCAACATTAAGAGATGTTTGGTTCTCATCTGTTCTCAAATATGTTAGAAATGGGTTACACATTTCATAAAGGCCACAATTTGTCATCTAAGTAATGTACAAACTAACCCCACTGCCAGCATAACAGCAGATTTACTTTCTTTATTTGTCCATAATGCACCTCTGGAAGTGCCGTGGTCATATTCTGGAAGAAATTGTACTAAAATATCCATGAGATGGATAGTCATGGTCAGACCAGCCTTTCAAGATCAGCCGGGATGGAGCATCAATAATATATTACGAGTCATCAGCGTTGCATATTTGATGGCGGGTCGGAGACAGGCTACACTACTATGGTGATTACCATCTGTAACCCTCCCTCCCTCTTTAACTAGACCTTGAACGTAAATATGTTTTTTCTTGGCCAAGAACAACACTGACCGGAAGGTTTGGGAGTTTTTACAGTCTTCCGTTATCGACCACTAAACTGAAATCTTTAAAAGGTTTCACTTCAGTGATTTCTTTTTTTTTTTTAAAGCGGAAGCAGCCTCCTGTAACAATTTGTTAACAATTAGTGCAGTGGATATGATATGAATCATTAGATTGGCCAGCTATGCCATGATACATATTGATGATACATATTGATGTTCTCTCAAAAGGAATGAGATTGAGAACTCTTTGAATTTTAGCTCATGTCACTGCACTGCAAAAATATCTAGACAAAATGACAAACCTTCAGAGATTCAGAAAGACATCAAAGTGATGATGTTAGTATGTGAAGCTAAGTAGAAAAGAATCTCTGCTGTGCACAAAAACCTTTGTTGGTTTCCCCATGAGCTAAGTGATGTCACTTCTTAGCAAAAATGCTACATTTAAACAAATCCCAATGTAATATAAAAACCCCTCTTAAATTGAGTCTAACATATGATCTGAAACGTTGAACTCAATCCACTTACGGCATTAAATACCAAATGAAACTCTTTAAAAAAGAATGCATTACCGTATTGCCTCCACACGGCTCTCAACATGGCGGCCTGCAGCTAACGATGTTCAAAGCAATGACATGTTGCCGGAGCTAAAAAGTGTTTATCCGAGAGGGCGGGTGATACGCTTATGTAACAACGGCGTGGTTCTGATCGGCTGTAAAACTGGCGGCTGTAAGCTAACCAGTGGAGCACGCTCACGTGCACTGAAAGCACTCACGGCCCCTAGTATGTAAACAAAGAATGGCGAAGCTCGGATAACAAGACACACAGAGGGAGAGTGGCTTCTATCTCTGCTCAATAGGCATTACTCCAATACATAATATTAAATATAGCAACTTTGATTTTAGAGTTTTACCAATATTTATTCCTCATTGAAGACAAAAGTTGCCTCGTACTGATCTCAAACAAATCTTAGGTAGTTGAATAAATCTGATGAATTGCTACATCTTTTACATGATTAATAAAGCTGTACTAGTCTGGGATCAGCTAGACAGTAGTGAACCGTTGGTTAGTGATCAATAAGAAACGACATTAAAGATCCCACAGCTTAGATTCACTGTGGTGGATGCAGGATGTGAACGTCTGTTCTTGAGGGCGGACGGTGACATTAAGAATCAGACATACGTGGGTGTTCTTGCAAGCCTTTGAATTCAGACATAAAAGAGAAACGTTGATGTAAGAAAGACTGGAGAAGAAGTAGAAGCTTGATCTTGTGATTTATTCACCCTGTTGGTGGATTATTTGGTGAATTTAAAGCGCACTCCTCGTATCAACGTTTTGTTCCTAGTGAAATAGACTTCCATTTGTGTCTTTAAGCCCCATAAGTGGCTCATTTTATGAAGAATGTGAGCAGAGTGGATGGCGTCGCTGCAGGCCCAGTCAAACTGTGCAGGAATCACATTGACTGGGCCACATGTAAAAAAATCCCACATTATATGGACGCACAAATGCAGCCTAATCAAAGTTTTTGTGTTTGTGGGTGTTTTCCTCCACAGCCCCCTGCAGTAAGCTGGCAATAGACTGCACCCAGAGGAAGGAATTAAGTGCCGTGGCTGGTGGCTGCCACTAACACCTTATACGCATCCTGTTTTATAAAGGCTCAACGGGCTACAGCGGCGGATCGCTCCCATTAAACAGAACTCCTATAAACTGAGCCCCGGGTTTGAATGTTTATGACAATGGGAGATCGAGAACGGATACGAGGAACTTGTCGCGCGGTGCCCTCTCAGATGCCCTTAACTGAAACCGTTTTGCCAAATAGTTTAATGGATGAATGCTTATCCATATTCCAGCGGGGTAAGTGATGCGATTTCACTGTTGATTACCTCTGCTGATCGGTGAGATTAGTTTAGCGTTGGATAAATACAGGAGGCCCGCCGAATGGAATGATGAATACATACGGACCCTGCACCGTGTCAAGACAAACAATGCAGAGATTATGACGGTAAGAATCACAGGGATAAACCAAGAGGCTGATTTTAATAATCCTGATGAGCTCCCAACAACTGACCCTGCAAGGTCAATGAGTGACATTTAATTGAAGCTAATCTCAAATTGGGTTTGGTGTTTGGTTTGACCTTCGCCGACGGGTTATTTGGAGCATGTCATTTTGCAGGATTAACATGATACCAATCTCCTGCCTTTAATCTGCCGGTAATTTAAACCCAAAATTGATCCACATGCCTAAATGGACGTCTGCAGCATATCGGATGTATTACCTCGGCGAGGCACTTCATCAACACAACTCAAAGTGACATTTTGGGGCAGCATTGCGTCTCTATGCCTGCCCTAAAAGGCCTTCTTACTTCTCAGTGTTGGCGGCCAGGCAGCCCAGGACGTGATACATCAGATTGCACATGAGCACCAATCCAAACAACTTGTCATGGAGAGATATTTACTCCTCAGTTAAGACATTATTCACACACAACTATGCCCTTGGTGGATAAGGAGCCGTCTTGGTCTGAAAGAAGAGTCGTCCTGTTCACCTCATCTGTCCCAGAGAGGAGAGGCAGGCGTTTGCGAGGGAGAGGTGAGTGCAGAGTGAGGATATAGTGCTGAAGTGGAGAGACGGTGGATATAGAGGCGGAGAAGCAAAGATGGAAAAAGCAAGTGCAATGAAGGAATAGATAAACACAGGACAGTAGATGAAGACAGGAAACCAAACAAAACACAAATCAGATGTCTGGAAATCTTATCTATGCTATATTTAAAGCTTTACTAATCACAGTTTCCATATTAACAATGGATTGAATGACTGTAATGCGAGAGGAGTCCTTTGTAGTGACAAACTTACAGACAAAAACACTCGTGTTTAACCATCTGTAGCATCTCTTCTCTGATGCAGCTCTCAAGCTGGTTTCCAGCCACAGAAGGCAGCCGTTTAACTCACTTTGTTACCTGCCTGGCACCCAACAGCAGACAACGTTAGCAACTAGCTGGTGGAAATACTGGCACAGTTGTCTTTTCCAGAGCCAGATATACAAACAACAAACACACACACACACACACAGCGAGAGATTCCATGCTTTATGGTTCGAATTTCTGTTTATTCGGCCTTGTACTTAGTGATGCTGCGGCATTCTCAGGTTTCAACAATTTCCTTGGTTAATAAAATGTTTTTACTGTCAACGGAAATGAGGACCGGCACTACTTATATACGCGCCATGTTGCATCAATCCAGCCAGTTAACAACTCTTACAGTCCTACACGCCCTATCCATAATGCAGGAGAGACCACCATTTAGGCTAAAACCCCTCTTAACACTTAACCAACCGCTGAGCAGTGGTCAGTTTGCTTTGAGGCTCTCAAGACGGTCTGGTGATAGTGTAGAACCGTTGTTTGAGAAACCAACACTGTACATGTCTGTCTATCACTCACACTGTGTGTGTGTGTGTGTGTGTGTGTGTATGCTCTCCGCCTGTGTGTCTGTGACAGCAGCTCAGTGGTAAGATGAATGTTTCCTCCAAGTTGACCGTCCATCCTGCTTGTGTAAAACATCTCTGTCACTCAACAGCGATCCTCTATGCAGAGCCTCATTAGTCTAACCACACACAAGCTCCCTCTCACATGCAGCCAAGCATCTCAGCTATCTGCGGTGCACAACTCCCAGCAGATGCTGCCGGTTTTACCCCCACAGACTCACTCACTACACTCAGGCATTTAAGCAAGCAGATGCACACGCAGAGTACTATGCAGAGTAATCCACAATTGTGCAATACACAAAGACAAAGACAATTTCATTAATGAATACACATTGATGTTGGGTTACGGAGGCGTAACCACATACCCAACTTTACTTTCGACTTCCATACACTGTAAAAAGCTCTCCAAAGCAAAGTCCAATACAGGGCGGCCTCACCAACATGCACACGTATGGGTTCCATTAAAAGGGGCCATACACACTGCCTGGCATGTGGAAAAAGAGGGTCTTATTATTTGTGGAATCTAAAAGGAATATGCAGCATAATCAGCCAATCGGCTACCTGGGCTCCATATAATGTTATCTGGAGGTGTTGTGTTTTTAATATACCCTCGATGGTCTTTGTATTCATGTTCTACACACACACACTCACACAATTCCAGTGGATGTGTGTGTGTGTGTGTGTGTGTGTGTGTGTGTGTGTGTGTGTGTGTGTGTGTGTGTGTGTGTGTGAGAGAGAGACGTTGAGCTTTGGAAACTGCCCAGAAAGCTTGTGGAAACCAGTCTGGCTAACTTTGGCCGCCAACTGTGGCTTCGTTCAGCATCAACTTGCTAATCGTTGATGCCAAAGAAGTCCGCTCTGAGTTTGGAAATGACTTGCTGTATAGTTTGGTCATGATGCTGGAAATAATGTAGCTCCTGGAGCCAAGAAAGACCTTCTGCTGTGCAACTCATCTTGGGGACTATAGTGGGCACCGGAAGGGAAGGAGAGCCAAAAGAGCACCGAAGAAAAAGTGTATGCTCGTAAGCTGCCTTCCTCGGCCTCTAGAAGTCTGCTCGCAACAGCAGAATCTCATCCACAAGTTTCACGGTGTTTAAGTTTGTCGATTTGAGTGTCGTGCCGACTGTGAGGATAAAATCTGAGCATCTGTGGCCGTATTTGTCGAAAAATGTGCACACATCTGGAATCATCTGTTTTGATTTGGGCCTTTTTTTCCCAACATTCACACCAATTTTGGCATCGCTTTTTCGCAAACGCCTTTTCCCGTGAGTTTACTCACTCGACTTTATGTGGTTAATTTGCGTCATTCACTTTTTCGCAGCAGAAAGTGGGCCCCGCAGCTTATCTCCATAAAAAACTGTTACTATTTCCGTCATCCACCATTGAAATAACCGCTAGTTCTGCTTTATACTTGTTGTGGAAATTCCACAAATGTAGGAAGATCATCATGTTGGGTTCATAATATTATCAGTAGGCACACACAGCTCCGACTCCTCCAGGAACTGCGTCTGAATGACGGCCGTTTCCAGCGCTACTACTACTCAGCGTCACGCAAACTCAGCGTCATTCGTGCCGCCCGGCGGAAATTCACGTTGTTCGCAACCATTTGCCTCTGTGCATTGACTTTGCATGCAATCTACTTGCATGAAAAATTCACAACGCTTTTGGTGTGAAGTGAACGCAGCATTGGCCATGCAGCAAGCTCGGGGAAAAACTCCCATCTCACCAGCTCTGCTATTCCCTGCAGCCTTCGCTCTGTAGAGCAGACATTGTGAGGAGGAGATGTGACTCATCCTAGGATGAAGTCTCTCCTCTCCTTCCGCCTCCCACTCCCCCTCCCTCCCTCCCGCTGTATCCAAGTTATCTGTTTGTGTGCCTGGTTTTCTAGCCTTGACTGGCTGACTTGAGTGTCACAGTGGCACCGTTGCCCCCAGGCCAAAACAAGACTTGATTAGCAAAGACACACTTTTCTCCCTCTTTTCCTCCCCAGATGGGTCCCACCTCCCTTTGTGGTCACATCTCTGTCTACCTATCTGTGGAAATGCCGATCAGGTGTCTGCAGCAGACTGTTTATACAGCTGGATCATGCAGAGACCTTATAACCTTCATCATTTTTTTTTTCTTGAGCCTGAAAACACACCTGAGATCTCCTTTTCGTTTTCACTGTTTCGTGCTCAAATATTGTAATAAACCTCCTTGTTATGCATACTTTTCTTCAACGTGCTTCGCATACTATACTTAGCAATTTTCTGCATTTCCTAGCATGCTGTCAAAAAGCTCAAGGGTTGTTTGACATCCCTGTATGGGGTCTCCCATTAGCTATAGACCGATTTGACAAATGACTCACAGGAAACTTGGCTCTCTCAAGAATTGACTTGAGACTTGATTGCAACAACATGTCTGGAACAATCTATAAAAACACCCAAATACGAGAGTAAGGCCTTGCATAGTTACGCCGCTTGAATATTTAATTTGTAAGATTATTGATTTAAAAGACAGCTTTGCTGTTCATATGCTATCGCAGGCACAGCGCCAGGATTTCAATTTTGGAATTTTTTATTCAAAAGATAATACTGTTTATTTTCCCTCACGGTTTCCAATTGGTAGTGTCTCTAAAACAGAAATGACTGATATCATGCCGAGGAAGGTGACTTTTTTTCTGAAATAATTTCAACCGTCAGTAGGCTATACAAATGGCACAATCGTATCTATACGTCTATAAGGTGCGTCACATTTTCAGACCAATCAGAGCAGACTGGGCTTTTTCAGGAGGAGGGCCTAAAGAGACTAAAGAGCGCTAAAATGGAGTGTTTCAGGCGTGAACACATACTCAGGCAGTATGAGAACAAATTTGTTCGTGGAAAATTATACAGTATAAACATGTTCAAAAATACATGTATGAACCTGAAAATAAAACACGACTGGTTATTAGTTTACACCGACCAAATGAGCTTTATAAAACACATACTTTTCACTTAATCAAACAGATTGTGAATGTCTTCAGTATGGATTCTATGTCCACTTCTAATGAAGTTTCATGAGATGTTTCCAGCCTTGTGTTTAATACTGTTTATTGTTTGGATTAGGAGAAGCACTGCTAGAATGTCTCACCAGGTTCAGCGAGGGGTAGAACCAAGTAAATTAATTGAAAATCGGCTTCGATGATTTCCGCAGGGAGAAAACGAGAGCTCAGACATCGTGCCCAGAGAGGTTGTAATCTCCATTAGTGAGAAGTGAAAACCATCCAAACACATGTAGGTCAAATCCTCTTTTAACTACCTTACATTAGGTCACAGAGGTGCCAGCGTTTTCACGTCAGCAGCGCTTATGGTGTCACACTGAATCATCTGCACCCCGGAGGACCTTGAAAGGCTCGCCATTACATGTCAGGCTAGGTAATTGGTCTTTAAGAACATACGATTGACAGTTTAATTGTTTAATGGTCAGTCAATGAGGCTTCTCACATGCTCGTGCCTCATCGAGACAATACATTCTTTCACGCCACACCACGAGTGGCGAGATTGTTATCGCGCCATTAACTGTCTCTGCGTTCTGGAGGGGCCTCATGCAGGATGGCACTCTTCCCCGCTAATTCTCTCCATTAAGAGCCTCCAGCACATTGCTGCTCATTGTACACAAATCCCGTTTAATTATGGGATTTATACACCAGCAGAGTGCGAACATGAATAAATAACTATAGAGCAGCAGAGGCGAACACGACCAGTTAATGCTTCCGTGGAGCGTGAGATTCTGCAAGGTCACCACCGATAAGGTGCACAGTTTATGGCATGCATCTTAAGTAGAGCTAAACATTTCCTCCCAAGTGGCGGTTTAGTGTATAGAGTGTACTTCGCAGGGGAAAGAGATGCAGTGGCAAAACTGATATTGTGATTAAATAAACAAATAAACAATCATAGGCGACACTGTACAGGGTGCAGTCAAGGTTGAGTCGTTTTAAAAAGGTGGTGGTGAGAAGCGAGCGCCGTCTCAAGTCGCAAACAATGAAGAGAATAAAGTTGTCACATTATCGTGTCTAATAACAGCAGCTCGGAGGTAACCAGACGATGAAGGACACTGTCTGTACTGTACTGTCTGTGTGCCACATTGCTTCCCTGTGCATTGTGCCACCGGGGAAGGCAGTTTAAGATTCGAGGAGTGTGTCAGACAGAGGATAGGAAAAGCCTTTTTGTGTCCATGAATACCCGGGCAATCAAGGCATCAATTATTCAAGCCGCATGCAGAGAGAAACCATCGCAAGCTGTCCATCGGCGCTCCGTCCCGAGACTCCCAATGTTGCTCAGACGGCAGCGGGAACAATACAAATGCGACGAAGTTATTAGAATCAAGGCGGCGCAGGAAGAGTGCTGCGAAATGAGAGATAAGAAGGTCCAAACATGTTAATGAGTTATTCAATTATGACTGGCTTTAATCACAGCGGTAAACAAGTATGGCATTGAATAGGCACAAGTGTTGAGGAAATGTGTGTTGTGTTGACCGCAAGCCCATCTGGAGGAATTCATAGTGTGACTAAGAACTCCACCATATGGTGAGAGAAATAGCAAAAGAGTTATGAGTCTAAATACTGTCTAAATGATATTGCCTCCCTTCTCTTAGCAAATATGATTGTGTAAGGTGTGACATTTCAACTATATATTTCTTGAATATTATGCTGCTTATTGATGTCTAGCAAAGTGAGCTTCTAACTTGATTCACATTGTTTTACATTAAGCGACAGCATCGCCACAGATAGTTAAATATTTATAGGACATTCAGAACGTTAATATCGCAGTAAACAACAATTTGAAATGATAAGATACAGCGGAGTAAAGGTGTCCCAAGCAGAGAATGAAGTCACACTCCCTCTCTGTGTGTGTTATCATGAAAGCTTCTCTGTTCTTTGTTTCGGTTGCCGGGCCTTGCGTGACGGTGCATCTATCTGACTCTCTGTGCGTTTCCCGCTGACGATGCAGAATAACGCCCGTCACGGTTCGCAGGAAAGCCCAGCCTCGGGTTCCCCTCCAGGTTAACAATGTTCGCTGTGTCAGCACTGTTGCGTGCTGCTAGCCGGCTCCATGTTGATATCCGTTTGCAGTAAATCCCAGCCAAGATTCTGAATGTCCGATATTGCCCCTTTAAACTATTGTGACATGTTGCTCTCGATCCAAGAGCGTGACAATGAGTGTGAGGGCTGATTTGTGAAGTAAAGCTTTCGACCCGAGTGAGTTTATAACGGCAGGTCAAGACAGAAAAATCAATACAGTATCAATAACCAAATTAATGTTGTGAACCGCAGTTTGTTATTGAAGTTACTCCTTATATAAATCTATTGCTGAATACAGTCGATGAAACGCTGCCTCCGGAATCAAACAAGAACATGGACGTTTCATGTGGTTTCATCATGTTAAATTATACCTAATTGTGGATGACGCACATTTTTGTGCTCTGCCCAAATTGGCAAAAGTCCAATTGGATACTGTATGGTCATCCTGCACATTTAGACCCTTCAACAGATACAAACAGGTAATGTACTGTAGAATAAACAGAATGGGTGTTACACCCAATTCTCAAAGTACATATCGACTCAGGGAATAATTACAGAGTTCAGGTGGCTCATAATGTTCCTCGGGATCAATAATCTCCATGATCTTCTCTATTTTAGTCTGCTTGCTTCGATTTTTATTTTATTTTTTGTTTGATTTGGATTTTTTTGTGAAAACACGTCACTCTAAAAACACCGTTAGAATGTCTGCAGCTGGGGAGTGTGGGGATTGTTTCCCTCAACTGATTCTCCAAGGTGAATTTTCTGCAGATCCTTATGTCTGCTTCTCTCCCCTCCCCGCCTCTGGTTGTTCATGTTCATCAGCAGTAGAGATAGACTCGCGTTGAAGAAGCTCGATGTAGAAGAATGCTGAGCAAGAACAGAAACGTGGGATCAATTCCCAGAGGAGACAAAGGGAATCTAACACACAGACAAGGTGACTGCCTTCTCACAGAGGGGACACGGAAGAAAAAACAGGTAGATGACAGACAGCTGTGGTTTCATGCAAACAACTGAAAAGGGTGGAAGAGAACTGTACACACACACACACACACCGCTGGTACTTGAAACTTTGTGATCTTCCTCCTTGTACATTGCGTCAGGACAGCAGTGGACCGTCTGAAAACAGACATCCCATCGTCCATTCCATTTTGCTTGGTTCGAACAACCATAGTGTTCTCAGGAACAGCAACCAATAAATCTTTCATCTCCCTCCATATTCACCACATTGTGTAACCTTCAAACCTAAGCTACCCTTTAGAGCTAGACACCTGAGGGTGAACTCCCAGCATGCTCCCAAACTGTCCTTATATTCCACTCTGCTGTACTGACTGTACTGTGTATGTTGGGGAGCAGCCAATTATTTATTTACAACGCTGCCTTTCTGTCACACTTTTTGATGCCGCCTTGAGTAGACAAACATCATGCAAGACAGATCTCCAGGGATACACACAAACAACAACCTTTTCATATTTGCAGCAAAGTTGTACGGTAAAATCGAGCGATAAATGTCCAAAAATATTTAAATGGTACAGTCAGGTACTCTCTGTCTCCACCTGGGGCCAGATTACCTGCATGCCGGAAGTTTTTGCAAGCTGGAAAGATGATTAATGCAAATGGTGAACGGGTTTTGTAATGCTCCAGATAGTTTGCATACGATGTGATGAATTCCTTTTTTCTTAAAATGATAATGATTGAACACATCCCTGATGAGATCTATTTATTGGTTTTGCTATTGTTTCTTTGTACAATTGGTACTATTGGGTGATTACAGTAACAATTGATGATTAATTGTATCTTGCAGTGTGACAACAGTATTGCTTGAGATCTATTATTCCGAAACTTTTTTAACTAAAACTTGTGAGGTAGCCTTCGTGAAGTTTAAGCATGGATGATATATCGTGCATGAATGCGCTATTAAATGGTGAAATGTAATCTTTTATTTTGACTGAACAATGGCAGCACTTTGTATTCACTATACGCCACTATGTTGCCGCTTTGAGTCCTCATCCCTCATATACCAATGACATTTGGGCAGTGTGCCCCGGTGAGTACAAAAATAAACACCCAAGTAATTTTCTCTTTCAGATTTATCTCTGCTGCTGCTGTGAAGCGCTAAACTGTCCCTCTAACCTGATATCTCTGGTCAGCCCAAAATATATTTGGCATGCAAACAAATCTGCAGAAACATCAGAGTCCACGCCTATTTGACGAGAATGAGGAAAGTCTTAAAGTTCGCACCTGTGGATGAAAGTCACCTTGCAGATTGCGAACATCAGTCACAAAGATACAGCATACAACTACATATTGTTACAATCTCCCTGAAACACAACCTAGTATAAAATACAACATATGTTGTAATTGTTAAGACAAAATATGACTTGGAATTTATACACAGACTATTATTTCAGTATGGCATCTATTAGTGATATTGTTTCACCTACTATAGATGTCTACAGAGAAATAGTGTATATCCATTACGCTTACACTATAGAACAATTTTCAAAGTTATTATTTTATACATTTTACAATACCTTAATTGTTCTGTTTAGATCGTGTTCATGGCTACTTTTGTATTTATAAAAAAGTATTAATGCATTTAGATATTCTTGCTTTTTACTGTAATAAAGTAAAAAATAGTCAAATGTATTTCCTAATGTGCTACTAAACAAAACTCTCTAAGGGTGTGTTCACACCATTCTTGTTGCCCAGTCCAATTAAACCAAACCCTGGAGCATTTACCTCCTTGCTGTGGTTTGTTTGGGTTGGCGTGAACGGTGGACTGAAACTCTAGTGTAGACAAAACCACCGCTCTCTGCTCCGCCTTGAAGAGGTGGTCTTGGACCGCCGTCAAGTGAACTCGAGAGATTTGTTTCTGCTGTGAACAACATTCAAATCAATCATAGGAAGTATCATGTGTGTGTCATCTCATTGGTTGAAAAATGCACTTTCAGAATGTACTATTCATCAGGCCAAAAATTAGACAATAATTAGCGAGCGCACACCAAAGTTTCTCCATCTCACTCTTTTGCATTCCTGTATTCTTAGTGGTACTATTTCCTATTAGTGGAAAAAAGGGAAGAAACCTGAGGGAGAGCAACAGAGGAGGATCCCTCTCCCCGGATGGACAGAAGCAATAGATGTCATGTGGCCAGAATGAATAGCGTAGTTACAGCACATTCAATGAATATGACAGAAATTATTCATATAATGAGTATTAGGCATGGTCCATGATCCTGATAATCCATGAAGCAGAAGGCGGTAGAGAGGAGGGGGGCATCAGAAGGGCCATGGCAGCGGGTAAGACCGGTTCCTGGCCGGTTCCATCAGCAGGGCCATGGCAGCAGGTAGGACCGGTTCCAGGCCGGTTCCATCAGCAGGGCCATGGTAGCAGGCAGGACCAGTTCCAGGCAGCCATGGATCCATGGCAGGACCGGGGGGCAGGACCGGGGGGCAGGACCGGGGGGCAGGACCGGGGGGCAGGACCGGGGGGCAGGCCCTTAAGAGAAGAGGAGCTCAGTGTATCCTAAGATGTCCCCCAGCAGTCTAGGCCTATAGCAGCATATCAAGGGGCTGGACCAGGGCAAACCTGAGCCAGCCCTAACTATAAGCCTGAAACAGCCCTAAGTATAAGCGCTATCAAAGAGGAAAGTCTTAAGTCTACTCTTAAATGAGGTGACCGTGTCTGCACCCCGGACTGAAAGTGGAAGCTGATTCCACAGAAGAGGAGCCCGATAACTGAAAGCTCTAGCCCCCAACCTACTTTTTAAGACTCTGGGAACCACAAGTAACCCTGCATTCAGTGAGCGTAACGCTCTAGTGGGGTAATATGGCACTATAAGCTCTTTAAGATATGATGGTGCATCACCAGCTAAAGCTTTATAGGTAAGGAGGAGGATTTTAAATATAATTCTCGATCTTACAGGAAGCCAGTGGAGAGCAGCTAATACAGGAGTAATGTGATCTCTCTTCCGAGTCCTTGTTAGTACACGAGCTGCAGCATTCTGGATCAGCTGGAGAGACCCAAGGGACTTTCCGGAGCAGCCTGATAATACGGAGTTACAGTAATCCAGTCTTGAAGTAACAAATGCGTGGATCAATGTTTCTGCATCACTTTGAGACAGGATGTGCCGAATCTTTGAGATGTTCCGTAGGTGAAAAAAGGCAGTCCTTGAGATCTGTTTCACGTGGGAGCCAAAGGATAGGTCCTGGTCAAAAATAACTCAGAGATTCCTTACGGTGGTGGTGGATGCCAGAGCGATGCCATCCAGGGAAACCATATCGTCAGATAGTTGATTTCTGAGGTGTTCTGGGCCGAGTAGAATGACTTCAGTCTTGTCAGAGTTCAGCAGCAGGAAGTTGCAGGTCATCCAGGTCTTGATGTCTTTAAGACACGCTTGAAGTTTAGCGACCTGGTGGATTTCATCTGGCTTGATTGACAGATATAGTTGAGTATCATCGGCATAACAGTGAAAGTTTATGGAGTGTTTTCTGATAATATTGCCTAAAGGAAGCATATATAAGGTGAATAAAATTGGTCCAAGCACAGAACCTTGTGGAACTCCATGACGAACGGCGGTGGTCATCGAGGCCTCATCGTTTACAAATACAAACTGAGATCGATCTGATAAATACGACTTAAACCAGCTTAATGCTGTACCTTTAATACAAGAGGGCAATTAATCATGTTGTATCTGCCATAGGGGCATATAAGAGGGCCCTTAATCATGTTGTATCTGCCATAAGGGCATATAAGAGGGCACTTAATCATGTTGTATCTGCTATAGATGCATATAAGAGGGCACTTAATCATGTTGTATCTGCCATAAGGCTGTCCAAGAGGGCGTTTTTGAGTCCCACAGTGCTTCTCGTTTTGGTTCGATTCAGTTATCGGACCGTTAGGTGTAAACCCGTCGTAAACCATGTAATTTATATATTCTATTAATCGTTATCCACCCTTATGTCATGCTGCTGCATTTGACTGTATTACTGTAATATTCTCTTTTTCATAGCATTGTAGCGTGATAAACTTTCCCCAGGTGTAATAACCAGTCTTGATAAAACTGAGGTGCCGCAGTAGTTGGGAGCACCACCACGTACGTACTACTCACACTTTGACGTGCTGTACCACTTCACTTTGATGAACAAGATGGAGTCTTAAAAAAATCAATGTTGGTTTCAAAATCTAATTTTTGAAACTGCCATACTCTCAAAATGCCTGACAAATATCACTGAACCAATTAAAGTGCACATCTGTTTCATTATAGTGGGCCTCATATCCATCCATCTTATCTGTCAATCTTATCTCTCAGTACCTTCATGCACCTCATCAGATGTCTTCATGCATGCGTGACTGGAAATTAATTGAGCCAATTTAACTTCATTTTGGGGGATGAGAAAAACTTCACGCTCTGGATTTCTAAGTTGATACTCAGTTTTATTACATCTTAAAGTCACATTTGCTGCACAAATTCATATTAAATTATAATCGGCTGAAATGGGGAACAAAATTGTTTCAAGGATAACTAAGTATCGGTGATCTGCATCATAGGTGTACAATAGTCAAATAATTCAAACAATTATAGATTTTTTTGTTTCAGTATCATGCTGCTTCAATAAAGGTGGAAAAGCAATACTGCTTCATAAATTCAATTTCAGGAGACGAAAGATGACTTGACTCTGAACTATAATATAGCACAATGGTGCATGCCAACTTTAAAGAGACGCTGGGTAAATGTGTATTCAGACTTACAAAAGCAGTGAGTTCTCTTTCCCCAAGTCGGATTTTATCCTTCCTCCTGTGTTAGGGTCGGCACTGACCCGTTTTAGCTTTTAAATGCATAAAAGAACCACATCAAATGTGTTTATTTCAAGAAAAGAAAAGCAAGACATTTTTTTTTTTCACTAAATTATAAAATGTTCTGGTTGAACGTATGACCTTTGTGTTGTTAGGGTCGGTTTCGACCCAGTTATGTCATGATAGTGCGGGCTGGACCCAAAAGCAGAGACACTGAGCAGGAGTGAAACACAATACACTTTATTCGTCAGAGAGAGGTGTGGGGTCTGGCGTCCTCCGCGGGCTGGAGGCTGGTTGGAGGCGAGGCAGTTCTCCCGTAGAATTCCAAGGGAGCTGCTGGGGAGAGCACACGTTAAAGCAGACCAGAAATAGGCAAAAATCCAAGAGGCCATAGCAGTCGTTCCGGGGGACAAGAACAAACAATCTGGCGAGGTGTTGAGGGAGCACTGAGGCAGATATACTGAGGGAGCTTGATTAGTGAATGGGTTACAGGTGTGGGTAGATTGGCAGCAGGAGGGGGAAGGAAAGGCCACGCCCAGGCAGACACACACACGGTGGGGGTCCGGCGGCGGTTAGCAATGCGCTGGTTGCTGTCGGCAGAGCGGAGTAGGGCATTGCGGGTGTCTCTCCAGACCTTCCGGCAGCGGCGGAGGTGCATCTGCACCGATGGGACAGCCAACTTGCACTCCTGGGAGGGAAACAGAGGTGACTGATAGCCCACAGAAGATTCAAACAGGGATAAACCTGTGGCGGCACTGGTCAGAGAGTTGTGGGCGTACTCCACCCATGCCAGCTGCAAGCTCCAGGTGGTGGAATTGGTGGCGGTTATACACGTAGAGCAGCCTCAAGGTCCTGGTTAGCCCTCTCCAACTGGCCATTGGTTTGCGGGTGAAAGCCAGAGGAGAGACTGACTGTAGCGCCAAGAGCACGGCAGAATAACCGCCATACCTGTGAGATGAACTGGGGTCCACGGTCAGAGACTATGTCCAGAGGAATGCCATGGAGGTGGAAAACATGGCTCACTAAAACGTCGGCGGTCTCACGGGCAGTAGGCAGCTTAGGGAGGGACACAAAATGAACAGCTTTAGAAAAACTGTCGACGATGGTGAGTATGACTGTTACCTTGAGATGGGGGTAGACCGGTTACGAAGTCAAGAGCAATGTGGGACCAGGGACGGCTTGGGACGGGAAGTGGACGTAGCAACCCAGCCGGCAGACGGTGGGAGGCCTTCCCTCGTGCACAGACCGTGCATGCAGCAACATAGGCCCGGGTGTCAGTCTCCATGGATGGCCACCAGAAATGTCGTTTCAGGAGGGACAGGGTACGGTTCCCCCCTGGGTGGCAGGCAAAACGGGAAGTGTGCCCCCACTGGAGAACCTGAGACCGGACAGAGTTAGGGACAAACAAACAGTTTGGGGGCAGTTACCTGGGTCGGGCTGTGTCCGTTGAGCCTCCCTGACCATGGATTCGATCTCCCAAGTAACTGCCGCTACCACACAGGCAGGAGGAAGGATGGAGTCTTGGCTGGGTGGAGAATCCACCGAGACAGAGGCGAGAGCGGGCATCAGGTTTCGTATTTCTAGAGCTGGGCCGATAGGTGAGGGTAAAATTAAAGCGGCCAAAAAACAAAGCCCAGCGGGCTTGACAGGAGTTGAGGCATTTGGCCTACTGGATATACGCCAAGTTCTTGTGGTCGGTACAAACCACAAAAGGTTGCTCCACTCCCTCCAGCCAGTGCCTCCACTCCTCCAACGCAAGCTTGACTGCGAGCAACTCCCTGTTGCCAACATTGTAGTTTCGTTCGGCTGGGGAGAGGCGATGAAAGAAAAAAAAAAAAACCAGGCACAGGGGTGGAGTTTCTGGTCGGAGGTAGAGCGTTGCGAAAGGATTGCCCCTACGCCACTGTCCGAAGCATCCACCTCCACAATGAATTGACGAGAGAAATCGGGCTGAATCAGGATGGGGCTGAGGTGAAGCTACTCTTTAGGTCGTTGAAGGCAGACTCCGCCTCAGGTGTCCAAGTGAAGGGGATGGAGGTGGACGTGAGTCTGGTTAGGGGAGCTGCCACCCTGCTGTAATCTCTGATTAATCTACGATAGAAATTTGCGAAGCCCAGGAAGCGCTGTAGTTGCTTTCGGTTGGAGGGTCGGGGCCACTCTGTCACTGCCTTGATCTTGTCTGGGTCGGCCCTTACCCTCCCACTCTCAATGATGTAACCCAGAAAGCCGACTGAACCAGCATGGAACTCGCATTTCTCCGCTTTGACGAAGAGCCGGTTCTCCAACAGTCTCTGGAGGACCTGGTGGACATGGGAGACATGGTCGGACATGTTCTGGGAGAAAATAAGGATGTCGTCCAAGTAAACAAAGACAAAACGATGGAGGAAGTCTCTTAGCACATCGTTAACCAAGGCTTGAAAAACAGCGGGGGCGTTAGTGAGGCCGAAAGGCATTACCAGATACTCAAAATGTCCGAGTGGAGTGTTGAAGCCAGTCTTCCATTCGTCCCCCTCCCTGATTCTGACCAGATGGTAGGCATTCCTGAGGTCCAGCTTCGTGAAAACTGTAGCACCCTGGAGAGGCTCAAAAGCAGAGTTTATTAGGGGTAAGGGGTACTTGTTCTTTATGGTAATATTGTTTAATCCATGAAAATCAATACAAGGTCGCAGAGAGTGGTCCTTCTTGGAAACAAAAAGAATCCAGCTCCAACCGGGGATGAGGATGGTCTGACTATGCCGGCTGCCAACGACTCCTTGATGTATTTCTCCATGGCCTCCCTCTCAGGACGGGACAGGTTATAAAGCCGACTAGACGGGAGAGGAGCGCCCGGGAGAAGATCTATGGCACAGTCGTAAGGGCGGTGAGGAGGCAAAGAGAGGGCTAAATCCTTACTGAACACCGTCCCTAGATCGTGATACTCAGCTGGGATGGCGGACAGGTCAGGGGACTGAGGGCTTGGTGGTGATGTGGTGACCTCTGCAGGGGGCAGTGCTGACTGCAAGCAGGCAGAGAGACAAAAAGGGCTCCAGCTAAGGACTCTCCCTGCCGACCAGTCGATGTGTGGGTTGTGCAACTTTAACCAGGGATGGCCCAGGACTAGCGGAGAGTTAGGGGAAGAAATTATGTTGAGCCGAATAATCTCACTATGGTTACCAGACAGGACAAGGGACAAAGGGGCTGAACGATGGATAACTTGTGCAAAAGGCTTGCCATCCAAGGCAGTTGCCATGAGTGGGGACTGTAATTGTTCTAAGGCAACACCAGCCTGGATGGCCACATCTGTCTAAGAAGCTATCCTCAGCTCCAGAGTCGACCAAGGCAAGGATGGGCAAGGATAGTTGTTTGTGACAAAGCGTGGCTTGAATCAGCAACCTAGGTGGGAGTGACAGGCTCGGGGAGCTGGACTCTAAACTAGACGGGGAACTAAACGGAACTAGACGGGGAACCTGGTAGGCTCGCCAGAACCCCTACTACTACTGGCGAGCCCTGTCTTTTGGGCGGACTGGGCAGAAAGCAAGGAAGTGACCGGACTGGCCGCAGTACAGGCACTCACCCACCCTCATCCTGCGCAACCGTTCAGCAGGAGAAAGACGAGCCCGGCCCAACTGCATGGGCTCCTCACTGGGAGGAGCTGGGCTGGAAGCGTGGGGGGGATGAGCCGGCATGGGGTACTGAACCGGCATGGGGGGTTGTTGCACTCCCCATTTAGCTTGAGGTGGAGACGAGTGGGAGCAGGCAAACTGACTGGGACGGCCGACCCTCTCCTTGTGTCGCACACGCAGGCGGTTATCGAGCCGGATAGCAAGGGAAACCAGAGAGTCAAAGTCAACAGGTTCATCACGAGAAGCCAGTTCATCCTTTAGGTGTTCGCTGAGCCCATTCAAAAACGCCCCTCGCAAGGCCTCATCGTTCCATCTGGAGTCTGCCGCGAGGGTTCTAAACTCCACAGAGTAATCAGCCGCACTTCTGGGGCCCTGGCGAAGGTTAAGCAAGCGTCTAGCCGCATTACCCACGTGGTCGAAGACCCCCTTCATTCTGCAAATGAAGTCTTCATAGGAAAGGGCAGTCACTGCCAGATTGGAGTTAACAGCTTCTGCCCAGGCTAACGCCCTTCCTCTCAACAGTCCCAAAATATAACGTACCTTGGAAACATCGGAGGGGAAGGTCAACGGCCGCTGACTAAAAACCAGAGAACACTGGAGAAGGAAACCTCGGCACCTACCCAGGTCTCCAGAGAAGGGTTCAGGGTCCTGAACGTAGGACTCCCTAAATGGAGTGGGCACTTCTGGGGGCAGCACTGGCGAGGGCTGGAGACCGGGCTGTGCAGGATCGGCTGATGGAGGCAACTGAGAGGTTAATAGAGACACTTTCCTTGTTAATTCCGCGATTTGGTCTGCCATTGCCCGGTCGTTGTCGAATAGGGTGCGGAGATACTGTTGGTGTTGCCCGAGTAACGCTCCTTGGCTGGTTGGAGGCGAGGCAGTTCTCCCGTAGAATTCCAAGGGAGCCATAGCAGTCGTTCCGGGGGACAAGAACAAACAATCTGGCGAGGTGTTGAGGGAGCACTGAGGCAGATATACTGAGGGAGCTTGATTAGTGAATGGGTTACAGGTGTGTGGGTAGATTGGCAGCAGGAGGGGGAAGGAAAGGCCACGCCCAGGCAGACACACACAAGACCATGACAAGTTATAAAAATAAGATTTGCTTGATTGGTTGTTTTTTTGACAAGCAAATCTATATCTTGTGTTCATTTTGTGTTTGTATTAAAGTTCTATTGCTGAAAAAAATATGTTTTTGCCTTTTTATTGAAGTAAATATACATGGGTCGAAATTGACCTGTAACACCATAGATGTTACTATAGTTAATAATATTAAAATGAAAAAATTAATAAAACAAATTTATTTAAGAGATGTGTTCTAATACCCCTCAGCAGTAGTCAGGTAACACAACAACCTTTTATTTATTCATATGACTCTCTTAGGGTTCATTTTACCTTTGTTTTAATTGAAATCGAGGGTATACTGACAAAGAAAAGGCTCAGAGGCCCACACCAAAAATATTAAAACATAAGTAAGCCTAAACAAGGTAACCAAGAGATGAGAAACAAATTGGATGATAAATAATTGATTTTAGTGTATTTTACAGCTGATTTAAGACATGGGTCAAAACCATTAACACAAGAGATGGCAACAGAAAGCTAACACAAGAGGAAGGTTAATACAAACACTAATGCTATGCCACCGAAATATAGTGGGTTGTCCCTCCCCACAGGACAATCAGACACAAAGTCACTTTATATGTCTTTTAATGTTTGTTATTTATAGGATTTTGTCAGTCCAGACGTTTACATGAATAACAGGTAAAGAAGCTATTACCTGGGGTTTGTTTCCATGTCTCTTTTAGACCCACTGTCAGTGATGTGAGGACATTGTCTGTGGTTGACTCTGTCAGCTGTCAGTCTCAGGGAGACTTGTTTCTTTTTCTTTTTTCTTTCCTGGCTGCAGGTGTGTATTCGGTCTGGCCGTATTTAATCTGACTATTAAATCAGCCATGCTGACAGAAAACAGTTTCCTATACTCAAAGCAGTCGCCTGCAATATTAATTGCTTGACTCCGAAAGGTAGTGAACAGCTGCACGAAGCTATTTTTTTTGTGGCAGTCGTGAAACATTATTCACTTCCCAGACTTTTACAGCTGATCAAGACAATGAGACCAAAGTGCTATTTCACATCTACATTTCAATGTCCTTCCAATCCATGTGAAGAATTCCTAAGCATATTCCAGCTTTGAAACATATTTATGCTTCTGTATTTTAGAAAAGATAAGACTATACTTTTGGCTGACCCAGAGTATTGGGCGACAGTGCTGGCTTAGTGCATCAAATAGATTTTTATACATTTGAAACTTAAGGATGCTGTGTGTGTGTGTGTGTGTTGCTTCCTCATGGCATCATCATTCCAGATCTTGTGTGCTTTGACTAAAGTTGCAGAAGTAAAATTAAGATGGATGAACACTTTTTTTCTCAACAAGTCCTTCAACCTGTAAACCCACACAGGTTGTTTGTGACTAGTCCAGATATATGTGGTTAATGTTGTGTCACCTCACACAAATATCCATCCATCCATTATAAATAGCAGCACATGAAAACGGGCAATGGGTTTGGGTTAGGTTGTCAATACAGTATTTTAGATTTGGACAACTCGTAATGTTTTACTTGATCATTACATTTAGTCAACTTTTATTTTTCATTATATTTGTCAATTTTTTTATTTAGTCCTATGTCAAATGTCCTTTTTCATCAGATTGAATATTTCAGTGAATCTAGTCAAGCTAAACAATGACTGAAGGTTAAAGGTTAGTGTGACGTTAGGGTTAAGCTCAGGCAGGTGACAAATATAAACAGAGATTTTGTGAATGTTAAAAAAAATATATTATTGCTTTTTTATTGTGTTTTTAAATGTTGTTCTCATGCATTTCTTGATCTTAATGGTTGCATTTTGGATGCAATCCTTACGATGTATTCAGCCATTAATGCAGAATATTTCAGGGCCAATAATCATTTCAGTGTCATAATTTTTTGCTGATGAACAAAGAAAGAGGCTGTGCAGATCACAGAGTGAGACATATGCTTCTCAAAAGCTCTAATTTTGGTCCATTTTAAATTTTTTGGGTAAAATAACATAATAATTGTAACTTCCACTCATGCACATTGACGGTTATCTTCCAGGTGTCCCACCCTCCGTTGATAACTTTGATTGATTGACTTAATCACTGAGAGTTTTATTGTGTGACATTTTCTTTTCGTGATCACAACGAGACCGTGTGCATCCTTCAACGTTTCGACTGACAACCTACAACTGCGATTGAAAATCTACATGGGACGTCACGCACAATCTTTCATTTCAAAATCTATTAATTTGCAGGAGATGTCACTTTGTAATTTTCCTTTTCCTGCATGACAAGCTAATGGAGATGTCACATCGTGGCTGCTCGGCTGGCCTGTGGTTTGCCTTGTGACATTTTAGTTTCAAACGGCCACAACAAACAAATAGACAAATAGCTGTTGACGAAATGGCACTGAGTGCAGTAAAAATACAGTGGGTGAGTGTATCCAAAGTGCCCTTTTCTTCTCTTACATTTTTGGAAGCAACACTAAAGTGCTGGAAGATTATACCAACCTGTGTCATCGCTGTGCTTTAGTTTTTTGAAATCCTGCCATTTCTCAAACTGCTGTGTGTCGAGCTTCACAAACTCCCTGCAATAATATTTTCGCTGACTGTCAGCCGCAGTTGCTTTAAGAGAACGCTATTGTTCTTTTGTGCAGTCTTAACACTAGTTCCCAGTCAAACCCAAGGAGCCATAAAATAATATCCCACTTCTGTGGCAAGGATCCCTTTAACAAGATGACTAAAGTCAAGTAAAGTAGGAAAAATGATAACGTCCAGTGTAGCCACAGTCATTTTCTGAAGTGTCTGTAGTGTATTGATCACTGTTAGTGAGGGTGCCCATGCATGCATCCATTAATTCAGCCTTGGTGCACTTTAAGTCATCATTCTTGTCATCATTAGAGGAATACCATCGATTAGGTTAGATGAAAGGAATTTGCGCAGAAATGGATAGGCAGCGTCCTCCCAGAGCATCAAAGGCCAAGGACTCAGGAAGTAGCTTATTAGGACACTCCGCTGCAATGTGTAACATACGGCACTCAGTCATTTGCATTACAGTGCATACTGACAGCTTTGATGTCGAATGTAAGAGGGGTATGTGCTCTGTGCCTGCACAGCTGCTAAACCTTTAAGATGCAGTGTGATGCAGATTGCGTCAGCAGCTCAGCGAGTGGTGATGTAATTTCTCCCTCTTTTTTTTTTTTCTCTATGAAAATGAGTGAATTACAAGATAACTCTTTAACATCTTTGACACTGATGTGTGCTGATGTTTAAAAATTGATATTTTCACTGCAGGCCGATGGTGTAATTTCCACAGGCTGTCACGATTCCCGTGTATTAACCTGTAAATTGTGTGCACATGTTATTAATCAGTATTGTCGAAAGACGAGAAAGGTGCTCTATAAAAACAAAGTCTGTCTTCCATTTACCAACATGACACATCAGTAAATGGCATGCATGATTGTGAGTATAAGTGTACGTTTTAATGTCATGGAATGTCATAACTCCAAGAATGTTTCTTTACTGTTTAAAGTGCAAACCGACTGCACCTGTCAGACATGATGGATAACACGCACACAACACAGCTAAAGTCTGTTCTCAGTGAGTGGCACATACGTGTTAAAATGCTAAATGCAATTTATAGAAGGTTGCTATAATTTGTTTCTACCTTGAGTGGCACAGAAATAGCCATACAAATGACATTTGAATGTCACAAGTTGTATTTCAATTTCAGTTACAATAATATGCTTTAGTATGAAAGAATTACATGAACCATTTCTGAGAAGTCTACATTTTTCATTTTATTTTGAATAGGCATGATTCCGCCATTGACCTGAGCTCAAGTTTCAAAGTGTGCAGCAGGATGAGTGACTCTAAAGCTGATATATATATCACTATTATTCACATTGAGCCAACCTTGCTCTAAGGGTAAGACCCTCTTTGAGAAACCCATTATGGTGCAGTTGAGTAGTATCTGGTTCGCCACACTGGGACCAGCGCTGGTGTCTACTCTCATTTTATCATTGACATCTTTTCTCAGGAAGGTAATCCAAGAATGTTCAATTCAAAAACATCTAATTACAGAAGAAGTGAAGCGGCTTTGTGAATGAAACTTCCCGGATTCCAGAGTTAGCTCAGGTTTTACTGGAAGGAAGACATTATTCAATTATGTCTTCTGTTTCTGCTCATACAAGATAATTTAAACGCACCTCTCATCACTGAACAATAACATATTGCTCTATATTTGATTTCTCTTTGACCATATCAACAAAATATATATATATATATATATATATTTTTGTATTATTACAAAACCATTACACACAGACATCAAACATAGAAAAAGTACACACTTGTTTTCTCAAAAAGAATACGGAATTTATATTCAATCAAGTCATCTCACTTGTCCTAATTAGTTTCTGTGCAGACATCCAAAACGGATGTATCAAAAACTCAAAGCCTTCTTACGAGCTTCAGAAGGTTCTGGACCCTGAGTCGGTATTCGTTTGCCAAACTTACATTTTTGAAGTTAAGAATAAACTTAAATGTTGATGTTTATTCTGCCTGGCTTAAGGATGTAATGTTTTTCCTGAGCCTTGAAAAAATTAAAAATACACTTAGAGGCTGTAATGACCATTTCATGAGGAAGTGGCAGCCTTTCATTTCCAAGACCGGTTAGTGTTGCCCAATGATTGAGGCGCGTCGGGTTCTGTCATTCATCTGTGTGATTTACTGTAACCAAATCTACGGACTACAAACTCTGTGAACAAATGTAAAGGCCATGTGTGTGACTGGGTTTGTGGGTGGGCGTGTTTTGATTCATTATTTTTACTTATTTTCTATTTTTTACTTTATTAGTTATATTTCCTCTCATTTTTTACTTTACGTTGTCTGTTTGCTCTACTTTCCTGTCCCTTTCTTCATTATTATTTGCAAACAGATCAACACACACACACACAAATTAAAATACTTGTTCGCTGATCCCTGTACATCATATTGTGCATTCTCTAAGAAAGTGTATTTCATTATTTAATTGTTTTCATGTTTATAGTTATTCTCACTAAATACAGCAACATAAAAAAAAGCAGCACATTCAGGCTAGTGTCACTACTTTGCTTGTCTTCGTGACACATCTGGTGTGTTACGGGTAAATTGGACTATTGTTGAGAAACACACGTCTGTCGTTTTTGCGCCTCCTCTCCGAGTGAACATGCTAACTAACTAAGTCATTAGGATTATAGTCTAAATTCAGCGGAGCAGAAATAGCACACGCGTGTGAACCAGTCAGCGAAACATCCACATGTTGCATTTCCTGCCGCAGCGCCAATAACTCAGACCGTGAAACGGAACAAACATTTTGTCGCCCGGGGCGAGGCGCTTAGCGGACAGTTACAAAGTGGGCAGTGTGTTTTTAATCGCTTGGTGCCACACTCCTCCTTTTTGGAGGCGGAGAACAAGCTTGTCGATCTGTTCCAGTGAACATCAGGGGGAGAACACCTTGATGCCCGGAGCCGCTATCTGCCACGGTGCAGTGGCGGTAATGATGAAGTATCAGTCCAGCGCACTCCTCTCATTTCCAAACTATCGGTTTCACCTTCTCCACTACATCACATACGTGGAGCAGAAGGTAATGATCCACCTGGGCGACTGCCAAGTCATTTTCTTCCCCATGCTCTCTCACTCCCCATTTCACTCTCTGCATGTCTGCTTCTGTCTCTCACTCTCTGTCTTCCGCCGGCTCCTTCTCTCATCCTCAATTCTCCGAGTTGGTATTCATTCCTCGGGCTCGCCCGTGGAGATGAATTAGCCATGCCCGCTCGGTGAGAGAGTCAACCCCGAGAAGTGTCCCCGGCAGGAGGTCACGGAGACTGCCAGTTGTTCCACAGACTTCTTTGTGGCTGTCGCAGAGCATCCGAAAGAGGCAGAAAGGTGAGAAAGGTCGTGCACGCTGCGATTATTGGCTGTACACTTTACCCTGCTGTTTAACTTTGGATTGAATCATTTCCACAGGTTGATGGAAAGGGTTTGACTGAACCAGTGGGCGCATTATTTAAATATGTTATACTAACTGCTGATTTATAATGAGATAGATTTACAAACAGGATGGCCAAGAGTGATTGCACAATAAACTTATTTCATTCCACTTACATCCCTGCTTGTCATCCACACAGTTAAAGCAGATGGTTTTGTTGGTTTATCCATTTTCCAGAAGTAAAATCTCATAGCTGACTGTTTGGATTTTGACCAAACATTGTGTGTTTTTCAAACAATGGTCTGGATTAAAAACAACAATCAAACACATTTGATTATGCTGAATATTGACATTCAAATCTAATTAAACGAATATAATAAGAATCGGTTGGTCTAAAAAAGGCACTCTAATTACAGGTTTTACCTGCTAGCACCGTTTGGATGATCACCCTTTACCTTTTTACTGTCATGTTTGAATGATGATCACAGAAATATGTACTGTTGAAAACCGTTGCTTATCATGCATCCATCAGTATTTCTCTACGTTCTGTGGTGATGCACAATCACTGACCTTCATCAACAAAAGTTCAAGCATTTCCTCTGAGAATAATTGTTTTTAAAAGACCTTGAGGCTTCAAACGGGGTCGAAAGAGCTGGATGATTCCAGTTCATCCTGCGGTGGTCTCCACAGGAACGCCTCTCAGCAGTGGCAATCCTAAGTGAAGCTCACGGACTATGTGGTCTGAATTTAAAGATGATCTGATGTGCTGACGTGGGGGAAACCTGCAACGCTGCAGGAACGGAATCTTTGCCCTGAGATTTACACGACGGCTGTGGACGGCGAGGGCGAAAGCCTCCCACACCGCTCGTCCCTCGCCGCATCTTCTCGACTTAGCACACAAGTTAACCTGTGAGCCAGAGAAATCTACACGGCGCTACACTGTGGGAGCGTGGGCAGTCTTTACATGCATTATTAGAGTGCACATCAAAAAGGAAGGGCAAGTTCCCTCTATGGATTAAAGGACTTGAAAGAATTACATTTTTCAGCCAGGACAACGCTCCCTCCCAGTGCAATTACCCTTTTAGACGTTGGCCCATGCATTTCAATTAAAAAGTGACGAGACAATGTTATAACCAAGGTGAAAATATTATTTTAAAAAGACAGGTGCTAGAGTACACGGATTGAATACATTTCACTTCGCTGCAGATAAATTCACCACATCCCTTTCAGCCTACCTTCTCAGTGCTGATAATCCTCTTAATATGGTAATGCATGAAACACCTTGCAATGATGTCTTTGAGTCATCGGCCCCATGTTCATATAACTGAGGCGCGGATTAATTTTCCCCTTATGAATTTCCCGAAGAGAGCTTCTGAATTTCCTTTACGGGCCTCAGCTGGTTGACATTTAGTTGGGCGACGGCACAGTGGCGCCGCATAGCCTCTCGGTTGTCACATGACAGTTCAGTGTGCATGGCGGCTGCAAACCACTAAAGAACTGAGGAGAATCACAAGCAGGTTTGGATAATGAGACGGAGATAATTGTCTTGGAGCTAACGCGCGGTATGGAACTGTGTCGTGCTCCTCTGTGCAATTACGCCATTTAAGACCCATTAACACCAAGCGTCCCAACATTGTTGTAGTAATGGTTGGTTTGATTGCATTCTTTATTAATCAAAGTGCATGTGTGACCTCTACTAATTACTTAACCAAATAGGGAGTGAATTCCATTGTGGTTGAGATGGGAAGAGGGTGATCTGCTAAAGATAGTTGGAGCACATTTGTGTTCCGTTTGTTCGATTGTCCGTGATGTTATTCCAGAGTCAGTGTCCAGCCTCCTTTTACCATTTCACACTCACAGTCAAATAAACTAATTATACTCTAATTCCTCTCCACTGGTGTCTTTTCAGGCGGCAGAGACCACCTGTTACCGAATGGGTCAGAAGAGCGGTTTATTCACTTCACCAACAAAGAAGTATTGATGTGCCATGCGTGTTGCTGCTAATGTCACCTGTACAATCCAGACGTGACCGGCACTCCTGACTCCTGACCTGCTGCTGCTGCTGCTGCATCCACCATGTTTCAGCGGCGCTTCCTTCCCTCGGCTCGTGGGCCGCTCGGCACTGAATGGGAGGCGGACATTCAAAGAGAAAGCCTTCACGTCTCATGTGGAGAACAGCTTCGGCAGAAGGCAGTTGAAGAGTGAGACACCTCCGCTTTTTTGTGAAGCTTTCACATTTCAGGTCGTATTTAAGTTTTTTACTGGTGCTTTTTCTTTGCTGCACTGGAACATTAAATACTATTTTTACTGTCAGATATATCACATTTATCACAATATCTTGAGATAAAGATAAATTGATCAATCACCCTTTTCACAGCCGAGAACCCATCAGCAGATAAAAGACTCTATGCAGCTGTCCAACGAAAGCAGTGGAGCAAGGCTGAGTTTAAATATTATTCATTGGTTCAAGAGCGAACAAGTCTCCCTGCCCCATAAAGCAAGAATGTAGGTAGAAGATGGAGGGTTTTTCATAGATCATGGCCCTGACTGCTTTCCTGGGCTCTAATTGGAAAGAGAATCAAGAAAAGCACACAGACATCACGATGATGCGAGATTAAAGCGACACACACTGTTCACTGAATAAATGATATAACAAATATATTTAAAATACAATAGGAGCTGGGTAGGGAGTTGGGGGAGTTTTTAAAATACCTTAAACCTTTTGTTTCTCTGTCTGACTGGACCAGAAAATTATTGGAGCAAAAGCTACGATAGGTTTGAATTCTTCTTGTTCTTCCTCTTGCATAATTATTAACTGGCTTGATCCTCCGAGGTTTCGGCTGAGCCCCGGTTGTTTACAGCGTTTCGCCTCATCCCTGCTCTTCTTTGGATTGATTTAAAATATTCTTTCCTGTATAATTGTTTGGAAAAAGGTGACAAATGAGGTGAGAAGTCAAAACGATGTCTGAAGAAAGAGTGCAGTGACCGTACAATTGACCTGTTGCAGTTTAGTTAGGGTGACCAGATTTGAGTTTGTGAAAAAGAGGACGCTTCGTCGCGGGGGGGGGCGTAGTAGTAGTGTATAGCATGACGTGAACTTACATTTACGTTGAGATCGACCAATGACAGTTCTCTCTACAGTCAGAGCTTGCGCAAGAAGGTGGAACGTGAGGGAGATACCATTTCCGAAACTTGTAAGGGGGTAACGTTAATAACTATTTTCCCGGACGTAGCAAAATCCCGGACGTACCATTTCCAAAACTTGTAAGGGGGTAATAACTATTTTCCCGGACGTAGCAAAATCCCGGACGCTTTTGGAATCCCTGCCGGACGCTTTTTTTAGGTCTCGAAAAGAGGACATGTCCGGGAAAAAGAGGACGTCTGGTCACCCTAGTTTAGTTGCCGTCGCTAGATAAATCAAACTTTCCATTCTCGCTCTGCACGTGAAAAAAGTGAGTCATTCATTTCAGGCAGTGGGAGACAGAAAGGCTTTAGACTTGACTGTTGCTTTTGCTCGCTGAAATGACAACTATTGCTGACAAATTTAATCTGTTGTTGTGAGTGATCTGTTGTAATTAACCTCACGTTAGCTCCACGAGTTAATTCAAAACACTATCTCCAGGTGATTCTTTTTTATATTTCCAGCTGACTCGGTTAAAAGGGAGGTTGTTGTAAAATATGTTGATTCGGGTGCAGAACGCCTTTTCGAGCATTTTTTAGATGAGAATACAATGAGGGAAAAATACATTGTTTTGAAGCATTTCTTATATCACAGTATCTAACAACATGCCAGTTTGTCCAGAGGATAAGCTGGCACTTAAGTAAAAGCACAATGTATCAGCATCAACATATACGAAAAAGTACTAAAGGTACTCATGATGCAGGACTGCCCATTTCTGATTATATATATGTTGTATTATTGGACTATAATTATTGCATTGATTGTGTAATGCCTGTTTGCTGTCATGCAGTGAGGCCTCTGTGTCATTTCTGGTATTTTCAGAAGCTGGGCACATTCCAACCCATCCTCTCTGTTTTGTTACTGCAGTGATCAGTTACTTAAATCATCTAATCTAACAGAATGACTGAAGAGTTGCGTCGGAAGATATCCTGTCAGCAGACACGCATATCTCTACACCCGCCCCTATTGGTTTGTAGGCCTGGTGAGGACTCGGAGCATCAATAAACGCTCCTAATCTCTATTTTCATGGCAGCAATAATTTTTTTGCGACTAGGTGTCAGGATTTTCAAGTGGTGTATTTTCTCATTTTGGAATGTAACTCTTCACCTCATGTCGTTCTCACCTATCTTTATTATTACACACAGTTTGACAGACGTGGTGGCAAGAGCCTCCTATGCTTATCACCATGTTCACTGAATTCAATTGAAACCAGCTTAGACTGCCTCGGCCCCTCCGGATGGTTCATCGACTCCATTGTGAAAATTGCATACCAGTGGAATTACGGGTTCTCTCTAAATTCGGCAATTCACCTATTAGAAATGATTTTAAAATATATTTTTTTATGTATTAAATATAAATCAAAAATCCTTTCCATTGCCGCGATCCTTATACTGTAATCCAATAAACATTATTACGCTGTGTTATGTACAAAACAACTAAAAATAGAACAAAATAGATAATAAAAACAATGTTGGGAAGTAAAGATTTTGTATAGAACAAAATGTAAGTGCAGGGTTTGATACATGCTTTTCCTTTTGTTTCTTAAGCAGGCCGATATCTCAACAGGCTTTCATTAATTAAATAGTTTCAGAATAATTATATTATTTCCTTATAGGTATATTCTCGTTGTATATGAGTACTGTAAGTACCATTTCAAACCAATGTCTTGACTGCAGAGTATCTTCTGCACCATTCGTTTAACTCTCTAGATTGTATCAACCGGTGGAAGTGTCGCTTCGGATCTCTTTGTTCTGAACACTGCTGGCCAATGAGAGATAATTGTCTGAAACTGAAATCTGCTTGAACAGCAGTGTCCTGTGTGTGTTTTTTTTTCACTGTAATCAGCATAATTCATATATTATTCTCTGTCATGTGGTGGAAATACGCGTTATCATCCCTTTACAAGTCCAGTCACTATCTAGCAACACCGTACTGATAATTGGAGGCTGATGTTTCTGTTATGATGCAATAACTTCTACTAATGAAGATGCTTACAGCCTACTACTCATTTCTTAATGATGAGATGCGACTGGCTATTCCTGAACATGACTTTGACAGCACAGCATTCTATTGAAAGCGGTCTTACCTTCATGTCCATGCCAACAGCGTTTTTTTTATTTTTTATTGCAATTGCTGTTTTGTAGCAATTGTTGGAGCAAAGTATATTGCAGCAATACATCGGAAAACCAAAAGTCTTGTTACACTGTTCTTGATGATATTTTAATTCAGCATCTGAGGTTAAGGTTATGACTTAATTGAAGCCAGTCTTTAACAATCTTATTGACATGACCTTGTCAGTTTTGCAATACAAATGTTTCCAATAGTATTAGTCTTACAAAGTCAGTCAGCAGTGCAAGTTATTTAGGAATTGTAAAATATATACAGTATATATATATATATATATACACACACACACATTATTGAATGTGTATGCTCTTGTCTTCTACTTTTATATTGTGTGTGGCATTACACGCACAAGGCACATATTGTATTGCTCTCTGTAAATAAACAGAAACATGCTGGCCTGCTGTAAAATCACAATAAAGCCCACAGTTATCCTACTTTCATATACTGTAATCCAAATAATAATAATACACTTTGAAAATAAATGACAGTAGATGCACTGTAAAGTAACAGTGGGATTATGTTGTCTTTGTAAAATAAAAGTGCAATACTGGCAACAGTGAAATTATTGACAGTGGATGCTAAAATACATTTGACTTTTTAAAGTCTCAAGTTTCCAACACCGGGGTGTTCCTGTGCAGAGAGGTGTACTCTCCAACTTCGGAATTTTGTTTCAGCAAAAGAAAATCAAAATGGAAGCATGAGACTCTGCAGCCCCAGGCTGGTTGCTTGAGGGTGATAAGGTGAATGCATTTCATGCCTAAGGCCAGAGGTCCACCAGCCACGGCACGCACCACGAGACATACTGTATCACATTCCCCAACCATAGCTGCGGTCTTGAAGTGTGCAAAGGTGAGTCAATGGGTCAATGTAGCACATGAAGAACACTGCCGAAAATACAAAGCATCTCTGACAGTGATTTAAATTTAACAAACAAGGTCAGGAGCAAGGGAGGAAAACGTAACGGGGTCGGTCCTATCGCCCCTCACAGCAGCGGATGACCAGGCTTCTCATATACTGCAGATATGTGGATTTTTTTAATTTATTCATCTGGGATACAAGTGGGTTTGGCAATCTAAAGGCAATTGCTATCCATTAAATGCACAGGGATACACTCTCTGGAGTGTAGAGTGAGGATTTTTGGCAAAGAAAACATCGCTCTCTATTCCAGACATTCGATGTTGCAATGCTGAGCGCGTTTGCTGTGACATAGTGCTGCAGTCAGCAACTGCAGACATCTGAGGAACAAGGAGGTTGCTTCTGGACTCAGGATTTAGACAGGTTTCATGCAATTTTACACATTTCATGCATTGGTAATGTTTCTGTTCCAGGGAAACTTTCAGGGGGCATTTTATTAACTGTTACTGAATGTATGGTGTTCCTGTTGAATTCCAAAAGCTATTTCACAAAATCCCTGGAGCTGGCATAGACATATAAAAGATCCAGTTGGGTAGCCTTGACCAGAGTGCATGAGTCCAATTTTCTGGATCAACACCCGATTTGTTTAATTCCATCAGCTCATTATGTTTATACTGGCGCTGTTGCGAAGTATTTCATTTAAACGTTACTTGTAGATCTAAACCTGATGTCACGGTAAGAGGAAAGGCTTTTGTATAAGAGGTGCGCATGCAAAGTCAATGTGGTAGTGGTAATGGTGATGCGTCATTGGGGGTCAGCGGTTGAGCGAGTCATCCTTTAATCAGAGGATCGGTGGTTCAATCCCTGGCTCCATGTGTCGATGTGTCCTTGGGCAAGACGCTTTAACCCCCAAATTGCTCCCGTAGGTGTGTGAATGTAGGTTAGTTCTAATGGGCAGGTAGTGCCTTGCATGATAGCTCCTGCTATGGGTGTATGAATGGGTGAATGACAGGTAGTGCACTTTGGTATAACGGACCGTATTTTATCTGTGATCCGTATGGATGAATAATGCCAAGATTGTTTTTACCAATACAAATACACCCATATCTTCTGATCAAAGTGTTTTAATGCATTGGAGTTATGTTGTAGGCTTGTATAGTAGGTGTTTTAACAAAACAAGGCAACAACAAAAGCAAGCTGTATTGGCCGATATGGCTCATCGGCAATCGGTAACCAGCATTGGCAGCACAAACAGTGTAATCAGGACATCTTTTAAAAAAAGGTACATCTTAAAAAAAAAAGGTACATTTGCTCCCCTTTTTTTCTCCTGCTGACTCGATTCCTGGCTCCAAAACCATGATGAGCCAAAACCATGAGCTTTGTGATCAGCTGCACACCGAACTCTATAGAGTAGGTCATTGCAGCGACCTAAGACTCTCATCATGGAGCTTATCAAACATTCATGCTCCATTTTTCCTGGCCAAGGTCCCCCGGCGCAAAGAGTCTAGACAACACACTTCATCTGGAGCTTAGCTTTGTGATTAATTATTACATAGATTTGTACGGATGCTTTGCAGCCCTTCTGGCATATCACATTGTTCAATCTTGGGCATTTAACCTGAGATATTACATCTTTTAAAAATGTAATTTCTTCTTCATTTTTCAAAATGTTTCTTTTTTAATGCAATGCCTTTGCTTTGCAAACCACATATTCTTGGCACCTCATCTCTAGAAGAGCTCTATCTATCCAATCAAACACAGCTACGGGTCTCTGTCAAGGAAGTCCACGCTCTATTTTCTTCAAGACGAAGGAGAGTGCTTTAATTTCAAAGGAGTTGTCCTTGAACCAAAACATCTTTCCTCAAAAGCTGTTTACCTAGGTGGGTCAGTGCCTTCTTTCTCATGCCTCCTTGTGTTTCATTAACCTTTGTAACCAGATTTTGCACAAACAAATAGAGACATGGCCAAAAAGATGTTTGGGCTCTCTTTGAAGACAGCTTTTTAAGAGTTGCAGGATGTGTATCTCAGAAAGGACCCAAACACTTCACATCTGGATGAATGAGCTATAGAAAGCGATCAAAACAGGAAATCGTTTCTAACGTGTGCCAATATCTATACATGCCAACACAGTTTCCCCTCGTCTGTACACCTTTTGGCAATTTTAACACTTTTCTTTCCTGACCAACAAGAAAGCAGATAAACAAACCGGCAGCCAGAGAAAGATAAATGGATAAAACAGACTCACTATTGCCACATTATTAACTTTTTTTCCTTTTGTTGTACCGAGATAATTTCCTGGTAAATTAACTAATATCTCTTCAATCATTGGATGACTCTATTATAGGCCTTTTCTATCAGTGGGTTTTCACTTGAAGGGGTACAAATTACTTAGAAAAAAAAAAAGTGAAGATAAAAGTCAACGAGCTTGAAGGACCACCTCAAGATAATGAGTTGTGTCGAGGGGAACATATTGTTTCACTGCAGCCTTGGAAATGAATTCACTCATCAGGTAGGCGGACACAAACTAATAAAAGAACAAAAGTGCTTCACAGCGGCGCTCACAACTCTTATCTGTAAAGCATCTCATTAATGCATTACCAATTGACGCCTCCCGCACTGCCATCTCTGTTTTAGACCCCAACTCTTAATCAAAATTCACCAGTTAATATTCATGACAGCATGAGCAAACATGAGGTCTTGATTACTCCAACATGAGCATGACCTCTATCAATATGCAAATGTTTTAAATGAAGGAATTTGCCATGGACTTGTGCAACGCTCTGTCTCATAGGCAGGGTGATCCTGTTTGGCAAAGCCTGAAGTCCCCTCTGTCTCGCTCCATCTCCCTCACTACAACGAGCCCTCTCAGCCAGAGTGCCTGCATTATTTACATGTTTATGATTAGTTAAGCCTCACATGGAGCCGCCATCTGCTGGAAAGTGGCATGTAGAATTGGAGCGCCATTAGGCCTATTTCTTTTTACTGATGGAGAGAGAGAAATAAGGGAGGGAGAACCACGTGGCCCCCAATACACACTCGCACTGAGGTCCACGGCCATGAGGGTCCCAAAGTCCTAAAATGTGGTATTTATGGCTCATTAAATGTTCTACTGCTCAACATTAGTGTTTCAAAATTAACCCCAAACTAGAATAAACTGCACAGATGGCGCTCGACAACCTGGGCTCCATCCACATCTATAAAGCACTGCAATACCTACTTGGCACTGGCCATTCAGATTTAAAACATATAAATATTAGGCACAATATGTTGCGTTGAAGTGTCCATGTGGTTACAGCGACCTAGTGTTTGCAAGTTTGAACTTCACAGCTGTAATCTATGTATACTTTTCATGTTTCGGTTTCTATAATTGAAAGCAATGTAATGGGGATTTTGTTTTCTTAAAACTGTAGACAGTGCAGGGTTTCAGTCAATGAATCAATTAGTCTTACATTGTGTCATTAATCACAGTGAAAATCAAGTCTACATACCTGTTTATTAGTACATTATTACTGTGTGTAATGCAGCTTAATTCCATTGGCACTCTTACAAGGAGGAAGAAGGCCACATGGTCACAATCAATTAATGTTTGTCAAAGATACATTTAAAAATAAATGTGAACAATTCACAAATTACAAAACATTACTTTAGAGTGTGGCAATGAGTATTACTGTACTTCTATTTGTAGAAATGAGACTAGTGTTCTTTCTTTGCCGTTGCCATTTTCTGGCATAAATAGATGTCAAAACAACAGGGTGACTTTGGCGATAAAACGTTTATTGCCTCGCGGTGTCACGCCCACTTTATCAGATTTGAGAAGTGGGCAAGGGGCTGAGAGAAGAAACCGCTCCGCATTGTATGAGAAAAGCTACTTGGCTGGGAGACGAATAGATGCAAGCTCTGGAGACGGAACGTCGCGACTGTGGTAACTCAAACTCAGCCAGCACTAACCCTCCACAAGCGCTTCCTCCCAGCAAAGTAATCTTTAATCTGCTGTTCCGCTAATTTTCTGGAACCAGTGTAGCATGAAAACCTGGTGGGATTAGCAAACTAACATTAGCTTGCTGCTAAATGAGTAACAATCAATAATGTAATGCTTCATCCATACACTCCTGTCACAGGAAAGCAAATTGCTGTCCACAGATTAACACTGATTCACAGATTGCGTAATGTGCCGAAGACATTCTGTGGACTGGGAATTACGAGCAGGCTTGTGCGGTGCTGTGATTGTCAAGCTACATAGTGATTACAGAAAATCACAATGTAAAACAATACGGACTGCTTTAAAACAGTGTATGTCGTTTGAGCCATTTTCAACCATGAAGTGACTCTTTTTTAAATGTTTGTAAGAAATGTCAACGTTAACAACAGCGGTGATGTGTTTCTTCACAGAACAACAATGATATCATTTAGTTTACAATAACAGGTTTCAATATGCAGTGCCTCTTTAATTGGCAGTCATTTCCTCCTCACTCATCAATGTTAACTGACAATGTTGTGACTGTGTTAGCGTCTTTGCCTGGCTCATTGCTTCAGTTTAATGACCTGCAACTTTCCTGTTGTTGTTCACTCTCGTGGCTCTCATCTACCCTGTCTCCAGCTGCAGCAGGCATCTGTTTTCCTCTAATAAGCTCTAATAAACCCACTGTACGACAAGCAGATAGCCAAAGTTAGCAACTAGCGGGTGAACATAGTGGAGCATTTAGCAGCAAAATAGCCATATCCTTCCCTCAGGAGTTGGTGGAAACCAATCCAGAGTTGATGACAATGAATATTGGACTGGAGTGGAAAGAAACATGACCCCAAATGAATCATAATGTTGCCGTGTGCTGGACGAGTAAAGAGCCAACTGTTTTATTTGCCACAACAACTTTATGGAGGTGATAATATGTCGGATTTAATATTATCAGCTGTTCTGCTATATCTTTAGAGGCAGTTATGGGCAGAACGGGTTTAATCGTGTGTATGTGATGTTTTACTTCAACTCCTAATACACCATATTCAGACTGGGGCAGCAACAACAGTGTCAGGCTACAGCATGTCACCCTGTCAGATAAGGGTCACAAAGATGATTGGTTGCAATCGGTGTCTGACTGTATGATATTGAATTCGAGGCATGTCAGATTGTGGATTGCGTGTGTGGAGAATTTATTGGACACAGAAAAAAGGTCCGGGGAGAGCAGAGTCACGGAGGGCAGGTCATCTGCTCTCGTCATCCATCTTATGTCCTGAAAGTGCAGCCTCGATCGTTTTGGTTTGTGTGTTTGAGAAGAAAAAAAAAAAAGAAATCCACACAGATGAACTTTTTCAACTTCATCCATTTATGGCTCTTACAAAATGTTGCATCAGCCAGTGTATTGAGTGTGTTTTCATATTGTATTCTGAACTGCACGGCGTAATGGGGCCTTGAGTCATAGGTCACAGCTGAGTTTAGGTCTCTGTTAACCAAACATCTCGTCTTTGACAGCACTTCCAGAGGTGGACAAAGGCAGCGGCAGATGGGAAGACAACGTGACCGTTCCCTGTGTGCTTTAGCTCGGTTGCCGTCAGCCTGCAACACGCTTGACTGAGAGCAGTTGTCAGCACATTGTGATGGCAGCGTGCCTCCCGCAAGTGAATCAGATCCGATTGTTCCAGCACTTTGTCTCCTCGTTGCAGGAGGTGGAGCTCCTCCTGTCAGACACAGGTGCACTGCCAGAATGATGTAATCAGCTGTAGACGATGCGCTTCACTCGCCCACCGAGGTAGATAACCCCAATAATACATTTGTTCGTTCCTTGTATTTTGACAAGGGGGAGTAATACAGCCAAAATGAAAGAGTTGACGGAAACCGAGAGGAGACGGATGCACTTCCACACAATCTTGAAGAGGGATGTGTTCTGTTGTCAAGCGTTGTTCTTCTTCACAGCAGGTACAAGTGAAAACTGTGGGCTACATGTGGCTGTGTTTTAGTTTGAGCCACATCCGCGGGAAGCGTTTGAAAGCAGCATAACTTCTCACAGTTGCACACAACGGCCCATATTTCAATGTCGGAAATGTGGAAATTTAATGTGGAGGGGATTTTTAAAAATTTCTTAATTATTTCCATCCCAAGGCCAAAATTATCTTTTTTTTTGTATATAACTTTAATTAATCTGCTTATCAAAGTCTTTATGTATTGCATGTTTTCTTTTTCTCAATATCACAAGCTATTTAGAAATGAAGAAATGTTTGATGTGAATGATTGCTTTAAAGATGTTTGATGAATCATAAAATGGGAATAAATTAGGCTCAAGAGGGAAAAATCGAGTCGAATAAATTCTGAAGGTGTCAATTAGGATTTTGATGTCAGACGCATGAACTGTGGGTTTTCGACACCAACAAAACTAATTAATTACACATTTATAGCGTACCTAACAATATTAAAAAAAAGTGTGGAGAAAAAAGAAAAAAAAACACATTAGTTTCCCATCACCCCTGTTTGTTGGTAAGGATTTGTGGTCAGGGACAGCCGCGCCATTAAAAGTCAAACATCCGCTCAACCGCTCAGACCGATTCCTCCAGAAGGCAATGGGGTGAAATGTGACGCGGCCTCCGCCACGCTCCTGCGGGTGTCATCGGGGAGCTGTACGCATTGATTAGTAATTGTCCTTCCTCCTTCCCTGAGAGGCTGTTTGTCCCACAGGGAGGCAGCTATTACACCACAGCTGGCAACAAGGACCATTCATGGTCAATCAGAGCAAAGACACTCAGGATAACCACTTAGTTGGGAGAGTGCATTGGCCTGGGTTAGTAACAACGAGTTAAAAGCAAGAAAGTCCAGGAGACAGAGCTTGATCGAGGAACGGGGGATTCACTGTGAGAATGTCAGTGAGCGGCAGTGAAGGGCTTTCTAAAAGCTCTCTGGTAAGTAACAGGCTTCTAGTCAGGGATGTGCAGAGTGCAGCAATAGTGGCTCAAGCCTCTGACCCTTCATCCTCTTCACTGTAGCCAAAGATAGAACGTATTCTTCTTTGCCACTGATAATACAATATAAAAATGAGCCACACTGTTGGGCACTGTATATTTTGAGTAAATAGCGATAGTGCACTAAATCAGCGGTTGAAAATAACCCTCCACAGTTTGCTAAAAACTATCGTAGCCAGCTGTTTTCTGGAAACTATTTAGCACTGTCTATATGGGACTTATGTTTTAAATGTTTTTCCTTTTTTTTACTTCAGATGCACTTTATTCCTCTACAATTAATTTTCCGTCTCTGCGCACAAATTACCATAATGTTTTGCAGCTTTTTCAGCAGTTATGGGAGGCCTTTGTGAAATCAATGTTATATGACAATTTCAACTGTAAACTTGTTCTTCAATAATCACTCAATTAGCACCTAACTTTTGATTTATTCAATTCTTCCTGTATTTCATGTGCAGGATATGAACATTGGAAATGTGGGGAATTGCCACAGTGTTTGTATAGAAATGATTCATGACCGTACTATGGCAGCTATTATTTACTGATATGAATGCCATGCATGTCAGTGTGTGTCGGGTGTCAATTTTAGGATACGGCAGAAGAAAGTGATTCCCCTGCTTGCTTTTACGCTGCCACCCTGCATTCATACAGCACTACACTGCTGCAGGGAATTCTTCCTGGGATGTTATACAGTCGTACGGCACTATTATACTGAAACATAAAACTCACTCAACTACTTTGTGATCGCTCCTCACAAGGGATAAAGAGAGCAGCACATGATATCTCTGATATAACTCATTTAGGGATGGAACACAAGTACACATCGTGTAGTAAAATATTGTAACAATCTGTGCCTACGTCTGTAGTTTCATAATACTGTATTTGTATGTATACTATTTCCTGGTCCATAGCATAAGAACAGAAGTCTTTGGTGATTCTAGGATTGTCAGGATTGAAACATGAAATCAAATGTTGTGTTTATAAACCATTTCTCTAACATTACAGCATCTCAAGTATTTGGTTTTGTTGCACATTTGTTTTTACCTTCCTAAAGTGACAACTTGTGAATTCCTCAGCCTGTATTTTGAGGGGTGTATAATTTATGAGTACCACACAACACAAAGTTGTATGAATATCTATCCACCTAACTAATCATTGGGAAGCATTTACACGAATAATAATAATAATAATAATAATAATTTCAACTTATATAGCGCTTTTAAAGATACACAAAGACGCTTTACACAAAGACGCAAAATAGCTGCAACAAAAAAAAAAAAAAGAGTTGCAGCTATTTAATGCATTCGCTTGCAAAGTACCTCAGCCAGCAAGAGGCCATAGAATATTAAAAGCCTTTTTGCAACAATAAGCCATGATTCATCTATGGAAATACATAACATCCAGCCATATCTGCGTCTATCAGGGAAAGTAAATTTCAGCAGAAGAGGCCAGCAGAACATTTGGGCCAACAATGTGAAGGTGACCGGCTCTCCCTGGAGGAGGGCAATGAGCTGAAAATGTCCACAGACAATGAGTCAAGTATGACATGAACATTAAAAGGCAGGGTCAGGACCAGGTGCAGTTGAGTTGGATGCTAATGTGATTATGATATTTCCCACACATCCTATTCCTCTCACCCCTGACTTTAATGCCATCCACATCTCCTCTTTCTTTTTTTTAACTACCTAAATTAGTTATTATAAGTGCATGTTCGGTGTCTCCCCCTTTAATTGCCATGGTCCTTCGAACCGGTCATGACAGCCACGTTGACTCATTACCGTGCATTCGTTTTGGACCACGCTGCGGAAAGCTCATTTTGCTGCAGAGAGAGGATCTCAGAAGTCGTGTCGTGACTCAGACTAAAAACGTTGAAAAGCTAAT
Source organism: Myoxocephalus aenaeus (assembly GCA_038501785.1). Taxonomy (NCBI): domain Eukaryota; kingdom Metazoa; phylum Chordata; class Actinopteri; order Perciformes; family Cottidae; genus Myoxocephalus; species Myoxocephalus aenaeus. The sequence continues at coordinate 13,055,491 of JBAMJR010000031.1, forward strand.
ACAGCTCTGTGGAGTTGTAGGGAAACCAGCCGTGCTTGAGCACTATATTGATCATCTCTCTGCAAAGTGTTGACACGCTATGTAACTCCACAGAGCGGGTTCACCTGCTCTGCACCAAACCAAATCATCGGAGACTCTTCTTGTTTACTGCCCCTCGGCAACATAACAATGAGACAAAAACAACGGTGTATACGTGAGAGAAAAAGATGGCGAATGTTTGGAAGTACCGTGAGAATATTTTAAATGAAGTACAATGGCTTAATTTCCCTTCAGTCGGAGTCTGAAAAACTGACACATCTAGCCCTGTAGATTTTCTTCTCTGTGCTGCTGCAGATGAAAGCAGGGCAGGATTCACGCAGCTTCAACATTCTCACTTGCAAATTCAGGGATGACAGGGTTCCTCCGCCAGCTTCAATTATGAATGACAGCCTTTTATCTCAGGCTTGCTAATTAGGCGAGATGACGCTATGCGCTCACTTCACGCTCGCTCCGCTTTTTTTTTTTTTTTGTTCTCCAAGATACCTGGATCCAGACTATTCTAGTGATTCAGATAAGTGGGGAGAGAAATGGGTCAGGGAGTATTATCTTGGAGTTCAAAAGAGTGAAGTTTAAAGTCAGACAGGGGAAGAACCACAAGAAGGAGGAACTGTTTCACTGTATATCACATTGTTTATCAAAGATGGAGTGAAATATTTCAACTGCAGGTCCTATGGAAAATTGGCTGCTGTTGGAACATCTAAGGGTACATTGATATAATGTGGCTTTATGGGGAATATATTAATATGGACCAATGCTCAAGTACCCTTGATCCTTCCCTCGCCATCTTTTTTTTGTGGGCGCTTAACTGAAGGGACTTCCTTTTTTATCGTCACAGAGACTGATTTGGAACGGGTAACAAGTCATGTTCAGAGTTATATGGAAACATCGCATTTAAATACATGTCAAAGGGACCACTCAGAAGGATTAGGTCACAGTTGGGGAAAGGGGAAAGGATCTGGGGTCAATCCGACTGGATCCAATTAGCTGCCTCTGACGGTCGGCCATGACTAGACTCACACTGCGGCGACATCTCATTCTCTGAGCCGGGGTCTTCACTCGCGGGGCGATGGAGGGATAAAGGACTCGGGGAATAATAGAAGAACAAACAAGTCACGACTCCAGGAGAACACCCACAAGATACTCATTAGAAGAGAATCTGTGCCTTTTCCCTTATCCCCCCTCTCTCCTTCTCCCTCGGCTTCCCCTCCCCTCCTCTGAGTGTGTGCTTTTCAGTAGGATGAGATGAGAGAAATATTCTTCTCTTTTTTTCCAGGCTCTTGGACAGTGACAGCATTTTTTTCTCTCCACTTTGCAGAATATACAGTGAGCAGTATTGACAGCACTTTTGATAGCGTTCAATTAAAGTTTTTTTTCAAATCTGCCTGAGGTGACAGCATTTCCTCTTTCAAAGGAGAGCTATAAGACTTTTATATATTTTTTTTTATTCTGTAGATGAATCACTGCAATGGAGTTTTGTGCTTCCCTTCTTTTTTTTTTAAGTGAAGTCAATTATTCATTCTTAAACTTTTAAAAGTGTCTATTTGATGTGGGTCATTAAAAAGGAAAACAGTGTGAATGTTTAATGAGTGGTGTCAGTGTTGGAAAAGAGCTGGCCAGATTACAAAACTCAGTGAGTAAGACACTGGATTCTAAAGGAGCTAGCATCCGCTTGAGATAAGTTTGGGTTATTTATTACATCCAGACTTTGTAGAACAGATCATCCTACATTTATACATATTAAGCAGTTGCTTAATGAAGTGGTGTTTGCCCAAAACTGCACATAGTAATCCGTGGCCCCCTTAAGACCTAAATAGTTCATTTCCAATTCATGAGTCTAACACCTTAGAGGAAAGGAAGGTGATCAAAATGCAATCTTTTCAATATGGCATGTTCATTAAGGAGTAAAAAAAAAGAAAGGCGAAAACCATTTCCAACAGATACAAGTAATTACTCACACAGAACACCGCTCCCAGGGACTAAACTCTTTTTAGTTGTCAAGACAGTAAACAAGTGGTGGAAATGGGGCTGAGGGGATCAGTGGTCCTTTGAAGTGTTCGCTCCTTGTTTAAAAAAGCAGCACAGTGGCTTGTCTATTCCCCTTCACGGCAGTAGAAAGAAGCAGCAGCAGCTTAGACAGGAAGCTCTGTGGCCTTGGCTCCCCATTGCAGGGACCCCGGGCAGCAGCCTTGAAGCAGGAAGCATTGGGCAATGGACTAATCATATTCAGGTCCCTGAACAAGTGCCTTCTAGGCTGACCCCCGCACAGCTGTGTGTGCCTCCGAACCATCACCAGCTGGGCTGAACAGGCCATCCAGCGAAGGTTATACAAAGGGCAGGAGAGGAGCAGCGAAGACTGGGGTTGGATTCAAGGTATTTTACGAAGCGGAGAGCTCGTCCTCCATCATAAACGACAACAACCATCAACATCTCAATAAATACCTCGGTTTAATGAATGCAGAGCTGTCGGAGAGCAGCTGGTGTAAACATCAAGCATACAGTCAATCACGTGTACATTTAATTATGCCTACGTTAGCTGTTTGTGGGCAAGGCAATGCAAAAGTGAGACCGAATCACATTCACTTTGCTATATCTCATATGATGCCACATATAACATCCTGTATATGAAAAGGTCATGCACATTCTTTGCGAATACGGATTTGCCTTTCAGAGGGACCGCCATGGGCAGATTAGTCTTAAAGCAGAGACACATAATTTCTGCTTGTAATTAGTGTTTAAAAGGGCTATTTGCTTGCGCAGGGCTCTTCTTGAGTGCTTATTATGTGACACAGCCTGATGTGAAGGCAATTCTTTGCAAATAAAAACAGAAACATTACGCTTTTAGGTTAAGCAGTTAATGCTTGGAAATGCTCAGGCGCCCTCAGAAAGCAATGCGGTGGAACTGAACCATGGTGTGAGAGCATTACAGGAATACACATTTTAAAGAAATGACAGATAAACAGCGAAATTATGGTCTTTGCATTTTGACTCTAAGACTATTTCTATAGTGTCGAGCAAACTGGGGATAGCTGTCTCTATTACAGTATCTTCAGACACCTCTGTTTGAATTCAGTTCCCCTTACAAGGTCTTCAGCTTCAACAAAACAAATAGTCTCAGATGAAAACTGCTGGGCATAATAACTTAGATAAATATACAACTAAGAAAAGAAAAGCTGCCCGATATCTTTTTTTTTTTTAAGAAATAAAAAAACCAACCTACTGCAATGGAATCTTATAAATTATAAAGATTATTTGGCCAACCTCATAATTGATTTCCAGAAGACATTAAGCATATTCACAATTCAACCTTTCCTCACATTGTAAACCTTATTAGCCTACAGCAGAAACAAACTCTTACATGTCCGCGTCATTCCATGACATTTACTTGGAGACGCTTACGATTAGCCTCAAAGTCTGTGGATTTAAAAAAACGGTTTACTTAATGATCACTGGCCATCCACTGCATAGCAATGTTTTATTTAGATTTTGTGTGTATATTACAAATATCTTTTCCATATTACCTTGTGATGGGAAATGCAATTAATCCTCGCTAAGCCCCGCCCCCGCTGCTACTTGTCAGAGCGACCATGGAGCCCATACTGTCACTAACTGCACTCGATAGCTCAAATCTCATTATTGGAGAGAAAAAAAGCAATTATAGACAAGTATACAGAAGTGTCTACAACATAATTCAGCAGTGATTATGGGTTTTAAAGATAAAGATAGAAGCTGCAGCTAACACATTGAAAAGTGAATCACCGCATCACCTGGCGGTCGAGACAGAGGACAATGAAATTAAGGAATAACACTGTTTCTGTAAAACCTGGTAGATCTTTATTTACTGTTAACATTCAAAAGCAGCATGTGTATACATTCAGTATACCTTCAGTAGTTAGCGTAGCATAGAAGTGCTCACGCTAACTAATTATGTTCTCACATACTCTGCTAATGTTAGCTCCAAAGGTTTTTACGTATAAACGTAAAATGGTGTGGGTTAAAAATGGTTGTGTTTCGTGCATTAAATCACGACCATAATCCTCTGATAACCTTACCCAATTATTTCCTTCAAAATATATTTTCTGCTGCAAAGTGGTATCAATGTGATTTCTAGGAGACAGATTTGCACTGCAAGGCCATGGTGATAATACTACACTAATAGGACATTTGGTAACGGTCAACTCACATTTTATTCAGGGTTTATGAGGTTGGCTTTATACATTTATTGCTGATAAGTTATAGTAACTTTGTCGGGGTTCTAAAAAAACTATCTTGGGCTGGATGCTCCAGCATTATACTGGTTTCTTTTTTAAATGTGCCCCTTAGTAAAGGGAGTTGATTGGAAAGACCCCAACAGTGAACTGCTTGACCAGTTACATTATGGTAAAGGATGCGGACCACCTGAACCAAAATCACTTTCATGGATTGCAGACTTTATGACTTTTTAGAAACATTGCCCGATATTAATGTCTCACCAACAGTTGTAACTGCATATGTGATGGTGCATTAGAGGGAAAGAAGAGGATTTAACTAAATTATGCATGACAAAAGTACATATTGACTACAATGAGACTGCTATGGGTGTTAACATTATCACAGTCGGCAAAAAAAAAAAACATGACTTGTGTAACAATACATTTACTAGCACTCTACCACAGACATTCACACCAAAGCACGGATATGAAACTACAAAGGAATACTTACCTGAAACCAATTCAGTTACCATAATTACACCTTTAATTAGATGAACTCCAGAGTAACAGACAGAGGCAGTGATGCTTACATGAAAGGAATGAGGGGAAAACACTGAGAATTGGAAGTGAGCTGTAACCTGCCTACAGTAGCTCCAACTGACAGCCGAGCTTCTCCCCATAACATCACTGGGGATTGTTATGCTAATTGCGGTGTATATATCCAAGTAGGAAACCGAGAGCTGGAGTCAAAGTCGGAGTTTGTAGAGTAAAGTAGATTTAAATCTTCATTATGCTGCTTGTCACATTTTTTTAGAATTACAAGACTCTGTATATAAAACGAAAACTGATATTTTCAGTTCATTTCCAGATTACTGGATCTGAGCATCCGAGCAATGTATGGCTTTGGAGGTCTGAAATCAAACTTTAATTCACGGTGGTGGCGGTGGAGGGATTGAGGAGAGGGGGTGGGGGTCATTGCTCATTGCATCATTTTCTGTGTCCACGCCGAGGATTGCAGAGCCTTCGGAGGAGGAGGAGATTGAAACATCATCCCTGAGCCACTGGGTCATGGTTTAAACACTAATCCTGAAGGATGAGCGAGGTAGAAACATCCACCACAGCATGCTCCAAAGATTGCACCCCTTCTGTCCGATAGCATGCGCTCACAAACAAAAGTATACCCGTGGTAGAGAAAAGGGCAGCTGCCGGGCACTTCGCTCTGCCACAGTTTATCCAACCGCTCTGACAAATAATCTGACAGAGGTGGTAGGTGAACGATGGTTAAAGCTTGCAGAGTCGGGGGGGATCAGCTCGGTCTGACATTAAGTTGCGAACCAAAACAGATTTCCGCCACAATGTTCCATTACAGCGATCAATAACACACTTGTAGGCTAACCATGGGCATTCGCTTGACATTCACTGAGCAGTGGTACTGTGCGACACTTAGAAAACGTAAACCAACAGGTGTAGTTGTCAATACGAATTGAGGAGGTACAACAAAGGCCCTGCCTGGAGGCATCACTACCAGTTTAATTATTGTTTTCCCGTCACAGAGATAATTCATAGCAATTACAAACTTTCGTATGCTTGCCAGCTTGTCTAACTGGGCAGTACACACAGGTAGTGCTGCTATGATTAGAACAAAAAGTGTTGTTGTTTGCTGAACCTTTCCTTCTGTATAAGAGCTGCCATTATAACTGTTGCACTTAACGGTTCAATTATGGAACAACCACTGTCTTTGTGTTTAATTGCCAAGGAATCAATTAAGGTCTAATTTATCCACACTAAGAAAGAGATCCTTGATAAAAAAAGAAATTGGCCAATCTGGGATTTAGTTACTGGAGTATTGAGCAGACAATCACCATCAAACCTCAAGACATGGATGAACCCTGAAAGAACTTACAAAAGGCAATTATAAAAGGCAAACCATGAAGAATACCAAACTCAATGTCTTTCATTATTGTGAAATGTTTGGTATTGTTTAATAAATTACGCTGCCAGATACCAAATACCAGTATTATCGAAATCAATTAGGTTCTTAATTCGAAACCCACCATGTGAATTGAAGCTGTGAGTGTGTGTCCCACTGGCTAGCTAATCTCCACCACTCTGCACAACCATCACAGCGGTTACTGCCACCGTTAGCTGTTAGCACTGTTAGCTGTCGGCCGCTGGCTCACACAGCTCCGTGATCAGAGAGGTTCAGAGCTGTGTGCTTGCAGACAATTCCGGCTGTATGAGTTGTAGTTTCTATGGAAGTGGGCCAGTTACACATCACATTAAATCGAAAGAATGCGTGTAGAACGCAACAGTAACTAAAATATTGTTCATGTCATGCCTGGATATTAAGCGGATTTCCACAATGTGGACGAACAGACCAGATCAAGCCAAAGTTAAAGAAAAGCATTTTATTGCTTTTCATGCTCCTTTCCATAATGTTGTCAGACACTTATAATAACAATCTCAGCCTGTCAGTTGCAAAAACAAGCACTTTTAGTGGACGTACATTGATGCCGAGGAATTGCCCTGCAAGATAGCATTGGAGCCTTTTTAGCGGCTGCTGCATTCTCGCTCAACACTGGACTAATTTGTTGTACCCATTAGTCACTTGGATACAAAAACATGGGACATGAGGCAGGTTGAAAAATACCAAACTTACACTTATTGGGTATTGTAAGGTGAAAAGAAATGAAGAACATAATCTTATTTAACATTCAAATATCTACTCCCCCATTTTCTTTTTGTATAGCTTTTGCTGACGAGATGGTTCAGTCCTGCCACATTAAAACAGCTGTTGGAATCCAAAAATTGTCATTAGGAGTGTTTGTCCTCGTATATACTGTATTTAACTTGCAGAGAAAAGAGTGAGTGTAGGACTCAAATTGATCTTTTTACTTCCTACTTACTGCTTTTCACAGAAAAAGGGCATGACACAGTTGTGAGCACAGCATTGGTGGATGCATTGTGGGAGACATTCCCAGCCCTGTAGCACCTTGGACCTGTGAGAATGGCATGAATCACTACCTGGCACTCGGTTGCCTGTCCGTGGAGGACCAATTACTATGTATATTTGCCCTAAAGTCTCATCATTAAACACATAGAATGTTTGAATAGTATGATTCACCCTAGAGATGGCCTTACAGCTGCATCAACCTGTCGGCCAACTGACTGGGCAACAGTGTTGTTTGTTGTATGCAAACACACACACTGGGACCATTTAAGTAAATAGTTAAAAGATAAAAACTGTTTAAAAGGATAAGGCTGAAGACTCTTAAAATTAACGAATTTATGGACCCTTAACAAACACAACAAGGACATTCTATTCATAACAGACAACAAATAATGAAACACTGAAAATACCTGTGGCTCCACTATTGTTATAGCCCAGAAATGCTGGCTCATTCCGTGCATGGACAGATGGCAAACAAACTCTAATTCCTATCAAGTTAAGTCAGGTGTGCATTTGCTCAAGTTAAAATGCCGCGGTAATCCTCTGGAGTCGGAGCTGTCTGGCCCTTGGCAACCTCACAGTCTTGAAGGTCAGCTTCTCAAAGGCAACTGATACCCCTGACTGCAGCTCTTTCAGCTCGCCATCCATTTTGGCAAATGGCAAGACTAGGCTGATCAATCAAGTGCCGTCAAAAGGCCAAATAGAAAAAAAGGCCAAACCGTAGCCCTGATGCTCTGTATCGACTGCTTGGATTATAAAGGATCACCCTCCTGGCCCTCTACATGATTTGGCCATAACTCCAATACTATCTTGTGATGATAACTTCTAACTTCAGAAATCAAGCTGTGTGCATCTGTTCTCTTGCTCACTGCCAGTCTGTGAAAAGGATTGATTTGGGTGAATGAAAGAATGCATCTGTTTTGCATTATAGCAGCAGGAAATATTTTTTGTAAAAGTTGAAAGTTGTAGTCATGGCGCAAAATCTATATTTTCCAACATCAAACACCATTTATATTTCAAGAATTTCCTCTGGCAGACGGAACCATAGCAGCAGTACTTGCACATGCATTCAATAATGGATGATCTGTAACCGCTAAATTTTTCAAATCAAATAGCGTACATCTGTTTGCTAATCTATTCACCCTTTTTACCCTGGGGAGGTACAAAGATGTTGATGCAGTGAACAGATATCATGAAATCAATCTTTCAGTGTAACAACGCTGTCAATATTAACAGCAATTTGTCACTGATTGTTGTGCCAGATGCTAAAATCTGTACACTTCAAAATGAATTGGAACACACCCTTTGCTAAGCCCCTCCCATCTAGTGTTGATTCAGAATGATTTTGAATTCCATACATAACATTTTTAGATTTAGCTAGATGCATCCCTTATTGCTATACACCGTATGTTTTCATGAGTTGTTTACTCTAAAACTTGAAAATTCTCAGCTTGATCCGGTCTCAAGAGGAGAGTCATCAATCTGTTGTTCCTGACAAAATCGCACGAAAAGCATATTTGTCTGAATAGACTCTGGCTGGCAGAGAAAAGTCAAATGTTGCTGTAGCTGTCACATAAATGCTGAACATTACTAACAGTTTGTATTCAACCCTGCAAAAGCAACGATCCGTGCCGGCAAGAGATGAGGAGCCATCTAAGTGGTTTCTGGGGGGGGGGATCCTTCGCTTTCCCTGCTCAGACCACACCCATCTTTGAATGCAACTACAAACCTGGAAAGCTTTGTGACTGCATATGGCGATAAACCCGTGACAAAACTAAAGAGCGCAAATGAGCTCCACGAGAGCGCGCAAATCAAACAGCTGCGCGCGTAATTTACTTTGACGAGCGCTTTTACATCACTACGCGAGTAAAATCCCCGCTCACGAGAGCAAAAGTTGCTCTCGCGCGAGCAAAAGTCCCTCTCGAAGCTTTAACCTGCTCGCTCTCGAAGCTTTAACCTGCTCGCTCGCGTGTCTGTTACCTGCTCGCGCTCGAGTAGATTTTCTTTTTGACAGTAAGTGGGCGGATCCAGTCACCATCGATCTCTACATCTAATTGGTTACAATCCTCGGCTTCGGATTGGCTGGAATGCATTTCTCACCAGCACACACTGGGAACAATGGCGGATGAGAAAACACAACTGAAAGTTGACGTTCTCTGAATACTACTGTTGTTGAGTCACAAAATGTAATTTTAGGATGTTTTCAGGCGAGAAGTTAGTTGTTTAAGCATCAAATCTGCGATCGGTTATTCAAGAATCAGCCGACTTAAAAAGATACGCCGACGGTCAGTGGTGTATAAAGTACCCAAAAGCCGTACTTGAGTAAAAGTAAAGATACCTTACTGGAAAATTACTCCAGTAAAAGTAAAAGTCACCTATTAAAATACTACTTGAGTAAAAGTCTTAAAGTATCTGATATTTTCTGTACTTAAGTATCAAAAGTATTTCTCTGATATAAAATGTACTTAAGTATTGAAAGTAAAAGTACAAGTACATGCTTTTAATAAAAAAGCAAAGGGTCAGAATTTTGAGAATTATGAAGTTTATTCTTTTAAGTGCTGTGGTCACCGTGACCAAGGACCAGGAGTTGTATTGATACAATAACTGGGTTGGCTGGGATCCATCCATATATATTATGTTCAACATAATATATCGTACCTAAGTATACTTTTGCATCTACTATGAACTTATCATCATAATTCTCCAAAAAGCAATATGACACTATGAAGGACTTGTAACAGTGTGGTTATAAGTATGCTCATTCCGCCCGCCGTGGGTCTCTTGGTACCGGTCTGTGGGTCTCTTGGTACCGGTCTGTGGGTCTCTTGGTACCGGTCTGCGGGTCTCTTGGTACCGGTCTGTGGGTCTCTTGGTACCGGGCCACAGAAAGAATGAATGAAACATTTCAATTAAATAAAAAAAAATCAAGGCCGGAAAGATGTTTTATTGTGAAAAATGACCGCATACATCCGTCTGTGGTAACCTCAGACGGAATCTCTTGACACATGTCAAGATGTTACGTTACTCTAAAAATGAAACGTAAGTCTGTTACAACTCTGTCGGTGATCTGGAAACCAAGGCAAAGTATCCTGAGATCGCCAAAAAAGCATGAAAACCTGCTTCCATTCCAACATCCTGTCTTTGTGCAGCACGTTATAAGTTAAGCAGTAGACTGGACTAAAGGTTTAGTTAGGAGTAGAGTCAGTAGACTGGACTAAAGGTTTAGTTAGCAGTAGAGTCAGTAGACTGGACATAACGAACACACGTCAGGTGTCGTTGTCTCCCGTCTTTCCGAGGTCGGACCCGGTCTGTGAAAATATTGTCTTCACGTAACCGGTCCGTGGTGCATAAAGGTTTGGGAGCGCTGGACGAGAGGATGTAGAGGGCTAATGCAAAACATTGTGATTCGCAAAACCTGCTTGGTGGAGTCTGTGTTCCACCAGTTTTTTTTTTCTAAAGATAGATTTGATTTTGTAGCGAGTAACGAAGGTTTCAGGAGAAATGTATCAGAGTAAAAGTATCAGTTTTCTTTGCAAAATGTAGTGAAGTAAAAGTAAAAGTAAACAGAAATATAAATAGTAAAGTAGAGTACAGATATCCCCAAAAACTACTTAAGTACAGTAACGAAGTATTTCTACTTCGTTACTATACACCACTGCCGACGGTTTGAGTTCCTGCTGAGGGACCGTGAGCTCCGCAGCACCGGGCCGTCAGCGCTCTGTCTGCCTGCCGAGAGCAGCCTGATCCCGGCAGGACTTTTTGAAATGATCCGCTGGCTCCGATTTCTCCGTAGCGGTTAAACATGAGATATAATTCGGTTTTGAGGATCTAACGAGCAATCTTTATTAGTTTATTATTTATTCACAGTAACGTTACATCAGTTTGACTGAGGGAAAGGTTAAGATTCATAACTTAAGATTTTAATTTAACTTTTACTTTAAACTGCAGCGGTGTCTTATTACTTTTGACCAAATTGTTTGCAATTTTATATATAAACATAGTTCTAAACACAATATATATACAATTATATGTATTTCTGTATTTGTTATTTTGAGTGTGTATGTGTGAGTTTACCTTGTATTGATTCAAGATTCTTTTATTGTCATATGCACAGATAACAGGCAGTTATTCTGTACAATGAAAAGCTTATTTTGCTGGGTCTTCCTAACACACAGAATTACAATAAACTTAAGGCAAAAAATAAGAAACAAAATATAGTGACAGTATTGCACAAAAATATGTATAAAGTGCACTATGCATTGCTATAATATCCAAAGTATGGCCGTGACATGAAGTCACAGCAGCAGGAAGAAACTGTTTGTCAGTCTCGTAGTATCTCTATTGATATTGTCTTTAATAAGGGATCTGCATGTCATTTAATTTGTTGCATACGCCTAATAAATACCAAACAGTGTTTCAAGGCAGTTAATGTATCTTGGGTGTGTCCAAGTTAAAGAACTATTCAAGAAAGGGTAAAATACAATCACAACACAAGATAAAAGGACTAAATAAGAGGCACAGACCTTTTATTCTATTGGAGGCACCGCCAGTTAATTCCGTTTTTAGAATAAGAGAGCAACGATTGTAGGAACCATTATATTATATCATAGCGCCATCACTTTTAAAACTGTACCCAGGACCCCACCCATAGTACTACTACACCTAGCAGATTCATATAATAGTATAGATACATGGGACGGGTGTAACATAAATAAACACAATATATATATATATATATATATATATATATATATATAACATTATGTGTATCTGTTTATATATACTTATATAGATACACATATAATTGCAAACAATTTGGTCAAAAGTAATAAGACACCACTGTAGTTTAAAGTAAAAGTTAAATTAAAATCTTAGGTTATAAAGCTTAACTTTCCCTCAGTCAAACTGATGTAACGTTACTGTGAATAAATAATAAACTAATAAAGATTGCTCGTTAGATCCTCAAAACAGAATTATATCTCATGTTTAACCGCTACAGTGACTCAACAACTGTAGTATTCAGAGAACGTCAACTTTCAGTTGTGTTTTCTCATCCGCCATTGTTCCCAGTGTGCTGGTGAGAAATGCATTCCAGCCAATCCGAAGCCGAGGATTGTAACCAATTAGATGTAGAGATCGATGGTGACTGGATCCGCCCACTTACTGTCAAAAAGAAAATCTACTCGAGCGCGAGCAGGTAACAGACACGCGAGCGAGCAGGTTAAAGCTTCGAGAGCGAGCAGGTTCCAACTTTGAGAGCAACTTTTGCTAGCGCGAGCTGGGATTTTGCTCGCGTAGTGATGTAAAAGCGCTCGTCAAAGTAATTTACGCGCGCGGCTGTTTGATTTGCGCGCTCTCGTGGAGCTCATTTGCGCTCTCTAGTTATGGCATTGATTTGCCTCCATAGACTGCATCCTGCACGGTGAAACTCTATCACGCATGACCACATCTGTCCACAGACAGACAGACAGTACAGAAGTACTCCAAACCACCTCTGTGGTACTTCCTGATACAGTGGGTGTCTCTCAGACCATATTTTACATTGATGACTCAACACACAGTGGCGAGAAACAATGCCAGCATTGGCAGCAACCCAAACCAAACACAACCCTAACGAGCATTGTGGGTGATGCAACACACATTCCTTTCCGCTGGTTGAAATACAAATGAAGTCCACAACACAACAAAGAAACACAAAGAAAAAATAAGGATACATGAAGTCACTGTAATGCTATTTCACTGACTGAAAGTTGCTGTCAGAAATGCAGTCTGTATGTTTCTAAGGACTCAAAGCCATGCACAACCCACAGGGAGTCTTTAATGCTCCATATCATCACTTCAAGTATCTACAGAATCTATACAGCCTGAACGCTGGGAAGCTTGAAATAGGTCATAGCAGCATTTGAACAAAGGCTCATATAGATTGGTGAGTATGAATAATATCGCTCCATTGTCCAAACCAGTCTAGCTTTTCATCCCTCATTCACTCCGTCCCTAAAGCAAAATGACAACAGAAAGCTTAACAGTGAGGTCCAACAAAAGCAGGATAAACTTATGTCATATTTAAAACCTGATAAAACATAATACAAACAATCGATCGTAAAGGATAAATAAATAAATAAAATAATAATCTTGAGGATCTATGGATCATTTCTGTTATATATTTTGCGCCAGACGTGCTTTACAAAAGCAGGGAGCCAATGGAGAGAAGCCAGGAAAATTAGCATCCATTCAAAAATCCTTTAAAAATAATAAATATTCAATAACATACAAGTGTAAATTCATGAAGATAATTGTATATATTCTGTTAAATCTTTCAATATTTCACAGGGGGTACATCACTGAAAAAAAAGGTTGAGAACCGCCGCCTTAAAGGATCCGCCATCAGAAAGTACAATAGTCTGCCCGTTTATCAGTTGAGAGGCATTTCATTTTATAATGATAATTTCACTCCAGTGCTCGACATCAACAATTTATAATCTGCAGTAGGATTTACGGGTGTGCTGATTATGAATGCATAGAGGATTTGTACAATAGTTGCCACTGCACTTCCACATTTTGGAAATGGTAAAGATCAAACATTGCGCTAACTCTTCCCAGTGTCAGTCCTCTCTGGATCTTTCAGCCGTGTCATGTTGGAGCTTCTGTGATCAATACAGTTAAGAATTCTCCTTGAAACAAAAAATAAAATAAAATCTGTTTTAGCGAATAGGTTTCATAACATTTCATCATGGATCAGACTTTACACGGGGAGAAAAACATCTTCTCAGTAAATCACTGCATTCATTCTGAAGGTATTTAATACAGCTGATGCATTTTCCAATTACGCTTCAGTGTCAGGCAGCTGAATTGTAAATGCATAGTTAGCAGTCATCCATTTAGATTCTCGAAGGTTTAATGAAGTAATGAATCAACATAGAACTTCATTATTTCTCTGCTGAATCTAGAAAGTACTACCTGCTGTGAGTTTTGGGCACAAGTTAAATTATTGAAGCTTAGACAGCCAATGATTGTATTCCATAACAATTCCTCCAAGGTGGATATGCAATATTAATTAAAACAGCTAGACATGACAAAAATATTTATAGGGGAAAGCCGGTGCGAAAGTTAAACGGGACAAAAGTAAAGCAGCGATTTTCTCCAAGCCCACGGTTTGATACGCCTGACGACGTCAGCACGTAGCACGCAGCATGGATACACCAAACTAAAGCTGTTTTGGATCTTCAAAAGTAAATTCACTCAAGCCTTCATTTTAAGAAATACAGATTAGTCCGTCAGGACGAAAGTAATAAATGTTTCTTTCGTCCCTCTACAGAAACATAATGTTTAATATTTATGTCATGTTATTCTGTTAAATTACCTTTAACTGTTCATACTTTTGTTGTAAAATGTTTGATGAAATTAAATTAATGTGTGCAATCACTTATGAACAAGGACATTGTCGGACATATTTGATGAGAATAATGTTAACGTTTCAAGTTCATACTGTTTTACGGTGTTGCCGCATGATACCGTCGTCCAGACCGATGTGGTCAAAAGTAACAACACGCTTAGTCCATTCAAGTCAAATTCAAAATTATAAAAGAAGTCGGTCCATGTTTGTACAAAATAACACCTGATATGACAAAAATGTGTTTCTGTCTTTAATTAAAGTGTTCGTGGTCAACACTAGTTAATGTGAAATGTATTGCTAGACATAAACAGCAAGTGAACGGCAACTACTTCAATATTATTTTATAATAAATATTAAGCTTCAACTAATCTAATGAATGGTTAGATTTTTTAACTTAGATTAGTTAAATCTATGTTTAATATTATTGAGTTTATCATTTTTTTTAAAGACAGTAGACCACGATGTACACCATCTTTGTGTTCCAGTATTTGGTTGCTTGCAAAGAGCCTTCTGGATATGCTTGCAGTCTCTTTGGGCAACTTAGGGTTTGCATGAAATATTAAGGGTTGTACAGCACAAGAAACGCCTAAATGTGCGGCCATGCATGCATGTATTGATGGGAACATAAAAGCAACATATATAATATGCATGATGCCAAAAAGGCAGTTGCTGCGCTTTAAGCACTGTCATCACGTGTTAGGCCAGGGGTATTCAATTAAAATATAGCGAGGTCCAGTCAGAGAGAATTTCCTCATGCAAAAGAACATCACAGTAATGACTCATTTGCGCTATGATTTAGTGCATTATGTATTGAAGTAGCCAACAGTTGTAATAACGTCTGTATGAATCAACAACTGACAAACAATTTCAAATTTAAATGGATAAATTATAAAGAATACACTCTTAGAATAAATATATGTTCTCTCATTTCAAGTAAAATAATGGCTGGATAAAGTACTTCATTTTAGAAAGATGAATTTAACTGAATTCTGTAGGTTTGATTCAATTGCTAAGCAATCAAAAAAGCCAAGATATCCATTTGTATTCTCATCTTCTAAAAAGAGAATACCGTGTCCAGATATCTGTGGTTTAGGAAACCACTTGTTTCAGCTCTATTCGCCTCTCTGGTAACATCATTGTATTAATGTGTTAGGATTCTGCTCATATTGGGCTCTTCGGCTTATTTTTCTGTGCTACTGTGGATTCGAATCGGCACGTTTGGTCAAAAGAAATGGCGATTCACATTGCCGCTTTTACTAATTTCCACGGTCTCTGAACATGAGAGGCACTGGATTTGAAGTGCCCGTGGCAATAAGAAAACAAAAGAGTCTGTCCATTATTGGTTAAAGGCCCACATTTCCCTTTTTCGAGTATGCCATGTAAAATAACTTCTTCCTAATCTGACTCACGCAGTGTTGCCAACTCCTAAATGAAGTCATCACCTAATGTGAATAATTGTACAGGAAGCTGTATGAGAGAGGAATATGATGACATAATAATAATAATAATAATAATAATAATAATAATAATATACAACCCTTTTTTGCGAGGGTGACGCTTATCGGAATACACATATTTGATTGGCCGAGTAGCATCACGTGAGACGGTTAACGATGCATGTAATTGGTCAGTGTGCTCGCTGGACCGCTGACCCAGTGCCGTAAAAGCTGCGCCGGTTATAATAAATGAGCACTGTAAAAATTTAATAATCATCAATTATCTATCAGTTATAGGTCCGGAGAAACGGCCCCTGGGTCAGGCCTCTGGGCTGCAGTCCGCCTATTAGTGACCCCTGTGTTAGACTGTTAATTTTCCCATAGAGCTGTTCTTCCTTAAAAAGCTTCTCATCATACCACCCATGTTTGGAAAGCACATAATAATTTTTTTAGAGCAGTATGGACATAATCTGAATCAAAAGAGATCCGACAATGCATTAATATTGACGCTGTAAAATCCGAAAAAGAAATCAAGCCTCTGTGCTTGATTCAGAAAACGTGTACATTTCCTGAGAATGAGGCCGCGTTGCAGTATTGATCCAAATGTCGGATAACTTGGCCATTTGTGTAATAAAGAACTTCTCCCTCCGCAATCCGTTGTGCGATAATCACGACTCCATTCACTCACGAGCCATTTTCCTCCATCAGCAGAACAGCGCTCAGATGCACCAACCCCCCCAGCGCAGCTTTGAGATTTCTTGGCATTTGCCGAGCTTTGGGCCCTGCCTCGTCTCAGCAAATGCACAATCAATTCTACCTTCTTGTCTCCTGTTTCTAATCCCCCAACTACCTTCGCTCTTTGCTCGATACAGTTCGGGTTCGGTACACTCACTCTGCTCGATGTTTTTTTGCCCTATCAGGTGAGCTGGGGATCGAATGTCGGCCCTGTCAGGCAGCTTGTCTCGGTGCCTGAAGATGAATACCAGGCAGTTCCTCCTTCTCCTCGTTCTGTCTTATTATCCTTCACCTTGTCTCACATTTTGCCGCCTTACCTTTAAGCTGTGCTCTGAAAATTAATAGAAATCAGAGATACTCAAATCCATTTCCAAAAGGATTAATCATGCATAAAAGGCCCCATTACATTATTTTATACTCATTATCAGCTGAACACAAAGGCATACACTGTAAGAGGCCTAAGCCCTTTGTGATTAATCAGAAGCACTTGAGGGTGAAAGCTTTATATCTGATACCTTTGAACAAATGTGTCCATTTCTACACAGATTATAGTTATTAATTCTGATGGGTACGGTGGAATATCTTTATTTTTCTCTCCTCCAGACTCTGCCACAATGTCTCCGCCATACAGTGTATTGCTTTAACGTAGTCTGTAAGTCATCTGTGATAAAGGCATCACGGTTGGGAGTCAGGGTCTCGGAAATCAAACCGTATAGTCTGAATAAATAAAGCCTCGTCAATCATCGCCAAGCTGAAGCGTTGTAAAATGCCTCATTAATGGTTTAATGAATCACAATATAAAAGGTGTTGCATCTCTCCCGCCTGGCTATGGCTATATATGTGCATGTCACTTTTATTGATCTAACCTGTATGTGTTGATATATAGTCTCAATCTAATTGCACTCAGTGAAGGTTTTTATGGGTGTTTGTAGGGAAGGACATTTATATGGGGCTGCTTGAGCTCACCTCCAGTCATGTGATTTTGCCATCAGGTTTCCTGGGACAAAACTGCCCCTCTGTCATTAAAAATAATCACTGGTTAGGGAGAAAGATAGGAAAATGAAAGGGCACTGTATGTTTTATTAATAAATCCTGCAACAATCACTCCGTGGCTGCAAGAGGTAACGATGAGAACAGCTTTGAAGCTGGAATACTGATGAGACAATTCATGAGTTTGTACTGAGAGTTGCAGACAAAACCCCCCTGTTATGAGCATAATATAACTTCTCAGTTGCTGAAAGGGCTAATTCATTTTTTTCCCCTCCTTTTTTGGGGGGTTTTGTTTTTACCTCGTGTGACTTTGCTGTAATTTAAAAAAGATCAATACTTCATCCCAGAGGGGGAAATACCAAGAAAATGGATGTTACAATGTTCTGTATGTGAAATAGTCTCAGAGAGCAAACAGCTGGGGTAAAATACATTCCCTTAAGTGGTGTTGCCAAACGTTAGCTTCCCAAGGTTGTCCATACAATAACAGGATCCTGTTCTCAGGCCGCAGAGCAGATCGCTGTGGGCTGAATGACCGCCCCCGTCCCACTCGGCATCACTCCCCCGTCAGTCGGGCTCCCCACAGAAATTGAAGACAATAATGACTTTACATCTGATAACAGTTGTTGAACTGCCAGTGATACAAATGTATTCAATTGGTCTGGAGAACACCAAAGCCACTTACACATTCAGTTATCAGTAATCTCATTAGACCAAATGAACGTGGCTATTGTAGCAGCAATTAAATGAGACAGGTGCTAATGTGCACATACGAAAAGTGTTCAGAACATTTATGTGCCGTGGTTTTAGGAATAAATTAGTGAGCTATTATCAGTTTAATTAAATTATGAAAAATATGATGCACTATTTTACCCTTTTCATTGCTTTGTAATTAGTTCAGAGGGATTGTTTTTTTATGCATCAGTTTTATATCTGTAGATGACATCCCCCTTTATGTTCATCTTTTCTCACTGGAAAGTAAAAGGAACTGACACTTTTTGCACTAAATATGGCAATTTGAAGGATTAATTGACTAATTATTTTTAGGGTATTATGATATAACGACCTAACCACCATCCCTTGTCCTATTGCCATTGTTGGAAGGTTAAGCAACTCTAAAATTCCCCATTCTTTAATATACAATAGATGGCAAAATCCAAAGACTGAACTTTAAGCTTGTCATAGGTGTAAAGTCACTATAATAGATTATTATTGTTAAATCTATATTATGTTTAAATGATTTAAATACATGATTGGTTTAAACTGATAAGACAATGCATCTCAGTAGCATAGCCTGTTATTGTACATATTTTTTTAAATTATGTTTACGGTCATACTGGGATTATGTCAAATAAACACAATTATTGTTTTGTGAAAACTGCCATATAATCAAGCCATTGCTGCATATAGTGTGGTTTTTATAGTAATGTCAATTCAAAGGCCTTTCAATAGACCACCGACAAAATGTTGAGTGACCAGAGGACGTGTGGAACATGTACAAAGCTATTGAGTAGCCTGAGTCTAGGCTTTATTGTTTACTTACATACTTACATACCACTGATCAGACCCTAACTGTATCTAAAGAAATCAATCACCATGTAGCAAACTCATGTAAATTGGAGTTGCAGCAGCACACTCGCTGTGTAACCAGCTCCAGCTGCTCATAGCTGTGCCTGCATAGAGTTGGTGCCAATGAACCACTAAATCATTCAGCAATCAGGCGTCACAGCGGAAATGTGGCTAAAATCACTCCATAAATGGGTTTCCTCCAGTAGTGTACATTAGATTGTAGTAGGAGGATACACAGTACACTTAAAAATAGATCACAACGTTTTACTCGGTTTCAAGCATCCTCTCTCCCCGTCTCGGCCCAGCTCTGGCTCCTCCAGGGATGAGTAGGAGGCTGCCTCGGCCCAACACTGAGCCAACACATAATGCACTCTTCTTAAATGTATTTCCATCATTTCGTAACATGTTACGAAAAGAAAGCGGAAGATGGTAGATACCAACCAGCTAATGTTAGAAACCCCTGAACAAGCGTTTCATGCTGCTTCACTGAGTGAGTAGCTCGTGCACATATACTGTATTTGGGTATCTGGAGTGCCTACCAAGTCAAGAACTGGGGCAGTAACACCCGGATCTGAAAAGCCGCCTTCATGTCATCAGGGGGCGACTCGTCCAGTCGCAAAAATAAGTCAAATTTTAAAGATTTCTATGAGTGAATGACCCTTCTTCTACTTCTCACTTAATTTATTACCTCAGGAAACATTTGTTTTTGGTCTCAATCACTAGTTTCAAGTGTTCTTCAACACAGCATAACATTCATCCAGTAACTTATGATCCCATTTAGAATAAAATAGGCAGGGCTACCTTGTGATTGACAGGTTGCTACTACGGCATTGTCCGGTTTGACTGCCATCCGCATTTTGGACTTTGGCTTTTTTGAGAGAGGGGCTTGAAGATCACTGTCTCAACTGTCCTGTCAAAGTAAAAACTAAAACTAAATATCGATCTAAAGTTGTAAGAAAATATTGAACGCTTAAAAGTGGACATACCACCATCTCCAAAATATCTTCCACTAATCCAGATGTATTCATTTATCAAATATTTTCTTTCTCAGAAGCCATACCACACTGATGGTGATTTTAGGCTGATTCAGTCATTACTGGACTGAGCAAATACGACTGGAGATAATACAGATGGTTTTTGGTCTCATGATGCCAGAAGAATAGCTATTTTGTTTTAAAATTAGCTGTTAAAAAGGCTACTGAATGACGGATCTTCCTTCATTTGCTGTCCACAATGTATTCATGAAAAGATTAGTTCGCTCAAAGGACGGCAGTTTGTTTGGGTCCCTCAAGTATAAATTATACAGCCCTGTATAATATATCTTTACATGAGTCTCAAACATCATTTGTAGTTATTATCATCATCAATGATTGTAAACTAACAGCGATATTCATTTGTTTAAAGTCATCAGTGGCACGCTGAGGGACAGTTCCGGGTCCACTATGAAATGTATTTTATTCAAATTTTCTCCCTGTGTCTCATAAAATTCCCAACAGAGATTTATCGAAGCCTAATATATATATATATATATATATATATATATATATATATATATATATAGCAGACTCAGAGAAAGCACATAACATCCAGCGTTGTGTCAAGAGGATGGCGGCACTCGGATCACAGAAATATTAAACATAATCACGTAGCATGTGTTCGTGATTGCTGCTTAGCTACAGTTGCAGGTCTGGCACATGCCTTCCTCGTTACTTTGATTAAGTCAGTGGCACTCAAGTTAATTACAAAAAGACAAGTGGGCACGTACACCCCGAGACCACTAACAAGCTGGAGCTGTTCCTTTTCGTCATTTTAAAGCGTTGACACCTGATTAATTGACCACACTGTTTGAGGATTCTGCACCGCCTCAGAGGAGCAGACAGCGGGCATAATACCTGTCTAACCACCTTAGATCAAACCTGTGAAGGGTGACGGGTGGCTGCAAAGGCTTTGGCATCATCTGATTATTTGTCCAATGAAATAAAAGTCACGTTTCACAATTTGATCAACCAAAGCCGCACAGGATGTCAAGTTTCACGCTCGTGATCAGCGGTTTCCTATTCAACTTCCTATATAACGCTGCAGGTTTTCGAACAGATCTATTAGGAATCGCAAGCTCACCTTCTTAGTTTGAACATTCTGACAAAACGTTCAAAATAAGTCCCACATGTTTTCACACGGAGCTAAATAAAACAAGAGCACTTTTCAGAATACTTTTCTTTTGTCACATCTCTTGAGCGTGTTGGGGGAATGATGCGAGTGCAAGTCTGGTTGTCACATGTTTGTCGTACTTTTAGAGGGAGTGCTGAAAATGTGACAACATGACTTCTCAATCCCTTGGAGCATATTGCAGGAACCCAAACGGCAAAAGTTCTTTTTTTCTTTCTTTCAACCGTCAAAATAGCAGAGTGAGACAGCACACATTGTTCAACTCTCAATGATCTGGAAGATGATTCATACTTATGGTTCATAGTGTGATGATGAGACACCAAGTAAAAGAAAGGGCTGACAAGAGGGAGTCACAAGGTTAAGTGATCGCAATATTCACTTCCTTATATGGCGCATCTAAATCAAAAAATTTGCCAAATGTAGATCACCTGTAACAAGTGACTCAATTATAACACATCAGTGTGTGTGTGTGTGTGTGTGTGTGTGTGTGTATATATGTATATTTGTTAGAATGCCCTATAAATAAAGTAAATTATAATCCATATAGTTTATTTAACTAAACACAGCAACACATATCTTCACTTCCCCCTACCCGCTTCCTCCAGTTGGTATCTCCCGGAACTATAAATAGGTGCTCAGGCCCCCAACACCCTGGGAAGAGGAAACAGGTAAGTTGTTGCATTATAGCCACACAAACGTTCTGCCACCTTACATTTACTACAATTTCTGTTCAAGCTAACACTCATATTGCCACTGCCACTAGCACTGGTCTGGGTAATGGCGGCGTGTTGTTGCAATATATATCCTGTTGGGCAATTTTCTAGCATTGACAATGTAAAAGAATATTCCCGAAAATCCAGTGACATGGCTTGAACTATTTTCATGTTAGTCATGTCACTTCAAGAGAAGCATATGTGTAGATAGTGAAATTAATCATGGCTGAATCACAGTCAGCGGCCTTAGTTTCAAGGTCCTGGTCTGGTTAATGCTGGCCCACTGGTCTGACCTACTGGGATACGTAACCGTTATCAGTGACACCCATGCTTCTCCTACCATGACTAGTCAGAGCCTGCAAACACTGTGTGCATGAGCTCCATGCAGTTTGATAAATGTGAGCTGTTTTGCAAAGAATGGAGGGGGGGAAAATGGTGTTGAAGTGCAAAATTGCCCAATGTGCCTCTATTAATATTAATTTAAAGGGAGACATTAATAAAGTAATCAAACTTTTCCTGTTTTATAGTTGTTCTTAACTTAAATCACTTTGACATTATGAAAAAATATATCTTCATCTTAATCAGTGTCTAAAAGGCCTAATTGCACCCACTGTGATTTCATGTTGTCAAAGAATAAACCGAACTCCGGCTTGGGTGAATACTGTTTACAGGCACTGGGAGACAAACGGAACCGTGACAACCTTTTACAGTACGAATAAAAGCATATTGGAAGAGAGGTCTTCAGGAAGAGTCATCGATATACCCACGTTATATAAAATAGCCATCAGCCATGCATACTGCACCTCTGGGTCCAATATGTTGGTGTATAGTGTATTTCTCCTAATACTGCGGATAATTGGTCACAAAGTATTACAATATCACAGCTGAGTTTGTAAGATTTTTCTCCAGAAATCATTGATGCTGCACCCATTAATATAAAACGCTTCACTTCCTTTGCGCCAGATAATGTTCCAGAGGAAAAGCCACCCAGCCACCACCAGAAGTTGCAGCAAATGTAATATATGTTATCAACATGGAGCTGAAGCACATATTCTAGAAGGTGTATTTGTTAAAATGCATATATATATATATATATATATATATATATATAATCTCATTTCAGCCGCTTGTAGCCGCGACCTCGTTCTTTCGGTCACGACCCAGAGTTTGTGACCATAGGTGAGGGTTGGAACGTAGACCTACCAGTAAATTGGGAGCTTCGCCTTCTGGCTCAGCTCCCTCAGAATCAGAACCATTTATTTACCAGGTATGTTTACACAAACGAGGAATTTTTCTTGGCGGAAGGTGCATAACATTAGACATTACACGAGACAATCAACAATCGACAACAACAGTGCAATAAATATTAAATTCTGTATAAAATACTTAATACCAAGACAGTCCGGTGCAGCGCCTGTTCTAATGCTGCAGCCGCACCGATCCGCCTGTTGATCTCCCGCTCCACCTTACCCTCAAACAGGACCACATCATCTGCGAACCCCCCCCCGGCTGCGCCTAGATATCCTATCCATGAAAGTCACAAACGGGACCGGTGAATTTTTGAAAGATTATATACATTTTCTTTCTCGTTGTTTTACTAATATAAATAAAGGCAGTGGTATAGTGACCAATAAAGAGATTTTCACGTAAACAGTGCCTGCAATGTCTGAGTGGCTGGTCACCAGAGTATAGTTTCTTTCACATCCTCTCTCTCTTATCTGTCATCTTGGTTTACCTCAAAACATTAAATCAAAATATGGCTTTGGAATATTACATTCAGGAAACTAATACAAAAAGATGAAGCAATCTACTCCAAAAATATGATTTTAAAGAGTTACAAATGACCTTGTGATGCAAGTCTTGTATCACTTTTTTATAACACAGGGTATTTATCCTTGGATGGGCCTCTTAAAAAAAAAAAAAAAAACACGCATTAAGAGCATACCTGCTTGCTCTGGCAACACTGAATAACATCCAACTATGAAAGTAGAGGGAAACTAATTCTGGGGCAGGTTGCCTGTGATATCTTGAAGGTATATATCGAAATAACCCCGCACCAAGAAGTATCAAAACTTCTCCAGTCATACGATGTCTACAATCAAACTTTTTTTTTTGCTTTGATCTAAGAAAAAAAATACATTTGTCAGAGTCTGTGAGCTTAGTGGGGAGCATGAGCGGCAGTACAGAGCGCAGAGTGGATAAAAACGTCGCCTTATCTACCGCTATATTGCTCCAATTTGCTCACACCGAAAAAGGTAGAATCATGCCTGAGCGAGTCCAAAACAAAATGTGTGTGGCGCACAGCGGCTCTGTAGGATTGTTTCACACTTGATCCAAACCGTTCCAATAACTCCAGAGCGTTGCAAAGTTCAGAAGTCAAGACTTATTGAAAATAAAGATAGATGTAATCATTGTCAAAATTCACAGCATGTTTTTATCTCAGAAAATATTCTGCTCAATCCATATTTGTTGGCATTTAGCCTCTGTTCACTGCAGTTTCCTGCAATTTCCCCACTGCGGGACTAATAAAGGATTACCGTAAATGTCGGGTCACGAGCCGCTACTACCTTCGGTCAGTGTCCCCGTTAGCTCCCCGCTGTAGCCAGCTGGGGCTCCTGCTAGCGCTCCATTACTTCCCCGCTAACTTCCGCTAGCGCTCCGCAAGCTCCCCGAAAACCACCGAAGGTAGCGGGACCAGGCTCGACACCCGACTTGGGCAGAGGGGACGTGGGCAGCGGCCGGCAGCGGCCGGCAGCGGCCGGTAGCAGCTTGCTACAGCGGGGACACTGACCGGAGGTAGGAGCGTCTTGTAACCCGACTTTTACGGTATCTTATTTGATCAAATAACGGTTTAATAAAAGAATGCATCTGTGTGGAGTCATTCCAACTTACGACAACACAAGTTATATTCATTCAAGAATGTTGATGCAAAAAAATTATTGAAAAACATGCTCATTTATTTTGATTACTCACTTAGTCACAATTTAGAATATTTGTTTTTATTTATTAAAATTCATACAAACCTCAATAGAAGACGTGATTGTAAAAGAAACCCACGACGTGCCATCCAGTGGGACACACACACACACAGCCTCCATCTTTTATTTCAGCACAACTTACAGAAAAAATACAAATATTGTAGAAGTTATAGGAACGTGGAGCGTCAGTGGGCAACAGGGGATGGAGAAAACGACACAAAAGAGGCAAATAACACAACTGTGTTGAACCACAGATTACAGTGAATTATGTCGTCAGAATTTGCCGAGGAGAAGGACAACGCGGCCCCAGATAAGAGGATGAAATTGATTGATGTACGTCCTTAAGAGTCCGCTACAAAATAATAGCTATACTTTCCACACGGCGGCTCACGTTACAGCAGTTTTTAACCGTGGTGTCTGGCATGAAGTTGATACAACCTTGCAAAGTAAAGTGATGTGGTTTGTTGATTTTTTTTTGTTTTTCTCTCAAATTTGCCACTTTAATCGAATAGAATTATAACATTTCTTGATGAAATTGTTATTGAGATAAATAGGTCAGAAATACCAAATCTGCGTCATCTGTAGGATATCCGAGATGGGTCAATTGCTACAAGGCAGAACTGGGAGATGTGGGAGGTTCAGGCACTCAGCCGAGGATGGGCCTGGATATCAGTCCATCGCAAGTCAATGCCAACATGGCCTTTATGAAATACATCCCTCAGTTAACGACTCATGTGGAATCAGGATGTGTAACATATCTGGGACCCTCCTAGTACTGACGGAAGCCTCTTAAGTCAGGGTTGAAACGCCTTCAAGAGCAAATTGATCATAATGACATCATGACTTCAAGGAGTTGTTTGGACTTATAGGAGAACATGCCTTATTATAAATCATATTTTTTAACAAACACACTGCACAATGACTTCATAAAAAACGTTTTCTTTCGGCACACAATAGGGTGACTTATTGTCTTATTGTCAGCTCATCTTGTCAGTGTTGGGTTTTTGTTTCTGGTTTCCTGTTTTATTTTTGAAGTTCTTTGTCTCTTGTTCCTTGGTTCCCTGTGATTCAACTTTTGCCATATCTCATTTTGAAGAAGTTGTGAATATCAGTTCACACCATTACAGATAACTCATTCTTCTGTTTGTTTAATACAAAAATAAAAGTAAATTCAGTTGCTGGCTAGACTTTTTGTCAGCATATTTGTAAAGGGATGCAGTGGCTTAATTTACTGCCCGATGTTCATGCACTTCTTTTTCAGTTATCTTCATAAATTCCTCATCTGAAAAAAAATACTCACGACTGCGGAGATATTGAGTTACCATCTGCTTTGCTTTTAACTATTGAACATTTTCTTAAAAAGGTTAAAGGCATTAATCAGTACATCCAATCATCCTCCTGTTGGGCTGCATGCAGCGCATTTCAAATCAGAGTTGTTGGAAAAAGTTATATATATATGTGTGTGTTTATTTATTTATATATATATATATATATATATATATATATGTATATGTATGTATGTATGTATGCATAGGCATGAAAAATGTGACTTGCCGTTGAACTACTGCAGGTTCCAAGACACTGATTAGAGCCAAGAACTATTTGACAATCCTGCTGCTGACTAATATCTGTATTCCACCGAAGCAACTGCTGTTGTTAAAAAGATGAAATGCATTAAATGCCTGCGGGACTAAAATTAATGAGTGGACCTCATCACATGTATTATATTCAATAAAAAAGACAAGTTCAGTCAATAAAAAGTAAATATTTAACTAGTTAAAATACAAATACTGATCTGTGTGGCTTTAAGCTTGCATTGACTGATGTTTGAAAGGTCTGTTTGTGATCCATTAACCTATTAAGCCCCATGGCATTTTTTAGGATTCTAAATTGCATACCCAAACTAAAAAGGGTGTATCTCTGCAACCACGAGGGCTATTTGAATAATTTTGGTGTTATAATAAAAGGCAACCCGTGTGAGCTTTTGTTCAGATGTGTAAATATTAGTATATATATGTTACTGGTTAAGAATAAATAAAGATTGAAACACAGCAAAAATAGAAGTTTCAGGTCCACCTATTAAAAAAAAAAAAAGCACTTTTAAATGATGCTTCACTAAGGTCTAAAATCTCCCAAATCGTAGCACAATATGTGAACAGTCTCTCTGCAAAGTTTGACTTTGAAAAAGTGAAGCAGAACAAAGTCAGAGGTAAAGTACAGAGAGAATTCAGGCGAGGTTTCCAAAATTTGCATTTGTGCGTATTTGCGCGCATCTGTGACATTTTAATTTTTTCATGTACCAAACCTTATATTTCACTTGTATATTACTTATGGTGTTCAATACACTTATATCAGTGTGGATTTACTGGGGAAAATGCATTTTTTTTTCTTCTAATAAACAAAGGTAGGCAGCATTTGCTGACTGGAATCTGTGTGGAATTGTCTTGCTTTTTGCCATTTGTTTTTTTTCTGATATCACAGAGCTACGGGTTGCTAGTTCCGGAAACATGCCGAGTGGGCTGACTCATGACAAAATTATGATTATGATATTTGAATAATTATTTTAGTTGGTGTTTGAGTTGTGTTGAAATGACTAATTATTGTAGCCCAGGTTCTCTTGTTTAATTTGATGTGTAACATCAATATATTTGTTCATGATTATTGTAATGTTTTACACAGTTTAACTAAAATGTCAAAAATTCTACCTAGATAGGTCCCGTGGGGCTTAATGGAAGGACTTCATACCAGGGGTCAACTGAGAACAGAAACAAATACAAATAATAGATGTGTCAGACACATAACTCAAGTTCATTACAACGTCCTCCGTTTGGATCTAATTACACGGCACAACAGCAGGAAGATGAACGACTGCAAACATTTCAGTTGTGAGCCGCCTGCAGCTGTGTGGCATTGCCTCCATTTGCACCTACAGGTGGTGTTCTCAACAGCACTTATTACTAGCTAATAATTATAGGAGCCAGGCTATATACAGTATGTACTGTGTATATAAAAAGGATACACTACCACATTGTAGTGGACACATCGGTGTCTGCAAAAACACAGGATAACAGATTATGGACTGCATGAAAAGGCTTGTACCTCTTTTTAAACCGCTATAATGTTGTGTTAAGGTAATAATAATACTTTGATTTTATGTAGCGCTTTTCTGAACACTCAAAGACTCTTTACATAGGAAATCATTCACACACTGATGAGAGGAGCTACCAATGCAAGGTGCCACATCAGGACTATCTAACATTCATACACCGTAGAACAGCTACAGGAGCAATTTAGGTTTAAGTGTCTTGCTCAAGGACACATAGACATGGGCTAGCGGAACCGGGGATCGAACCGCTGATCCACTGATTGAAGGATGACCCCGCTGACCACTGAGCCACAGTCGCCCTAAACAGTCCAAATTCTCACGCTCCTCAACATTAAAAACTATTATTTTTGTGGCATGAAAAGGAGTCAACTGTGATACTCATTTATGCAAAATTACACTGACATAAGGATGTATTGCACAAGAAAGGAACTTCTGAATTCATATTCCTGTTCCCGGACAATTTGGGATATGGAAATAACTATATGCAAATACAACAACCTCATTATCTCAAAAAGAAACCAATTGACAGGCCTAAACGTCTTGATTGCCTCCTTTCTCGTTGGTGGGGGACCTTTTGGCTTTGCTTCTCATTGCGCTTTCCCCCCTTGTAGCACGTTGGATTAAAGACTGCTTTCCAAGTCCTGTGAGGCTCCCACTAATATAATGTCAAATTGATCTGTCAGCCAGAGGCCCTCTGAATCTGGGACACTTTCCCCATCCCAAAGGCACGATTAGTGATTAAAATGCTGCGCTACTACCATGGAGCAACTGGTGGCTGCTGCTGCTCGATGAGAACTTAACATTTGGGGCGGTTCGCTGGTCAGCGCAGGTCAGTGCTCCGACATCGCACCACTTTGGTTCTCATTCAGTCCAACGTGTTGCTACTCCGCACCTCTGAACTCGGCGTGACCCTGTTCATCTGTAAACTAACAGACGAGCTGTAAACCTCATCCTTAATTTGCAGAATAAGTGCCGCCATGCCCTTAAAACACATAACTCTGGAAACACCTGAGCCGTGAATGTTAAATCGTTCTCCCCCCGGCTATAACTGCGCAGCGTTCATCTTGTGCGAGTGTTACCAACAGATGAAGCGTGTTTATCATTTTGATGCGGTTTACTTGACAGCGAAAGGTTTCTGTGGTCCAGAGTGTGTGGCGGGAATGTGACACGCTTTTCCCCGCTTTATACGACCGTCGGCGGTAGCATAACAATGTGTTTAGGTTTGACAAAGACGTGACTCAACTGACGACTTTGGGTGTTTCCCATGAGCTTTGTCAGAGCCCGTGCTTCCGTCTGCATTTCCGCCCACAAGGGCCAGAAGGGCGGAGGGGACTTCACAGACCTGAGAGCTGATCAGTGGGGACGGCAGGAGTGATGGATTCAAAGGCATGTCTTGGCACATTTATGTGCTCAGGGAGAGTCAGCTAATGATCTGTGGCATATGGACAATTATTCCTATGGCATTGATCATTTGATAATCAGAGTAGTAGTGCCCCTTAAGGCCGCCATGTTGGATGGCTTTCAACCGCTTGCAGAGATGTCAAGGGTGAATGATGCGTATCTGCAAAACAAATTAAAAAGACGACTATGGGCAGTTAAATATTGAGCTCCACAAGGTCATGCATCTGAGTTTTTTCATACAGCTTTTATTGATTGATAATTATCAATTACAGGAAAGTATTCTCAAAATCTATGCATTTTTAATGCTGACCGGCATTTTTATGACGCTCATTTCTTCGAAACCTTTCCGTGGACAATTTACCCCCAGCTTGCTGCACGCAGCGTTGATTCTCCCTGACATACAGCGAGCACATAAACATGGCATATCATGCTGACATTCACATAATGTACATCGTAGAGATGCCAAGGGTAACGAAGAACGATGGGTAAAAAAGCGATAAATTAAAAAGAGATAATACCATTATTTACCAACATTTTGAATTTTTCCTTCAAGGCGAGCAATGGTGGGATCTCAAATCAAAAGGCACAATGTTTTCCCAGAGAGAGCTGCATTCTATGGCTCCTCAGTGATGTAAAGACATGCCTCCAGGAGGAACAACACACAGCTTCTGTACACGCCTCTCAAACACAGATGAAAAGTGGAATTTATATAACATGAATGTGACTATGAAATGACATAAAAAAGTTGTATAGCTGGAAAGAGCCGTTTGTGACTGGAGTTGCTTGTTTATCGATAGAGCTGCCATGGTTGTATTTATTGTGGACTGAAAATCAAAGCACTCAGTAGATACCGGTAGATAGCTGTGTGTTAGCCCGTGATAGTTTGACGTGTATAGGGCAACT
Organism: Myoxocephalus aenaeus; assembly: GCA_038501785.1. Lineage (NCBI taxonomy): Eukaryota > Metazoa > Chordata > Actinopteri > Perciformes > Cottidae > Myoxocephalus > Myoxocephalus aenaeus. The sequence goes on from JBAMJR010000031.1 coordinate 13,086,054, forward strand.
GATCAAGCTATTTGACGAGTTGGGGTTGAGAATGTGTTGATATGTTATACTCAAAAGATCAACAACACTTTAATTCTGCCAAGTGATTAAAAAAACAGCCAGTTCTTTAACAATGATCTCAGCAGACAGCACTGAATTGAATTATTGTCCAGGGATTTTACAATAATTAGTATAAATAAAATATTTATGAACGCCTGCATTGGAAATGTAATTAATAGGTCTGCTGCGGTGAATAAAGAAAGCCTCTAAAACACCCACACAGGTGTTTTCAGTTAATCTGGTTCATTAGACTTCTTCTCAGGACTGTTTAGTTTAGTTTAGTTTATTTACTGGATCCCCATTAGCTGACGCCTTAGCGGCCGCTAATCTTCCTGGGGTCCACAGAAAGGACAAAATACATACAACAACGTGAAAAACATAACGTGAAACAAACAGTTAAAAATAATACAAACAGAATAAAAATACAAATAAAAATAGTACAGTCAGATACCTAGTGCAATTCAACCATAATTTATACAAGAAAATCAGATGACTAAAAAGCAAAGGAAAACGTCAAGTGATTGATGTCCTGAGGTGCACCTTTAATTGTTTTTTGAATGACAGATTATTACCAGTGTGAGTTATATGAGGAGGTAGTGAATTCCAAGCAGTAATTGCACGAAAAATAACTGTTTGTTTGAGGAGGTTTGTTCTTGGGGTTGGAGGTATTAAGTGACCTGAGCTAGCGTTCCTTGTGAGATGGTTATGTCTATTAAATGTATATTGTAATTGATTGAAGAAATATTCAGCTGTCACCCGTTACTGTGTGGGGTTGCAGGGACTAATTGAGTGACATCTCAGTCTCCCGTTAGCTTTGTTGCACCCGTTAGGGCGGGACTAATGACACCTTTAATGTTCTTATTGGCACATGAAGATGTGTGATCTCAGTACATTCCCATCAAAGCTCCAGCCCACCTTCAACTTGAGCAGCAACTGGAAACACATGTGTTACCCTGGTTCTTAATCCCTCCAGTAGAGCCAGTTAACTCCTGAATGTAGGCTTAGAACATGACAATTAGACAACAATGGGATGTCTTTCCAACATGCATCTTATTTTTATTTTTTTACAAATCCCATAATGTGTTCCCTTCAGAGAAATGTGTGAATCTACCGATACTACGGTAGTGTCTGAAATCTCAACGTACGTCTCTTTATCAAGCGCTCGGGGTGATTTTGAACACATCCTTCAATGTCCCGGCGACCTGCTGACCCAGTTAACAAGTCAAACGCATCCCAGTGTTCATCAAATGACTGCTGTTTCCCCACGTATCAAATGATGATGAATTCTTCCAAAACGCACAAAAGGAACATGCAATTAAAGTAAAGTACACGTGGCTCGGGGTTGTCTGGGGACTGCGCTCTTGGGGTAGATCACTTCATTAGCGGGGTAGTAAATAAAAGAAAACAAAGTCTTGCATCAGGTTGAGCTTGGCTCTTCCAGATGAGGTAAGCAGCTTATCTGCCTTGCAATTAAAGGGATTTTCTTTTTCACAGGCCACGTTATTTAGCGCAGTTAATAAGCAACTTTTGGAGTGCCAAGCAGAAATCACTTGGGGAGTGAGAAGGTGTGGATAATTTAGTAGGATGGGATTTTCAAAGTCTGTTTCAAGTTATTTAGTGTTTTTGAATCATCCCATCTACTACTCCCCAACCGCTCCACCCGCCCTAAATCAATATTAGTCTCATTCAACAAGTTAAAGCCCCTGTTAAAGGATTTAGCAGGTAATGGAACTGGTAACTCCTGACAGCTACTCCTGTGTGCTGGCTTGCAGGATAATGAATCCTGGGAATACAGCAGAAGGGCAAAGTATTTACCCCAGCTGCAAGGCAACCGCCGTCCATCCTGCAAACAGCTCTGCTGCCTCACTCAAGGCCCAGTAATGAGCTGACAGGTGCAATGTTTACACTCGGATTGCCACTCAAGTTTCAGGGGCTGATTCTCGGTTTAGTCTCTTTTGACATTAATGATGTCAGCCAAAATGGCTCACCTTTCCATTGATTGTCACATATTTCTGGAGAAGGATTCCTCACACACTTTGATGCACGAAATCCAATGGATGCGGTACATGTGGCGCCGTGCTGGACAAGATCTGTGCTGGAATGCAGCTTTCTCATCAGTGTAAATATCAAAGTAGTTCTGCAAAAAAAGATCAAAATCCTATTCCCAATAATTGAGACCTACTACTTATTATTCTGCTGGGTATGTACCCCATTCCCAGCCTGCAAAAAATGACAAAACAATTTTAGAGTGATTTCCCATGCAAAATTTAGTTTGGGCCCCCTATTTCGTGAAACTATGGCGGGCGGGGATTCTAAACCCTTAAGGTGGTCTGGGGACATATTTAACATGTATAATACATCAATATTTTGCACTTTAAAGTCTTAACATTGCTCTGTGAGCGTTTATCTGCTTCAGAAGGGTTGTTACGTTCTTTAAGCTGGACGTTGCTGACAGTTCAATAATTTATTTCATTAAGGTTATTGGTCACAATATTGATACCCCATGAGTCTTATGAGGACTTTGAAGTTGATTTGCTCACAAGACGCCGCTCCCTGTCTTACTCATGACGTTTGTATCATTATTTTTTAGCGTATGGGTGCTTTCACTTAAAATTCAGGGGCGCTTGGCTACCCAGAGAGACCGGCAATTTTAATAATACTAAAATTGCGGCTTTGTGGCCCGCTGCACATAAGAATTCCATGCTTGGCTCTCTCATCTCGCACCCAAAGCTGAGTTATTAAATGAAAGCAGTATTGTGTTAAAAGATTTCTGGATATTAAAGTTTACAAAAGTTTGTAGTGATGAAAGCTTTGCTTTATCAATCAATTCTCATACAAATACGCAGACCTTTCTTTCGACTTCGAGCATATTATCCAAAAGTGCAGCGACATTCTCGAAATTCTTCAGAAAGAGCTCGACAGATTATCTGAACACAGCCATCAGCCTTTTTTAACCATTTCCATTATGGATCTGCTCGATCTTTTAAAAACGCCCTCATTATCTATTTAGTTGACCTTTCCTGGGCTGAGCTCAGGCTTGGGTTTAACCCACAGGAAGAAATCACCCGAAAAGCTTGCTTCTTGAAGGCACATCAGCTGCCAGCCTCCACTCGCTCGTGCGCCACAAAATGGTTCTCAGCTCCTCTGTGGCTGGTGAGTGGGCTAATGCTCCTCATTAGAGAGGTGACCTTTCTGGAAATTGGCGCTGTGCACTCCTCGCCACCGCCTGATTACCTGAGTTACTGTGGCTGAAATCAAATAGCCCGGTTTTTCCCACGAGTCAGAGAAACGCAATTTTGCGACGCCTCTCTTGGCAGGCTTACCGGACAGCGGGGAGGGGGTGGAGGAATGGAGTGAACAATGAGGATTGTGGTCGTGTGTTCGAAAATAAACTCTGGAGATAATGGCATACGGGAGACATGCAAGCGTGTCATGGGTTCACTCTCACAGTGAAGAAAAAATAACAGCTTTTTTCCATTTCTTTTTCTATGGTTGTGTTGAAAAACAGACCTAAGTCCCACTTTTAGTTTCCCTATGCCCTGAACGATGCTTCAAATCCTGTTTGTATGTTCATGATTTGGCAGGATATCAGAAACTAACTAAAACATTAGCTTTGGGCAAATGAACAAATGCATACTTATTTTTATAATATATATTTCTATATATATGAAATATGGCACTTTTCTCATGAATTGCTGTTCTTAAAGGGAGAAACAAGTATCCTATGATTTAAATGTTTTACTTTGCAGATCTGGATCCACTTTAAACATGTCGACACTATTACAATAATTTCCTGTTATAAAGGATGGTGCAGCCTGCTATTTTCGAGACTGTTTGAAGTTTTAATGTATTTTGTTCACAGCATTTTGGGGGGGGGAAATAAGTAATTTCAATGACATTTTAAAGCAATAATTCCATGGAATGGCAGTCTTACCAAGCCAGTAGAACAGAAGCTGATTGTATGTCTACTTTAGGTGAATATATTTGCTTTCACCTCCCGTGAATGCTGTTGTTCAGTGATGCTGTTCCAACAGTGAAGGCATACGGACGACAAATGACGCGTCAATAAAATCCAGATTTATTGAGGTTCTCACTGGAACGTCGATACTGTTGTAGATTCATTAATCACTGGCCAACTATTTTGTCTGGAATACATTGCGAAGGCTGAACTGAATCTGACTACTACAGAAAGTGTAACTGTACTGGTATGAAGAGACACTATCTTTGGTTGGGCTGAAGGTGAGAGAAAAGAGCAGAGTTTATCCTGCTTCCAGCTACAGAGAATTATCAAATGTCAGCAGTTTTTTTCCCCTCTCCTCAGATTCAAGGAAGGTCATCCATGCTTATCTCTTCCTCTTTACACTACGACAACTCTCACTACTCATGTCTCAGTCAGGTGCACCAAGAGCTTGAATAAAGCAACTCGTATTTCAACTGCATAATATACACGGTGCAACTTTTTTTGTAATTTTAGGGGTTTTATTTTAACGCAATTTCCCAATTTGAAAATTGTAATTACCGTACATGGACCGTTTTAATGGAATTTCATTGCTAGGCAACAGCTTAGGTCAATGTTTACTCCCTGTCACATACACTGCAACAAGGACGATCGAAAATAAGGTTGTGTGTAATTGTTGGTTCTTTGCACTGCACACATTTGGAATGTCAACTGTGAAAGTGTCCATACATGACAATACTATATTTGGTACATTTGTGCAAAGCATGTTGGGAAATCCAGAACTCAGGCTGTTTTTTCTTAGTTAGTAGTAGTATTAGTGCCCTTTTTGACAACTTTCCCTTGAATAGTATTGTTTTGGTAAAAACAATATACAATGTTCTGAGAATAGCAAACATATCAAATCCATGGTGAACTTCATGCTACTTTCAAGATTGACATGTCTTCGAGATTTTAGTTTCCTGACCATATTTTCCAGAACATGCAAATAAATGCTGGAAACGTATTTTGAAACCATTATGCTGAAGGAGACCGTGCAGCAGGACAGGTTTGAGACACTTATTTGGAAAGTGGCATAAAGTGAGGTTCCATAATGACATGCTGAGGGAGATGGTAGCTGCAGTACCTGGCAGCTTTCGTAGCTTTCTCCATAATCGCACAAGGCTCCCGGTTCCAGGTGGCATTTCTGGCAATCCACCATGCATTCCTGGATGTGCCAAAACAAACTGACGTTAAACACAATGTTAATCTTCATATTCTGTACTGAAAGTGCCTTTTTTTTAACCACACAAAGCACATATCCTCTATGTGAGCACACATACGGTATATAAAGGTTTGCCGTTTGGTAATGTTCCAATGTGATAGCCATCTATGGGTCAAACCTGCACTGAGCCACGGATGGATATCAGAATCCTACCTGATCGCCATCACCGGAAGAAGCTTTCATCCGGATCCTCCGGGAAGTTTAGAGCCTTCAAAATGCAGATTCTTATTCTCAGGATACATTATAAATGCTGAAAGATGATGGATTGTGTTAAATGGTAACAACCAGGCGGTGACGGCAGAGTCTTCTAAAAAGCAACAGAGATGATATCAGCGGGAAAGGAAACTTCCCTTGAATCTGTATTTTAGTATGAAGTGCATCTGAAGAAGCTCTGAAACTACATACAGTACATTCCTGAAATCGTATGTCGCATACACTTTTAAAAATAAAAATAAAATAGGGCACTGCCTGCAAGTAAAATCATATCTTTTTGTTGTTGTTGATGCATATCTTTATGGAAATGCGGGACATAATTCTCAAATCTTCCGCTATAAGATGAGCGCTCACAACTACGAGGTTAAAACATGGCAGGTGATGGGGACACAAGCAGCCCATTCTCATAACCATTTGGTGACACTTATGTTCCGTTTGAATGGTTATGTGAAGTATGTAAAGTTACACTCTGGAAGCCATGGTCTTAAAGAGCCGAAGGGCTGTTCCAAAGCCAAGCCTAATGGTAAAACTACATTCTCTTAAATCACTCGCATATTTTTATGAAGCCTATATAAGACTTTACATACACGTTTTTAGTGCCCATATGTCCAGGCCGTAATTATCACTCATGGATGTCATTATTCCATTGATTTTAAACAGATTGTGAAAAATGTGTTGCAACAAGAATAGCAATATCAGAGCATGACCAGTGTAGGCGTGTTTTGCTGTCATTGGCAAGACCACTAATCAATATTCTGAAACAGTAAAAACAAATGTATGAATTGATTCAGTGTTATGAAGAAATATTAAAAAATCCTGGGAGGTGGTGACTAAGGTCCGGAGTCCAAAAAGAGTTATACTAATAATTATTTAATAAAAGAAAGATGACAGAACAGCTTATGCAATCCCGACCGGGGTACTTCTTCCTCAGCGAACTCCAGACCCGCACGTCTGTTCCACTCGCGTCACCCGGAAAAAAGAGGCCGCTTGCGCGCATGCAACTAGTTTATATTTCACAGGGTCAATCCCAATCTCCACCCTAAACCCTCAAGCCCTGAACCCTCAGGGATTTACTGACGTCAGCTGCTAAGTGGCTGAGTGTGAGAGGCTGTGAGGGCTTGAACTGGTGTGAATATGAATGGGACAGCACTTTGCTGCAACATATCACTACATAAAAAATATTGTGTATTTATTTTATACTTTTTATTCATTGATTTGAACGTCTTCCTCACGAGATGAGAAGTCATTTTAGATGATATATTTACTTGTTTTTGTCAAAACGAAATTTTTTATGAATGTAAACAAAATATTTATAAATATATTTTCTGCTTGCATTCCTCTGATTTCATGTGTTTTTATGTTCCATCTTTAATCCGTAATGTTGTAGTGTAAATTTATTTTATCGGGCTGAACGCCCACGTGTCTCTTTGTTTACCTTTTTTTTTTTACGTCTCCATTCTTCCATTGGGAACTGCGTGTTTAACGTCACATTGCTATGAACTGTGGGTAATTCCCTTAGGCAAAGTCAGCATCTAATGCTGACTTACGGAAAGGGATCATTAAGGGCTCAAAATGTCTGCCAGAGAGCCCTCAAGCACTCTACGTTGTGACAATGGGACACCCCTAAACCCTCACGGACTTCGCGGGAGCGCGCCTCAAAGTCCGTGAGTCCGTAAGGGTGGAGATTGGAATTGACCCCCAGTCGCAGAGCCTAGAGCCCTTCCTATTGGTCAAAGTCCTTTTTAACACCTGAACCGCAGTTCTACTCGTTCATTGGCCCGCAGCTTCAGGGGCGGAGCTATTCTTCTTCTTCTTCTCTAGAAAAGGGTAGATTCTATCATCTCAAAAGTCAATGTTCAGCTCTGCCACCTCAGTCCACCAAGAGACTACAATTCCTTAAAGGGACAGCTCAATGTTCCAGCAACATGCAATATTGTCTAACATTCATTCACACATTACTCATTTTACAGTAATAAAAACAGTGACCCTCATATGCATACAGTTACAAATCCTTCATAATAATATCCCTTATTAATTATCATAGTTCATGCATTGTAATGTACACATAAACAATTTATTTTTACACTGTGCAAGTCTAAATGTGACAAACTAAATTATTAAAACCCTCCAGTTACATGAAAGAGGATGATCATAGTGATTAGCACATAGAGAATTATCACCCACAAGCATGTATAACATATCATATTTATTCACCCAGAGAATATTTTCTGGAAACAAGAAAATATAAACTTAGTTAATTTGTTGTAACTATAAGCATTTTTATGGTGGCTTACAACAGTTTAACCCTTTTGTTGTTAAATTAATGACGTTAAAGTATTGACTGACTTATAGCCAGTGACTTGAAGGCAATGTTTTACAAGTTACCAATTAGGATTTCTTTTGTCATATCTGGATAAAACGGTCAACAATCAAAGTCGTGCTGAAATACGATGATATTCCGTCCCTCAGTATGAAAACAGCAAATCTCTTCCCTGAGTGGGGGCTCGTCTGTCTTTAATGTGTTCTATTCCAAGAAGGGCTCGTGGGGTGACTGCCTCTCAGATGACCTTCCCCGGCTGATGAATTCCTCCACGAAAAACACCCCTGTGGTATTGCGACAGCACTCGGGAGCAGTCGTATTGAAGAGTCATGTTCTGTCAGGTGCAAGTTAAGCCACCATCCATTTGGTTTTCATAAAACCGACCTCAGTCTCAGATTAAATAGGAATCTGGACCGAAAATTTGATGCTTTTTCTCCTTGAAGTAGTGGTTTGTTGATTCCATCCTCGTTCAGTATGAGTGTATTTAAGAGGCAGAAATCCTTTACGCTCTGGATCATATGCAGTGGGGGACACACAAAGAATAACTTTCACCCAGGCTTTACATAAAGCATATGGGATGTAGCAAACACATAATAGACTTCTTACAGTGGATCAAGGATACACGCTTACTCAGATGCCTATGAAATGGAATTTCCCAGTCCGACACCCTGATAGACACACTGTTGGAAGCTTTTGCAGGTATATATGCTACAGTAAGCCATTCCTGGAGAAAGCTCAGCCAAGCTGATATGACATGCATGGCGTTCATGCGTCCATGTGCTTTCTTTTTGTATCACTTTACCGAGGTGGGAGATGGAGCTTGGCAGAGTATAATGGAACTCCCACTGTACCCGTCATTCCAGGAGTTGAGACCTGTCTGATACTATTATTAATGACACCATGCCCTCAAGCCAATTAATTAATCAGCAGCTGCAACAGAAAATAGTAGTACTTAACTGAAACGTGGAAGGAGGAGAGGCAGTGGCGGCTGGTGTAATTTTTTTTGGGTAGGGCCAGCCAATCAATTTCAGCAAACATCCCATATGATTCAATGAAACAAAAAAAAGTATCACGCATTACTACTTTGCAGTTAAATATTTAACATTTATTCCAACACTTTGACATAATAAGGACATCTTATTAATACAATTCAGTATGTGTATGTATGTATGTATATATATATATATATATATCTTCAAAATCTCATCTCATCTCTATTTTACATAATTTCTTAAATTCACCTTTTTAAAAAGTCACTTGCATATGATAGATACCCATGTGTTTTACATCTAAAATTGCAGAACAATCTCAGCTCTCTATATAATGAAGCACCATTGACATACGACACAAGTGTAAAGTGATAATATGGCCCTAAAGCTGAAACATTGACACTTTATTTTTGAAATTCTTCATATCTCTTGTGAAAACATAACTTTACTCATGTGGACGAACTGTTTTGGTGCTAGAAATTGTTTTACCAAAGGTCTTAGGTTCACAAAAGCAGTGGAATATATGAATAAAATGGAAGATACAGGTAAATAAAGGTCTAAACACAAATGTATTATAATATGGTGGAGATGTGCTCTGTGGCTGCTGTTGTGGCCGGCCGGTGGTGGAGATCGGTTTGCAGGGAGAGACGGACTGGGAGTCTGCATGTTGTCCACTGGACCCTGGTTGCTGGGACTCCTCTCTGTAAAATAAATTCACTACTAGTCAGTATATAGTGACAATATTTGATTTGCACCGTTCACTCTAGACAGTAAAACTACTTCCGGCACGAGTTACGTGTTAATGTTGCTAAGCTAAGCTAACGTCAACAAACTAAGTTAGTTACAGTCTTACAAAAACGTCACTGAGATCCAACACTACTAGTGGTACTAAGTTCACTGAAAGAAAGTTAACGGTGTTAGTGACAATATTTGATTTGCACCGTTCAGTCTTAGATACGTAAAACAACATCCGGCACGAGTTACGTGTTAACGTTGCTAAGCTAAACTAACGTCAACAAACGTTAGTTATGGTCTTACAAACACACAATGGCGATCCAACACTACTAGTCGTACTGTGTTCACTGAAAGAAAGATAACGGTGATATGGACAAAAGTTGATTGTGCACCGTTCAGTCTTAAACACGCAAGACAACATCCAACACTGCAGGAGCTATCTCATCGTTAGCTACCTCCCGTTAGCTTCCTGTTAGCAGCAGTGATAGCTTGCTACAGGTCACGTTACTAACAGAAATATGCTAATGCGAAGTTCAGTAAATACACTTACCCATACCAAATGGATCCCTTTGCTTGACGTTGTCCACGTTGGACACGTAGTGAGCGGCCATCGTAAGCTTGGGTGATCGGTTTGTCCGTGTGGGAGAACGGTGCTCAGCCTCTCCATAAGCGCTGTAGCGACTGATCTGGGACCAGGAGTTTCACCAGGAGTCTCTCCGCTATAAGTATTCTCTCAAACGGGTCTTGGAGGAGAGAATTTATCTCGTTAGGGTTGAGTCTTCTTGAAGAGTAGTGCTGGTGCTGGGCTTACTCATGACGTTAAAATGGCTGCGAGACAAGAGAAGAGATGAGGACGAGAGACTAGCTGTGAACGCGCACCGGGGCCTGGCCCCGCAGAAGTCCTTTTTAGGCCGCGGATTGGATAAATGATATGTCCATTATTTATATCTTTAATCAGTGATTGGCTAAACTGCGTATCAGACCCGTCTTTCTTGGGCCAAAATAGCTTCGGCCCCGGCATGTGCACGCGCATTGGAGAGCAGCAGAGACCTACACAACAGAGCCAGGTGCATGAGCAGGAACACGGAGCAGGAAAAGCATACATTTTGCGCAGATATCCTATTTTACAAATATTACTGGGTACATTCCATAGCTCAAAAACACAAATATTGACAATTTGTATAATTTATTAATATTTTTTTATAATTAATAAAATTATTAAAAAAAAATATATTTTTATTTTTTGGGTGGTTCAAGGTGGGTGGGGCCAGGCCCCGCGGCCCTCTATGGGCCGGCCGCTACTGAGGAGAGGAGTTGCTTATTTGGGCTTTGCATTGATTCTATTCAATAGTTTTTTTTCTGAATGGTTGATTATTCTATTAATGTCTGAAAATAGTGACAAATGCATGTCCCACAGCCCAAATATGACATCAGATTACTTGTTAATTTCCAAGACTCAATTTCCATTACTTAAACTATAAATTAAATAAAAATGTTCAGATACATGAATACAATTAAAAAATTAGCTTGTTAGCTTCTCTCACAGCAGCGTACCTGTATTGTGTAAGATGTCCTTTAGACCAGTGCTTCTCAACTGGTCTGGGTGTGGGACCCATGACAAGCCGCGACCCAAATCGAGGAAAATGTTCAACTTCTCAAATTGATTTAATGAAAAGATGCTGCAGTTTGAACCTGAGATAGTACAGAATATCACAGTATGCCAAGAAGACAAAATGTTTTTTCCCTTTTTATAGTCATTTAAAGCAAAAAAGAGCATCTTAAGGACACACGGTAATATATAATAATACAACATGCATAACAATTCAGTAACTTCAGCTGTTTTTAAACGGACTCAACAGCTTTCATGAACAAACATGAAATAAAAAAAGTCCAACAACTGAGAAGCAGTTACAAAAAGACTAAAATTATGTAACTTTAGCTGAGAATACTCACTCACTGAATCTATGACAACCAATGCTGCACCATGGAAAATGTCCTGTGTCTTGAGGAGCAGATTTTATCCACAAACTCAAAATAAATTAAATAAAAAGTGCAATTAAAAAAATATTCAAGTATACAACATGAACTTTTATTCTGATTATCTTATCAGTAGCTAAATACTGAAAAACATGAAGCAGCACTCACTTCAACCTGACATAGACCTGAGTCTGGAGGAATTCATACTGGGAGAACTGGGGATGTTTTTTGCTCCTGACTGGAGTCTCAAAGTCTGGAGTTATGCTGCGTTCACAGCAGAAGCGTTGCGAGTAGATTACGTGCACAGACGCGTATGGATGCGAGTAACGCGCATTTACGCTGGGCGGCATGAATGACGCGACGTGAAAATGGGTGTTTGATGTTCCGACGTTTGTGGGATTTCCACAACATGTACAAAGCAGAAATAGTGGTTATTTGATGTTTTCATGGCGATAAGCCCCTCCTCCTCTCCGGTGTGTCTAGCACGGATTAAGGGTATGATCACAAATAGACCGGCAAGTAAACTCAAGGCAGGAGAGCGTGGTGTGAACGCAGCATTAAGGACTGTTAATAGAAGGAACTCCCCTTCAAAATAAAAAATCCCCTTCAAAATAAAAGCACAGGACTTTTTTTTTCTTACAATTTTTTTTCGCCCAGGCATGGACCTGCGACCCACTGAAAACGGGTCCATGACCCACTTCGGGGTTGAGAACCACTGCTTTAGACCCTCAGGTACAAAGTTTCCTGGAACCAGCTTGTAATTGGTATAAAGTTTGGTAACCGAGAAGCATGACTCGGCTAATTGCTTAGAAGAGCAGAGGTGGTGTGAAAAAGTTAAACTTGTTTATACTATCTTTCAGGATCCTTATATTTCCTCACTTCCAAATTTGTGTATTTTTTTTACCAAACTTTTACCATATTGAACTGTTAGTCTAGCACAACTTAAATGGTAATTACATTTTCCGTGAACTTCTCTATTGACCTCTTTGTCAACCAGCAGGATTTACCATACCGATGCAACTAATCTTCTCCTACATAATTCTCTGACATGGCAGCCTCTGACCATCACATCCTCTACAGTCACCCTGTAATTGGCATAAACAACAAACTCACATTTCCACAGCAGGAACAAGTCAGCAAGAAAGATGCAAAATACATAGTACTACAGTATATTAAAAGGCATAAGAATGAATGTAAATGAACAGTTACAACGTGTGTGTGTGTGTGTGTGTACCTGTATGTTGGTGGGCAGTGGAGTGTGTAGGGTTTGAAGTGCTTTGAAATCCCACTGGGCACAGACTTTATTGGTATTTTTGACGGTCAGAAATCTCCGGACCTGCTAATCGTCGAGTCATTGGTATTGATCAACAACCCCATTAAGCCGTCCCCTTTAATGTTTCAAACATTTGGTGCAACGGGGCAGTAAAAATTGCACTTATCGCCACTTAAAGGAGTTTGAAAGGGGACTTTTACCGGTGGCAAAGCTTGCAAATTAAATAACCTCACTAAGTTTCGTTAAATTGGAAAATGAAGATCTCAAATGCAGGCGCGGTCGTAGTGGAGAGTAGCTGAACTACTCGTGTGCTCCTCATGTGAACTGCATCAATATTACCTTTCTTGCCTTCAGACGTGTGCGGCAAAATGTTGTGAATCCATCCTGTCGACACTCCCCTCGCAGTATTATTAGATATGCATGTTCTCCTTTCACTGAACTCTGAGGTCACGTTAAAGCATGGAGATGATGATGGCGGCTGTGATATTTTCGGTCTACTCTTAATATTTTCAGCATTTAGCTGTCAAATGTTGTCAGTAACGTTCCTGATGAAAAGGGAACATGACAGCTGCTCTTTTTGTTGTGGCCCCTGACAAACTATTCTGTCATGCATATTGTTTGAACAGGACTCAAGGCATTTAACATAATGTCTGTCATGCATCGAGGCTTGAGCAGTTTGTAAGACTTGTCTTTCAAAGCCCGATTTCACTTGAATAAAGTAATCCACTGATCTATCGCCATGTTTGTTTCTGTACAATCCCTTCGATATGAGTCTGGCTTATATTCCCTTAGCTGTCGGTGTGTAATAGCTCAGGCTCAAATAGGGGTAATATATGCATGCCTCTGAAACAATCAGTCTTGTTTATCCAGAGCCCTTAAACCTCCAGGATCAGAAAGTTTCTGCAATGAATTCTGATTTGCTAAATCCCTGTCCAATTTAGTGCCTCAACAATGCACAAACATCAAAACAAACTCTCTTCCTTTTTGTGGCACCAGCTGTTGGATTTGGGGCGAGAATAACAAAAAGAAAGGGTTGCATGATGGAGACGTAGAAGAATCACAATTTGTTTATTAATGTCTCTTTCCTTCTTACTCTGTCTCCACACCCTCCCCGCCCCCTTCATCTCCTCTCTCCGGAAACATCTTTGCATCTGCACTGCAGTGTCTGCTGACTGAGGAGCAACAGTAAAAATTTGATAGAGATCATGCGGGCTCCTTCGCAGGTTGACTCATTTGAAAGTTTCCTTGGCTGTGTCTCCTGCCACACTCCAGAGTTATATTCGGCGTTAGTGAAGTTCAGTTTCCTGGATTTCTGTGAAGAGACGGAGACGTGTGTGTCGGGAGCAAGGCCGCATAATTTGTATCTCAGGTGCTCATTGAAGTACACTCGCTTGGCAGGAGTTACCGCTTTGCCCAAAGTGTAAAATATCAGTTTATGGCGCATCTGTCCTCTTTCAGCCTCGATGAAGGGGGATGGAAAATGGAATCAAAAGACTTATATTTAGTACTCTGGAAGTGATTAATTGTTCAAAGCCGCAGTTGATGTTTGAACATCTGTTTACTTGTTATTGTCTCTAATTAAAACGATAAACAATTAGTATTGCAAATTTGTCTCCTTTTTTGGATTTTGGGAGCGATGTAAATAAGATGTAGTTGGTTATGTCGCGTGATCGTGTTGTACATATATTGCAGAAGAAGACTGCAAAGGGTGTTCTAATTTTTCCAGTTGTTTGATATTACTTCCTTTTATTAATCTCAAATTTGACGCATTCACATAATTGGTTGTCAGGCGGGGACAACAAAGAATTCACTCAGGGTGGAACCAGTCATTGGGATTCTTCTAACTTTTTAATTCATTACCTGATTCAGTGGCTTGTCTGAGAAGAACACTAACAGCCTAAATGGTATTGTGAGAATCTACTTCAGGATAATTGGAGCCAGGTAAAGAGACTCGGGTTTCTTCTGGGAGAAAGAGGTGGCCAAAAAAGAAGCAACGGTAATGACCAACCAACCTGACCATGTTCTGTCCTGTAAATGTGTTGTAATGCCCTCAGGCCGGCACTCTAATGTGCCCCTTAGTGGACCAAACCACTACTCTAAGTCCTACTTTCCTTCTGCTATCAGGCTACTAAACGGAGACATACTCATTTTAAGGGAATGGATTGACGTTGTTTTGGTCTCGATGCAATCTGGTCTTGGTTATGACTTGGTCTTGGTCTTAATTCAATGTGGGTTTAAATTAGTTACAGCAAGATGGTTCAGACATATACCATGCCTGTTATTTTGAAGTTGTGTGTATGAACTGGGTAAAGCTAAGAGTGAATTGTGCTTCTTGGGATAAATAAAGTTATTTGAATCTGGAGGAAGTGTTGGACCAACTTTGACGTGATAGTGGGACTAAATGGAAAGCTAAGGGATCACAAGTTATGACATTTAAACCTAAAGGGGAACACAAATGTTCGTGCCAAGTCTCATGTCAATTCATCCAGTAGTCTGGTTATTCGCTTGAAAAAGTGAAAACCTTGACCTGGTGGTTGTGCAAGAGGAAAGGTCAGAGTAGCACCAAAGCCATTAGGATCCATTCAATAACGAATATGAATGCCTGTACAAAATGTCTAACGATCCATCTAATGGTTGTTTGAGATATTTCAGACTGAACAACATCGCCATCTCTAAAGCCATGCCCCTAAAACACTTCCTGTCATTGGGTCCAGGATTAAGATTTAAAAGTGAATATTTATCATACAAGCTGGGATGTAAACTCCACTAATGCTCTCTTTAACTGCACAAGAGCAGCCCAGCCCTGCAAGAACGCTCTTACAAGCTTCACTTCTCCATTTGGTGCTTGGTTTGATCTTTTGCCAGACCGTGCGTGTCAGATGTTCTGGATGGGATTCAACAGCCTTTTTGATCTGAAGATGGTAATGGGTGTATATTGACTAGAATATTCAGGAGGAGCATTTAATTCATCCTCTCACCACAATTTCAGTGTTTTGCTTCTATCTTCCAGGGACAATTTTGCATATTTTTTATTTTCTATTTTTACTCCCAAGCCCCCTCCCCCATTTCACCAATGCCATCTAGATACAACATTTGACACCTTGGTAGACAGTGCATTAAATATGCATCGAAGAGGAGAGAGTCTGGCTGTGAAGTGATATACTGCATATCAGTCTATACAAACCTCTCGCATTACGCTTTTTAATCACATATCCACACCAGCAGGGCATTAGGTGGTGGATCTCATTGCAATGACGAAGCATTACATTAGGACTTCGGTTTCGTGGGATATTCCATCACTGAATTTTTCCTGCGGCTGTCCAGAAGCCCTCTCTGCTGCCGAGTTTATCATAACAGCTTGAGAGTAGATGACCCGCCAGATGTTTGTAATCTCACACCGAGAAGCTTGTGACTGGGGTTGCAATCAGATAAGGGAACATAGGAAGGGATTATAAATGGTGACAGTGGGGAAAAGGCTATAGATTCCACCGTAATCGCTGATAGACGGCGAATGTCCTCTTTCACCCCATCACACGCTAGTCAGTGTCTACTCCAACCCAATATCTGATGTTTTGGTATTTCTTTATATTTTCCAATGTTTATAAAAAGAAACACCCTCATGATTTTGTTGTTGCAGCTTTGAATAAAGTGGGTGAATTTAGAGCTCGCACACGAAGCACCAGCTCATTTCTTCTTGCTAGTTTGTAAGGCCCCATTGAGAGTGTATGGTTGTTTGGGCAGGTTAATGATATCAGCTTGAGAGTAGTTTTTAATCACAAACAGACTAATGGGATGGGTTGGGCTGGAGTTACTCCAGCCATGAAAAGCATCACAAGTGGCGCCCTCCCTGGCTCTCCCCTCCCTTCATTTTTCCCTTTCTCCAGTTTCCTTTTCTGCTTTCTTCACTGTCGAAACCCAAGAATGGAGAGGTTTCAGAGGACCTGTGAGACGAAGGAGCACACAATGGTGCGGATTAAAAGGAATCAGTCATATTTACAGGAGTGAACAGCAGGACATATTCACCCTGTGGCGAGGCACCAGCAGGTTATTGGCAGTGGAGGAGCAACATCGTCTGCCGATCCTGGTGAAAAAAGTACAAGGAAAAAATAAAATTAAAAGAAAACATTAGAAATGTGTCGTGACTGCTTTTGACAGAAACAGGTCTTTGTTTGTTTACATGCATACATAAATATTAATGATGGCATTAACAGGATTTAAGAGTGAAGGAAAAAGTAAAGCTCTAGTCAAATAGCTTTAAAGGAACATTGTCATTTATTCATAGAATTATTCATAGTAAATTAAAAGAAAAAAATAGTTCCATTTTAGTTTTTACTGTTTTGCGACTCCATAGTCCTGCAGTGCTGTAGGGAATCAAAGCCATCCTATTTTTTTTTTACTCTTTAGTACTGAAACATGTTTCACTCCATTAGAGAGTGAAAATTGGAGCCATGGAAGTGTAAAGAATTTAACATCAGTCCCCCTTGGCCCCTGAGGTACATCAAGAAATGTTGGCTTGCCAAGCTCTCTCCGTTAAGAGCATGTTCTGTCCGTGAAGATGGCTTCATAGTGAAGACTATGTTAATTCAACATGCTACTCAATGCCAGCTGAGTCCTGCGGTCATATTTCACCATTTAGCGTATGGGTTTGGATGAAAAGGGTCACGCTTTCCAACCCAGTTGTCCTATAAAGAGATGATCTATGACATTTGCATGTACATTACTTATCTTTTTGCTACATGCAGTGATAGTTGTCAGGAGCAGAGTCGTATTACTGTACACCGTGTAACCAAAAATAAATATAAGAACTGGGTTATGGCAGAGACAGTAAAAAAAACTAAAAACAGCACACTGAAGTTTTCTGTTTCTGTGTCATATGGGTTACTCCACTTCCCCGCCCCTTTACGAGACTTGGTTATTAAATCAGTAATATATTGACATCCCAATGTAAAGTATGGGAAGATCCACATATCCTTCATGTGTATAGAGCAGTGGTTCTCCACCTTTTTACGGTGATGTACCCCCCAAATAAATGTTTGGGGGAGGAGCTAAGTTTCTTTTCTTTTTTAATTTCTATTATTTTTATTCAATGAAGCTCAAGCGTAAATTCAGTCAGGAAGACACTCTTTACTCTCCGGTTCATTCATAAACTCAGTCTCTAGTCTCACATTGATTACTCCATCAGCTGATTGGCGGCGTGTATGTTGAATGAACCAACCAGTCGGAGTCGCCGCAGTTTCCATAAGCCAATCACAGCTTTGTTGTCAACTTTTAAATAGTTTCTCCTCTCTGCTTGCTGTCAGTTGTCATTTCAGCTCAAACCGATGCGACCCTCCTATACCCCAACACCTCCAGTCAGCGTTCAGTCCTGCTCATCATTCATCATCGGGTTACAGCAACTCCCTTCTTCAACACCACCACCAGTGTCTGGACTCCAGGGGGATTCTGCTGTCGCAGATGTCAGCATCACTACCTTGCTTATCCTAATTCAGAATGGAGTCCAATCGCCAAAAACTTTGCACTATCCAAATATATGCAATTGTAATAAATGATTGTTAAACTCTGAAACAAGTCTTTCCTGATTTGAAATGGCTAGGACACCCACAAGGTGAAGGTAGTATGTTTCTGTCAATTCTGTCAAAACGGTTTAGCATACCTATACTAAATACAGAATATCTCCTCAACCACAAGGGCTATTTGAATCATTTCCAAAGGTATAATAAACAGAAAACACTTGTGAGACGAGTTAAGAGGTTCATATTGCAGTACAGTGTTACTGGTTTATTGGTTGATGATAGAACACAGAAAAAAAAGATTTCCGAAAAAAAGAAAAAAACAGGATGTATTTCCTCTTTTAATTATGCAGATCATTGCTTTTTTTCTACTATCAAATAGCACTGTGTGTTAACAGTATATCTACAAAGTTTGACTTTCACGTTAAGTGAAGTGCAGATTTCGTGAACCGTAGATTTAGGTCCGCTGAGAGCCAAAATGCCCTAACTTTCTTCCTGGACCTTGGACGCCTCTGGTTCCACAACAGAGGGGCTCTGCTCAAGCAGATGCACCAATACATAGCAAGCAAGGCTGTGCGGAATATCGTTTCATCCATAAGTAAGTCATATTTCACATTTGGCTGGAATGTGGTTGATATCTTGCTGAGGCTAAGGGATTTGGCTTGTATCTTTGGTAAGCTTTCCAGAAAGGTGGGCCATCCATGTGTGGCATCAAGCTATGGATATGAAAATTGATATTTCCATAACTTGGGGAGCTCTCTCTCGTCACTTGAGTCCTCTTGAGTCATATTTATCGTGTATATTAATATATATGGTTGAATTGTGTTATAAACATGTAAAATGGACTCATATGCTCTTGTAAGGCCAGGCTGTGCAGTTTTGTTTGCTATGTCACATCACTGGCTCTGGCATTTTAATGGGAGTCCGAGGACTTGGAGAGTGAGGAAGAGCTCCTGATGAAGAATCCAGCGCTGGTGCTCATCAGTTCATGTAATATTTCAAGAGTAGTTAGTACGTGTCATTCACACATTGTTCTTCCAGCTGCTTCATTTCTTATGTGCTTCTCTCCATCTTCCTTGGTTTGATTTTCAGCTGTTGTGATTAGTTGGTAAAAAAAAAGAAGGAAGAAGCAGCCATCCATAGAAAGTGCAAACTCCATCAACAACAATTATTCAACCGGTGTGGTCAACAGGAAGTGAGGAGATTTTAAATATTTAGGGATTTAAACTTTGTCTCCCGATGTTCAAGTTATAATTACCCTCATTGCAGCAGGCACAGACTTAAAAATTGAGAGTTGCCTTTAATTTCTGAGCAGACACGGAGAGGAGCTCCTCTTCCAGGAACCGAGGCTGCAACAACAATACAAGGAAAATCACATCACAGCAGCGGCTGCACTGATTTAATGATAAAGCATTCTATTTGCAGTGCACCCTCCAAACTATGACCATTTTACACAACAAGATATTACGTAAGGATATTCATGGGAAAAATTAAATTATAATTACAATTTCATGAATAAGAACATGGACTTGCAGATTATCACTTTGCATTCGTTGCTGTTGGTTTGCGTTTGTATTTTACGTCACAGTGGATTAGCCGCTCAGAGGGCTGTTGGGTGTTTTTCAGTCGACGTGGTGTGAGACCTGCTTACGGATTGTGGACATTTGGTTTGCAGCAGATTATGGATCTCTGCTTGTGCTGTTGGCCTTGTGACGATAACCACACCAGCACAGACCACTGCAAAAACTGGGTAATGTGCAGGGCCCTGGGCAATGCTGTGTGTGTGTCTGTGTGTGTGTGTGTGTGTGTGTGTGTGTGTGTGTGTGTGAACACAGAGAGAGAGAGCATCTGTATATGGATAGCTTTATTCTTTTTAATCATATTAGGTTGGATCATTAGATGAACCCATTTACACAGTGCTTTTATGAGGTGTACAGGACCAAATCCTATTGGATACCGGCCTAATCTACTGCAAAAGCTGCCTCCAGTTGCAGCTTTGGTGGGGACTTGGTGTCCCTTTGGTGCAGGCCGGGTATGAACATACGTGCAGCATTAATTTGTCTGAATTAGGATTGAGAACAAATTGCCACTCTACATTCCCAAATCCAGGAGCGATTGAGAAATAATGAGCAGCTCAGCCCACATAAAAGGTTCACGAGATTATCCCCCTCGGAGTTATACAGCTCGCCCCTTTTCCTGGCCAGTAAGTAAGCTGGTTTTCATGACGCACAGACGTATCATGGACATAAACAAGCCTCAATAAAGCCTCGGTGGGAGTCAGATAGGACTGTCATCAGTCAAAGGTCCTCCCTATTAGTGTCAATCTTTACCATAATTGTTTTGCTCTATAAGGAATGTTGTGATATTTGGAGAGTTGTATTCCAAATTGTGTCAAAATATTGTGACGTTGAACTTTCCTGGACAGTGAGAGCCAAATTCTTAGTCCACTCTGACCTAAAATGCTCAAAGATAATCCCTGAGCAGCATTCCATGCTATGATAGCACTAATGGCTAAAATAGAATCATGATCCTCATCGTTTAAAAGAGGATCAGGATGAAGGTCGTGCTGATATGACCTCTAGAGTGGGCTCTTGGGGCTGAAGCCAATACAGTCAACATTCTGAGGTTAGCTCAAGAAGCCTTTGAAAATGATGATGGTCAGTGCAATCACAAGATTGTAGCCACCTTTATTCATAATTGTGAGTGTATTTCACACACCACTCACATTGTCTAAGAAATACTCCATTTCAATTGGAGGGTTTTTAAATTTCTGGATCATATGAACGCACATTCTCACTTTCATCACACACATTTCAAGGTCTGCGGTTTGATAGGAGAGTGAAATCATCTGCTGTGTAAATCATGACATATTGTACCAGTGGGTAAAGCAAAAATATTCACGCTCTCTCTTTTCTCTGCTCGTTTCTGCTACATTATCTCCAAAGCAAAACTCAAAATGTTCTATTTTTTTTAAATTGTCGAAGGGATTTTCATTGAATGTGTGTCCAGATTTGTGTTTCTGGTGGTTGAAGGAGTTTTAAGTGGTTGGTTATTTCATGTGGGATCAATTGACAGTCTCTGTGCCCAGTCCCCCTCAGCAGTATACTGCATTTAATAATGCATCGTGTCCATTACTATCAAATTGTGTAGTTTCCACAATAATTGTTAGCAGGCAAGGTGTGGCCATTATTTTGTAACGTTTTGATATGAAGCTACTTCATTGAAAATAGTTTTCCGGAAATTTGGTAATCACCTGAATGGCTTTTTCAGTCCGTATTTAAAAGCATCATGTTTAGAGAGACATGAGACTGGTAGCAATCAATCTTCTAACTCTCAGCTATTAGACAAAAAACTTACGTCAAACTTTTGCTTTGAATAACCGGCCTAACTGCCTACAGCAGAGCCACAACTGTGTACTATTTAAATTTCAAACAGAATGGTCAACTGTGTGATTAATAAAACATGTTTTCTTCTTCTTGTATTACAGTTTAAATGGTTGACTTAGTGTGCTTTAAAGACTTCACTGGTAGATGATAATGATAGTTGTTCATCTTTTCCAAACCCGTTTTCCCATTTTCATGCAGGGTTTACAAAAGAAAACACAAACATATATATATATATACATTTCCAACACATGAATTAAGATAAAATAATCTTTAATTTATTAGTCCCGCAGTGGGGAAATTGCAGGATTACAGCAGTAGTGCACACAAGAGACACATAGTAAAATAAAAAACAAGTAATATAAATAAAATGCAAAACAGTAAAGAAGAAAAATAATCCACATTAGCAATATGATACATACAGACGGAATACAAAGTATTTAACATGTATTTATATTGCAAAAGTAATTAAAGTGATTGAAGTGTTATTAAGAGTTTTTGTAGTTTACTGGGAGCTCAGTTGGTTGTGCAGCCTGACAGCAGCAGGAAGGAAGGACTTGCGGTACCTCTCTTTCAGACACCGGAGATGAATCAGCTGGTGGCTGTAGGAGCTGTGCAGAGCTGCCAGGGTGTCCTGTATGGGGTGGGAGGTGTTGTTCATCAGGGCGAAGAGCCTAGCCATCATCCTCCTGTCTCCCACCACCTCCACTGCATCCAGTGGACACCCAAGCACACTGCTGGCCTTCTTTACCAGTTTGTTAAAGAAGGCCGTGTGCTGGGGTGCCCACTGGATGCGGTGGAGATGCGGTTATAGACTGTGCTGGTGAAGAAAGGTGAGTATAGAGAGCGACAGAAAATAAATCAACAGAGATAGAGAGCGAATTAGATGAGATTTGATGGAAAGAGAGCGCGATAACTTTGCAGTGTTTAGTATGCAGAAGGCAAGGCCAACACTTTCAGCCCCTCTGTCGAAGTCTGGGACTCCTCTGCAGCGAGCGGTCTAAACTTTCTCACATAAGCCTTCGCCTCGAGCCTAGAACTCAAACATTTCAGTCACATTCACTGAGGCTAGGAAAAAAAAGAGCCTTATTACTTATGATCAAAGGTTGGTGTTTTCTAGAGGAGACATGTTGCGTCTGCTAGAATTTGCATGAGATGTTGAAGGCGGATCATTTCCAGTGACGAGAGAGACTTCCAGAAACAGGCGGGAGTTTGTCATTTGCAAAGGTAAGCATGACATCTAAATATATGAGTATTGGGAACAAAGAGTTCAGTCTATTTCTCTGTCTGAACTCTGGCCCTGTAACCTGGAATACAATGTGCTTGAAATTATTTATTTTCATTAAATTCCTTCAGATACAATATATTTTCTAGGCCTTTCTGACCTGAGAATACAAAAATCATGAAAGATACGTGTCCCCTCCAGTTTGCGTTAAAATATGGAATGAAAGATTTCCTATTTAGAATATGTCAATGTCATGAAAATTATGGAACTCTTTTGCACAAATATATGCAGACATTATCAATGAATAAATGAAGATACATTTTGAATTTAAAGATTATTACATGGCTTACAACACAGACAAAACCAAACTCAAATCCAGGACCATTGTGAAGGTCCACTAAAAAGAGGGTTATGGGTTGTGTTGTGGTCTAACAAAAGAAATTGCATGCTCAACTCAAACGTCATAAGTTTACTGCATGGTAAGATCATAGATCGCAAATAAGAATGTATGCAATACTTTTAATAATGCAAAGCAGCCCAGGCTTTTCTCTGCCTTTGAGAAATTTCTTAAAAAGCAACCAAGAATCTGCTAGTGATTACCGACCGTCATCACAAACCAAATACGAGCACGACCAATAGTAGTGAGAAAGAATAAGTCATAAGAATAACAATCAAGATAACTGATTTACTAATTATGAGTAGGAAGTGCATGTATGTATGTGGAAACTCATCATGTGCAAAACCTCCATAGAAAACACACCATCAAAAGATAAATACTAGCAAAAATAAATAGTAATAGTTGTACAAAATAACTGTCATTGCAACAACCAGGCAAGTGCCCTCTTTGAATAGCATACTAACAATAATACGATGCATGTATGTACATATGTAGACTTATCACGTGCAGAATCACATGCATCAGTAATAACCATGTAAGAGCCATAGTTGTGTTGTGGTCTGTTTGTTTGTCTGCCTATACGTGTGGGGCAGGAAAGAAATGCATCAAAATACACTTAAATATTAATAATGGTAATAATGATGAAATAAACTGGGCCAAGGCAGCAAAGCAGGATTGGCGCATCACTGGAAAGCAGCAAAGCTGGTCAGTTGCGTAAGACAAGGTTGGTCAACAATACTGTAATTATTGCTTAGCTCGGCCCCCTGTTCTACAACCAGTGTTACACCACTCCCTTTGCATTACTAAATAGTGTGTTATAGTGGTCCAAGACACGTCTCCTTCTTATTACAGTGAAGGTAATAAAGAAATAACATTTGAGCTAAGCTAAGCAAAGTTAATAATTTATTGAATTAGTTCATTTTGATTAATAGAAGAAGAAAAAAAAACAATTAATTTGATCATCTCATGTTTTATTTATGCATTTCATATTTGCTATTTTGAAGTTTCAGCAGCTGGGCTGTGCACTCTGGAAATATGAAATGGTTTTGGAGCAAATCAAAGCTAACCACTGCTCCAGCTGATTCACATCTCCTTGACTTTTCAGTCAGTCACCGTTATTCCGCTGCTTCAGAAATGGCACTTAGTAACACCTGCCTCACCCATGCTAGAAAAGATCAGGATATTCTTTTCTCTTAAGATGTTTTGAGAGGATTGGTAAGTTTTAGTGTGTCGTGATGTCCATCATTTCTCAACAAATTATACTGTGCAACAATTAAAATGATGGGGAGAAAACAGGTTGTTCCAGATGGCTAGTGGGATATGATTAAAAAGTGGGTTCTTCTATCTAAGAAAATTCACATCCAAACCCGTAACTGTTGAACTAAAGATGTAACAGGCCGTTCTCATACACTGTTCAGAGCTTCTGAAGTAAAGCACTGTATTCTAACCTGATCTCATGGGAAGGAGTATAAACACGGGGCTTTCACCCAGGAGACCACTGTCCGTGTCCTGCGTGTACCAAGTCGTTTTGTTGACATAACATAAGCAGTAGTTTTGTTGCATAAACATAACCAAGTAGTAATATTGTTGCCTAAACTTCACCAATAATGTTTGTGACGTTTTGTTTATATTTCATAGTAATTTTAAGCTAAGCCATGACGTTTTTTACTAAATATAACAAAGATAGTTTTGTGAAGAAAACTGAATACTTGTTACATAAGCCTAACAACATAGTTGTGTTGCGTTTTTTTTTTTCATTTTGAATTATTTATATATTTAAAACATATTTCCCTCAAAACATAATTGAGAGTGCAGTTTGGGGAATATAATTTAATAGGAGACGGGGTTTGAAATGCAAAAAACAAAAATGCGCACAGTGACTTTGAAATTATTGTCATTTATACGGACATTTATTTATATACCCGTGAAATCATTTTGTGTGCAGTTCACGTAATATATGAATGTATGTTCCATGTGAAACCAGGTGGCGATGTTGATTTATTTGTCAACAAATTTTTTTGTTTCTAACATCCATCTTGATAAAACGCCGCTTCCACAGTTATTTTAAAACCTTACCAAGTAGTTTTGTTACCGAAACCTAAGCAAGGTGAAGGGAGAAGTTTTTGTAATGATTGAAAATATACATGTGTTGCTTGGAGAATAACGCAGGGAAAATGACAAATAATTGTGTCTGAGATATCTTACGAAGCGTAGTATGATGGTACATTAGGTTTTCTGATAACTTTTGAGACGGATCTATCCTGATATTAATCAAGAATAACAAATGGCTGTTGATGCATGTCGTAAGCATGCTTGACATGGATGTCAGCTGCAGAGCACAAAACAACAGCTGATATTTTGCTGTGCTGATTATTTTTCCTTTACCAGAGTTTCTTCCCCATCCATTTTGATCCCCTGCCAAGATGCTAATCCATGTTGCATCCGGACGCTCGCTGAAGATAGAGTGCCCGTAATTAGCTTAATTTCCCTTCATCAGTGCAAAAGGAGGGTAAAACTGTTGTTGTAAAAGTGAGACCAAGAAATACACAGCGAGACCGAGGGGTGGGTTTTTCAGTCTGATGCGTGAGGTCCAGCAGGCGCCGGCGGGTTGAGGTCATCCTGTTTCTAGGCACTGTTAAATGGAGCTGTGGCCCCAGCGTGGCTCGGCTGTCAGACCTCACAGCCGCCCGCAGACAACTTTGGGGGCTTGTAAAGAGGCCAGGGCTGATGGGTTATTAGTCTCCTTGGGCGGTCAGCTGGAAGAAAATTGGAATGATCCTGTAATGTTGGTGTATGTGGTGTATGTGTGTGTTGGAAGGAAGAAAAATTTATCAACTTTGAAGGTCCAGAAATAAGAACTTAGAGTATTGCTTGCTTGAAGGTGCATTTAAACTTTGTCAGACCGAATATATCATTATTAAATAAAACGTGGGGTAAGTTTGGTTGATTGCTTCAAGTACTGGGGAGAAGTAAAATCAAGGACATTTAAAGGTTTATCTCATGTAAAAAAAAAATTACAAGAGAGAATGATGCAAGATGACGGTGCTTTGTATTGTGACAGATGTGACAAACCATGAGTTTTAATAGTAAGTAATTCAAGCTTAAAGAGACAGTTCACCTCAAAAATATTATTTTTATTGTAACCTGTAATGATATATATTAATCAAGATTGTTTTGATGTGAGCTGCCTAGTTTTTTTGAGTAATTTCCCATCAAGATGTATTCCATCATTTGAATATAATATAACTAGATGGCACCCGCTGGCGGTGCTCAAAACGCCTAAAATAATACATTTGAAAAACTCACGAGCAGCTTCTTTGTCCAGAAATAATTACCTTGTCACACAAGATAATCCACAATGGATTATTTTGATAATTAGCACCATTTATTTTGATTTTGGGGTGAACTGTCCCTGTAATCAGCGATACACCGCGTTCCACATTATTAGGCAAATTGTATTTAAGGGTCATAAACATTCATTTTTTGGTTTTTCAATGAAACTCATGGATGGTATTGTGTCTCAGGGCTATTTGGATGATTGAAATCATCCAAATAGTAATAATAATAATTAGTTTGCCAGGTGAGCCCAATCAAAGGAAAACTACTTAAGAAGGATGTTCCACATTATTAAGCAAGCTACATGTTTCAGGCAAAATGGGGAAGAAAAAGGATCTCTCTGCTGCTGAAAAGCGGCAAATAGTGCAATACCTTGGTCAAGGTATCACAACATTGGATATTTCCAAAAGAATTGCGCGTGATCATCGGACGGTGAAGAAATTTGTCACCGATTCACAGCACAAGCGGTTCGTTCAGACAAAGGCAAAATAAGGAAGATTTCTGCCAAACAAATGCGTAGGGTTAAGAGAGCAGCCACTAAAATGCCATTGAATAGCAGCAAACAGGTGTTTGAAGCCGCTGGTGCCTCTGGAGTCTCGCGAACTTCAAGATGTAGGATGCTCAAGAGGTTTGCAAGTGTCCTTAAACCTGTTATTCGGCCACCCCTAAACCAAGCTCATAAGCAAAAAAGGTTGCAGTGGGCTCAGGACTACATGAAGACTAACTTTCAAACTGTTTTGTTTACGGATGAGTGCCGTGCAACCCTTGATGGTCCTGATGGATGGAGTAGTGGATGGTTGGTGAATGGCCACCATGTCCCAACAAGGCTGAGACGTCAACAAGGAGGTGGCGGAGTCATGTTTTGGGCCGGAATCATGGGGAGAGAGCTGGTAGGCCCCTTCAGGGTCCCTGACGGTGTGAAAATGACCTCGGCAAAGTATGTAGAGTTTCTGACTGACCACTTTCTTCTGTGGTACAAAAAGAAGAACCGTGCCTTCCGTAGCAAAATCATATTCATGCATGACAATGCACCATGTCATGCTGCAAAGAATACCTCTGGGGCATTGGCTGCTATGGGCATAAAAGGAGAGAAACTCATGGTGTGGCCCCCATCTTCCCCTGACCTTAACCCTATTGAGAACCTTTGGAGCATCATCAAGCAAAAGATCTATGTGGGTGGAAGGCAGTTCACATCCAAGCAGGTGCTCTGGGAGGCTATTATGGCATCATGCAAAGACATTAAAGCAGAAACTATCAAAGAACTCACAAGTTCAATGGATGCAAGAATTGTGAAGTTGATATCAAAGAAGGGGTCCTATGTTAACATGTAACTTGACCTGTTAAGATGTTTTTGATTCAAACTTTTCTTGATTTCAGTAAATATGACCTCCTAATGCTGCAAATTCAACAAATGACGTTTTTTTGTTCTTTACAACCTATAAAATATCTTGAAACTCTGAAATTCTGAAATTCTGCATAATAATTTGGAACACTGCATTTTGAGTTTTTTATTTTTGAAAAAAATACTGTTATCATTAGGAGGTTTGTTCAATAGAATTTGACTTATACTCTAACAGTTGATGACTTGAAAATGATACTGACTGACTGTGCATTACTATTTAGGAAAATCTGAGCAAAGTGTAATTTGCATAATAATGTGGAACGCGGTGTAAGGACCTCATGAAAGACAACTTTCCATCCATGGTAAGCAGAAAATTTGGAAAAGAGTGCAAAATTTACCGACCCACTTGGAACAATGAATCACACAGATGGGTGATGATTTTCAATTGTTTTTAAATGCGTCAAGTTAGAAAAAGTGAATTGTTTGAGACTATGAAAACTGGTTGTCGTGCAAACTCTGGCTGGTAAATACTTTGAATAAAAGGTGAAATAGTTCCCAGTGAATCACTTCAAATTTCCATCCCTACTTTCAAAATCTCTTAATTAATGATTTCCACAATTATGTCCCGTTATGTCTTGATTTTTAAGCATGTATCACATCTGTATGCTTGATTCAAACCTCGTACAAACAAAGCCTCATTTCACAATTTTGGCAAATAATAAAAGACAATTGTAAGGAATCCCACTGAATATCCACAAAGAGCTGCAAGAAAACCAGGAATCAGCAAAAAAAAACATCTAATGATGTATATGTGACTGTAGAGAGAAAATATATACTCCAATGTGTGAATGAGATGTCGTGTAGTCGTGAGGGCGGATCCTTGTATCTTGCCAAACGTTCCAAATGTTCCTAATGCCAGGAGGAACTCTAGCTTCCTCTCAGCGTCTCAGAGTCTCCTTTTCAAAGTCTCATATCCGCAGGCCTGGTGTTTGCCAGCATGAAAATGATTCTGATTATCAAGCTCATTTAAAAGTATGCACTTGAAGTCAAGACACTTCATCATATTTTTATCAGAGAAATGCCTTTTTAAGTACTAATCCAGGACAAGTACTTCTATTACAGAACCTAGTGGTGATTCCTTCCAGTGCACCAGATACAGTTTTTATGTTTGCAACGGCATCAACAGAGATTTCTGTTAAATACAAAACGGCAGCGGGGGTTTGAAATGAACAGAAGGATTTCCTACATGGTAGCATGAATAGTGAAAGCCACCATAGCTGACAGAAGAATAATGGGCCAGCAGCTGTTATTTAACCTTTTACTTTCTGATGGGGCATTTTCCGACCAGAACTTGGTTCAGCACTTCCTGTCGGTTAGCTGGTTATTTAGTATTATGCACATGTGCCTCCAAATGTTTTTCTAATTGGACAAATAAAATAAGTTAAATTAGGCAGTACAAATATTATTGTTATAATAGGAAATTCTTTGTGGCATATGTAATGATTTTCAACATTCACGTGCAGAGATACAAACTAGTGAAAATGTATTCAACCTAATGCTTCTTTGCCTGTGTGAAAACTGTCTACCAGTGTATTAAATCTTACTGCAGTATTTTGAGCTATCATGCTAAATAACTAACTAAAAAGCAAACAGGAAGACCAAAAAAAACTGACTCTTATCAGGTAATAATGAACTTTTCTTTGTATTTTATTTTTTTAAAGTGGCATAATTTACATTTTTCAGTGTAATGGAAATATACTTTTGGGGGATTTGTATAATACAATACATGTGAGCTAGATGTTGTCAATATAATATTGCAGCATGTATGGAAAATATAGTTTGAACTAAAGGTTAATTTACTCGCCTTCTCTGGAGCTTTTCACCATATTTTCAAATCTCTCATTTGAGACAAGACGGCAGACTGTAGCTCAGGGGGATGAGTGGTCGTCCCGCAACCACAAGGTAGCCGGTTCAATCCCCAGTCCCCCCCATAGCTCACATGTCGAAGTGTCCCTGAGCAAGACACTGAACCCTTCCCAGGCGCCTCACAGGGCTGCCCACTGCTCCCTATCCAGGGATGGGTCAAATGCAGAGAAGAATTTCCCCAAGGGGATTAATAAAGTGCATGTTTCTTTTTTCTTTCTTTTTCTTGTTATTTCTTCATTCGCCACAACTTCACCAGAAGACTTGTTGAACTCTTCAGTAGCCGTTCAGTTGGAGTTGGTGCAGGGTCTTATGCACAACATTTTAACAGTTTAACATATATATGGGACTCAGATAGGGAGCGCTTTTTTGATGGTTGCCTGAGCAGATATCCTGGAGAGGTCAGATAACAATTACTATCATCCCCTCAGACTACAGGTGCTTGTGTGTCAGCGGAGGGTAATGGCAGTCTGTTGGAGGGGCCTTGTTGATTTTCCCTGTTGATTTCTACTCAAGATCAATATCTTCTCAGGTCCCATTCAGTCCTCTTGCTTTCCAGGGTTAATCGGCGACGATTGAAAGCTCCGGGGATTTGTGGAGAACCCGCCTTCTAATCCTGTCACTTTGTGTGAGATAAATTGAGGGCTGTTGACAAGATCTAGACTTAATTTGGTTCAGAATACAAGTCCTTACATTCTCCTGGCCTGTGGGCACGCAAGCATGGACCCACCACAGGCAACTAGCCCCAGCAGAACTGTGAAAAGGGGACTTTTTTTTTCACATCAAAAAAGCAAGACGGAACTTAATATGATGCCTTCAGGGTCTCTTCTGCTTTCAACATCGAGGTTGTGATGCGAAGTCACTTTTTTGAATATTCCTACAGCATTTTCATACACCGTTAAATAATTCATTTGAAATTAGATGAAATGTGGCAGTGTTTGTAATATACATAACTCGGTCCAATCATATGCTGAATTTTGCTGAAGGTGCCTGCGGCTTTCCATTCAACATCATCATACTGCACATGCGGCAGTCACTTAAGACTTGGAAATGTACTTCACTGGCAGATGTTGACTGTGCTTTAAGTTCATATAAAAAATACTCATTGATTTGTTTGATCTTTCAGAAAGCCTGAGGAGATTGTCGCACAAACAGAGGTTGTAACTAATAAGCATCAGGCAAGTTCATCTTATTTTGGTTACGAGACCAATATGAGATCAAAGTTAAACAGAATAGGTGGTTATCAGTTGGAAAGTACACAGGAAAAGAGTCATTTATGTTTTCCCATTATTGCAGGTGAGCTGCAGGTCCGTGCCGACGTCCTAAAAAGGCAGAGGAGAAAACGAACTAGATCCGGATGCTTGAGGTTTGGGATCAGGCCAGATTTGACAATTGCTCCGAAAACAATGAACACAACGCAGTAGGCCCACCATCTGTTTAGGAGGAGGGATGTCGATTGGCTCTCACTGTGGTTAGTGAGACAGAATATGTGCTGCTCTTATTGCCAAATTCAAACACATGCTGGTGCTCATTTAGAGCAGTTTTAGAGCTCATTTAGAACAAGTATTAACTAGAAGAAGTCCGGCGATTGTCTTCACGTTTTTTCTTGAGGTACCGGGGCTGCAGCAAGTTCTAATTTTTCATTATAAATAAATCTATTGATTCTTTTTGTGATAATTTACGAGTAAAATGTTACTACAACCCAATGTCTTGAATGTGTTTGTTCAAAACCTCTACACATTTAAAGCAGCATATCCTCACATTTGTGAAGTTGGAGTCCAAGTTATACTGGGAAATACCACACAATATCAAAATATCTATGAAATAAGAACTTTTATTCATAATATATTCATACTTGTACAAGTAAAATAAAATGCATATCTATGGTTCCATTGCAATCTCCATAAACACATTGACAGCATTCTTTTGGTAAATGCTACCCATAAACCCTTTCATGAAAATATAACTAAAATAGGGGGAGGTAAAACATTTGCTTTTTTGAACATAAAAAACATAACATTACCCAACAAATGCATCACTTTGAATAAATAATGGGGGGGAGATCGTTTATCTTCTTTAAACCGACCCAACATTCTTTGTGTGCACTCTGTCTCTGATTTCCTGTATTTGTTTTCTGGTTTTTGTCTTCTTTTTTTTGTCTTCATCTTCCGGTGGTCTGTTTAAGCAGTAAAAGCTTTTGAGAGGGGAAAAGGGAGAAGACCCCGGAGTGTAGCTTTGACACAGTACAGTTAAGTACATAGAGAACAAACAATGTTGGGCACCAATTCATTATATACATTAGATCTGTAGTGTTCTGTAAAGGCATCCATTTCGTTAAATGTACTTTAACGTCTTCATCATCATTGTTTGTCCTCGCCCACGTTGGGTCAACGCAACTCCTCGCTTTTCAGTCACTGTCTGTTGTCGATGTCGCTGCATCTTCTGTTATCATTGTCATGAGCATCAACAATCTTGAGTTCTGTGTTCAAAGTGATGGTAGGAGTCCTAAGACATGGCTAGAGATATCCAGATCATGGGAATGAAGAGACAACGCAGCACTTGCAAAGTAGAACCCCGGCTTTTGATGCAGTGGGCGTCTGATTTGGGCTTTTTGGAACACTTCTTTTTCTTTTTGTTTGACGCTGTGGATGACTCCAGATTGTCTATAAGGTCAGGGTTAAGATTTTCCAAAGACTTGTCCAGGGTGTTGGACAAGGTTCCCAGTGGTCCGTCATTCTGCTTATTCTGGGTCTCATTTTTCGTTCGTTCTGGCTCCTTATATTTAGTCTTAGACATGTTCTCCTTTTCCTTAAGGGGGTTGTTGGTAATCTGACGACTCTTGCCAGACAGGATGGAGGACTTGTCGTTATCTCCAAGGCAACACCTGGGAATGTTGTCTCCAAGAGGATTTTCGGTGGAAGAGAATTTTCCACTCGGCTCCTTGGAGCTGAAGAGATTGGTCTGGATTTGAGGCGTTTCCACACACCCCTCCAAGTCTTCACTTTTCAGTCGTTTCAGGTCCTTTCCTGCCAGGAACTCGGGAACGTTGCACTCCAACTCAGAGCTGGAACCTTTGAAACGTTTGAACCAGTCCCACAAGGTCATGGCCCGGCAGTCGCAGATCCACTGGTTCCCGTTTAAACGCAGATACTGGAGAGACACCAGCGCGTCCATGGTCTCCCCGGTCAAGACGGTGAGATTGTTGAAGAACAAGAACAGCGATTTCAGCTTACCAAGATCAGTAAAAGCCCTCGGCTGGACATAGATAACCCGGTTCTGGTGCATCAGCAGCCGATCCAGATTGATTAAGCCTCGAAACATGTTGTCTGTCACTATCTTGATCTTGTTATTGTGCAGATAGAGATAGGTGAGGTTGGCAAGATCTAGAAAGGTGTCATCATGCAGGGTGAGAATGTTATTGTCCTGCAGGTAAAGGTACTGTAGGGAGAACATTCCTCGGAAAACCCCAACAGGGAGCACCGACAGGCCACACCTGTGCAGGTGGA
Source organism: Myoxocephalus aenaeus (assembly GCA_038501785.1). Taxonomy (NCBI): domain Eukaryota; kingdom Metazoa; phylum Chordata; class Actinopteri; order Perciformes; family Cottidae; genus Myoxocephalus; species Myoxocephalus aenaeus. The sequence goes on from JBAMJR010000031.1 coordinate 13,119,441, forward strand.
GGGTGTGCAGCTTAGTTAAGCCCCGGAAGGCCGTAGGGCTGATGGTGCGGAGGTTGCTGTTGTCACCAATGTCCAGTTCCTCCAGCCTTTCCAATCCGTAAAAGGCTCCAGCATCAATGTAGCTGATGTTGTTGGAGTAGAGCCAGAGAACTGTGAGATTGTGGCAAGAGCTGAAGCTGGTGGATCTCACCACCGTCAGCTTGTTGCTCTGGAGGAATATCCGCTGGCTCCGCACGGGGATCTCAGTCGGGATGGAAAACAGTCCTTGTTGTTGGCAGGCCACCGTGGGCCTGGGCTCACTGTAGCACACACACTTGGCAGGGCAGCTGACAGTTTGAGGCACGAGGTTCAGCCACATCACCAGAAAAAGGAGTCGCACCCCTGCGGAGACAGAGAAAAACACATCAGTGGGTTAAAAAATAAGGTGTATAAATATTGAAAATCACAGTGGTAATAAAGTCGCAAATGTCTGTGAAAATAGATGAATTAAGGTCAGGATGTAATATGCATGAACCCCCTTGAAAGAACACAGGACATTCTAATTAGACAACACCATTTTGAGAATCAGTCTGAAATAGAGCATGAGCAAAGTTATCATGAAGTGTAGTTAAACTAGATGTGTCGTTTTTGATGTTTCTTTACATTCACATGCCATATGATATTTTTCAAAACATTAAGGATGTGTAAGCAATATCCAGAATGCCCAATTTAAGCCAATGCCACTGCAGACACCAGCAAATAACATAACCGACAAAATCCCAAGCATTTTATGTTACGTTCAGCACATTACTACAGAATAGGGGATCCTCGACGTAACAGTGTTTTTTTTCTTCTTTTTTCTTTTCCAACCGTGATGCTATTTGGATCTGGGGACACATCTCCTCCCCGCTGCCTCTGCTGACGTGAGGACCTAAACAGCTGAAGAGAGTCCTGTGAAGGCTGACTCATTTCAATTGGGTGGGTGGCTTTTATGTGGAATTAGTTTGGCCTAATAGGGCGGACATAACTAATGGTGTTTCAGCGTTCCTGAGGTTGACATTTAGCCTGACGCGGGGAGATAAGCTTTCATGCCAGGCTAAGAGATTGATGCCTGGGGCCAAGGTGGAAAGAGGGCTACGGAGGCCCCACAAGAGTTTCCACTACTTCCATGACTGAAGCCTTTTTTTTAAGCGCAGCAGGAAGATGAGATGAGGTGTGGTAGCACTCTGGGCAAGGCTTATAAAGATCCTTGAATGTGTTTGCCCCGAAGGCATCCATGTTTTAAAATAAGGCGTATTCCGCATTTGCTCGCATTAATTATTTCTGCTTGTCCTCTGCCAAGGATCAGCTCGCAACACAGAGCCAGGATAAGTGAATCAGGCTGGATTATCACATGCCAATGATCACTTCTGACATTACCCTGTTGTAGGTGCAGTCGAGGTAAAAAAATAAAAATAGGGGGCGCATCTGTTGGTGCTCACGGTCCCCTTTCATGAGGAGATGATGGTGTCAAAGTGTCACGGGCATGTCTAGGAGCAGCATATAATGTCAGGTACTCCTTCATTCCCCTTCAGCTCCTGTCCTTACTGAGGATTTCCAATCTCTGCTCCCATGCACATGTGAGGAATCCGGCTTGCTGGTTTGACAGGTAGCGAGGCTCTGGAAAATGCATGAGCCTTACTCAGCCTTACCCCGCACCTCCATCCCCTCGCCCCTTCTTCTCATTCCCCTGCACTGTGTTGTGGTGCAGCTCATCTCTGGACCTTGTTAAACGGAGCTCTGGTGTGGCCTGACAGCAGCCCTCTGCTGCACTTTCCTTCCAATCTCCCTGCTCAGCCGTCAGACTGCCACCGGAAAGCTGTCAAGACTTTCCACTCTTTCTGCATCGCAGCACTTTTCCCCTCAGCACTGCCTAACAATAGCCATATTTTATCGCACAGCACGCTCCGTGTATCTCCTCCACCGTCTTCATTCTTTTTCACCCCTCTGCTGTCTGTTCATTAACGGGCTATGTCCACCCACGCGTTGCATGTCAAAGCCTGGTTTCCTCAGCTCTCGCCATAATATGTTTTGTCTTTGTTAGCGTCTGTTGAGTGACAGCATAAGCCACACAATGTCATCAACTCCGTCCCAATAATTTTTCCCTCACTAACAGCGTCTTCTCATCTGCATCACGCTGATCTTTGTAATATGTCACGTTTTCATGAACACGTTTCCAAATGACCTGTGCATGACTTCCCAGTTCCACCTCTCACCTTCCACTCTAGAGGTTTGTATCTATGTATAGCTGCTGTCTGAGCTGTGTTCACACCATTGATGGGTCAACAATGTGGGTTTTTCGCCTTTTTTATTGGCACCACTACTTTCTTGTCTTTGCACCGAATCTAAAAAGTTGCAAAGATTACGCAACAATCTGTGTTTGTTGACACAAACTTAAATATCTTAAAATACAGAAACAAGGTTATGGATGCAAAAAATAAATATATAATCCATTCCTTATCGTCTTCTGCCAGCTTTGGTTTCAACACTTAATCTTCCCCTATCTGCTGTGTCAAAACATGGCTCCGAGCTCTGCCTTCCTGTTTTAGACCCTGCCGGTGGCGTCTCTTCTGAGCGCTATATTATTGTACAGTAGCAGTCATTACTCTGTTTAGGAGCAGACAAGCCTCTTTGTTTCCTCCCGACTGACACTGTGGCCCCTTCAAATTTGAGTAAAGTGCATCACATCCCCCCATTCCCTCTCCTCCGAGACAAACACTTCTATTTACAATGGCAGCCTGACAATGTATGGCAGGTTAAAGAATTGCGGATGACCAGTATTCTGTCGTGACACAGCTTCCATGCTCGACTAATTGAATTGTCTGTCAAAACAAATTCTCCAACAATCCAGTGATGCTTAGGCTGATATTGGTCTTTTACAAAAACATATTGGATATTGGCCTCTCTGTGTCCCTTGCTTGAATTGGGAAAGTGACGCTTTTATTCGGAGCTATCTCCAGGCTTGACAATCTGAAAGACCTGCATTGAAGCCTGCTTTGCTCGAAGATTTACATTTGTATGGATTTAAGGAGTTTTTTTGCCAAAGAATTGGGTATAAAAGTAGATAAATGTAGATAAAAAAACGGCTAATTGCAACTTCTGAAAAAAAAATCTGCTATCAGTTCTCTAAAAGCACTAAATTCAGTAGCAAAACAGAAAGATGCCCACAGGAGTATGAGTGGGCACAGACCGCTTTGTTTACTTATTGTACGAGTGCATCACTTCGCCAGACTCCTCGCTCATTTGCATGTGTTCCTGGAATGTTTGGAGCTCCAAGCAAACCCTGAGCGCTCCCTTTTGTCTTATTGTGAAAATACAGCACACATTTCAAACTCTTCCTCATGCACCGAGAGCCGCAATGAACACACAGGGCATGTTGGGACAGCACATTCAGAGGGCCTCTCTGATTCATCACGGTGGCTTTACTTTGAAGGGCTCGGGATTGGGCAGGGACGGCTAACATGACAGTCTTATCCCCTCGGCCCAGAGTGGAAGTGATGTCTCTGTCAGAGATGAATCACAGCAGTTCTCCAGCGGGACCTCCTGGCCCCTTTCTGAAATCATGCATTATTGTGTTGCTCAGAGGCGGGCCTGCATTTATTATTGTCATGATCCTCTCGCTAAGGTCATGTATCTAGTGTGAATCCATCCATGCATACAAAAATTGCTTTTATATCATTTTGAAAGGAATAACTTAGAGAAACTGACAGTTGTATGAGGCATAATTTTAGCACAGCAGCGAATGCAGCTATCAATGAATGCAAACTGAGAATAATAAAGGGCAATAACTTGGTGCAACGCAGGCTTGGAAACTTACAAACAAAAACTTAAATACAGCTAAATGTGAAATTTACATTATTGCACAAATAAAAACGTTTTTTTTTCTTTTTAACTTTGACTGTATTCCTCATTACGTTCAGAGGCCGAGATTCTAGTTTTCAATTTTCCAACTGCAGCACATATGTCTTTGTTTGGTAGGTGACTGGGACTCGTTTATTTCTGTTTTCTCTTTCAAGCCCGTCATCAATGGGTGACTGTTCCACTTCCTTCTGCTCTCCCTTCTGGTACTTATTGGTATTTTTCAAGAAACAAACAAATGTGAGATGTGGTCGGCCTGGCATCGAGCCATGCTAAACCCTTTTAAACTGGGCAAAATGCAATTAGTTAAAAAATGCTCCTTAATCACTCTCAGGACATCTGCAATGTTCAGTTCAGGCCCAACCGCGATTATGATTGGTTTACAGTCGTGTATCCTTCTTTGTAGCTCGATCCATTGTAGAAAACTGAAAGACAATGAACAATGAGTATTTTGGACACACATTTGGGGTTTCAACTCCTGAGTGATTCATCAAGTATTCACTTTTAGCTCTGAGGGGTTTTGATTGACGCCTTCCTGGATGTAAAGCAACATGCAACCTTGTTATTGTAAATGACTCTCCTATTATCTACTTTAACTTTTCTGAGTACATTCCAAAATCAGTTTCCTCTCAAGTAGACTTTTTGATGAAGTACAACTTTTGAAAGGGGAGAGTTACAGAGTAGCCTACAGTCACAGTGTCATGGCAGACCAGGAGAATGTTCCATTTAAGTTTGCTTTGAACATCTTTTACCTCATAGCCTAAGTGAAAAAAGTTTTATTAAAGGGAATAAATGGTCTTCTTCAGAGCATTGCAGAGGGATTTGTTGGTAGGGCATATTCATATGGAAAATGGTTGTGATCAGAAGGCCGAATTGGCCCTTTTATGGCTCCCACATTCACCTTGTCATGGGGTTCAAAAGAGCTACTTTTCTTCTTTTACTCAGGTTTCAACACAATTAATCTCACTTCAAGTTGAAGTTATATTTCTTCACTCGTACATTCCAGTACTTTTTGACCTAGATGCTGAGCAAATTGCACTTCCTATTGGCGTCCTAGCTGTTTTGGTATGATTCTTGTTGTAATGGGTGCACAACCATTTTCCTTTGGACTCACTGTAAAGTTTGATTTCATGTATATTATTGAAAAAGTTGCCTGTTTCTGTATCTCAATAGAAACACAAGTCCTCTTCAACCCACTTCCTATAACAACGCGCACATGCAAAACGCACACACACATACATGCAACCCAAAACAGATTTGTGCTTTCCCTCACAACATTAATGAACCAGATGCTATGATCTTAAATAAAGATGCAAACATCAGATCAAACTGGTTATTTAGGACATTATGGACCAGAGGGTTGAGCTGGAATCCCTCGGCTAACCATGGAGTGTTGAAGACGCGTCAGTGGGCGACTTCAGTATGCAGACGAGGACACAATTAGAAGATGAACAGGGGGGGACAGATGAGGTCCTGTTTGACACACATCTGACACAGCACTCGCCCAAGCAGATGGCTCATGAATAACTGAGGGAACCGGAGGTCGGCAGGCAGAAGGAAAACCAGAGCCAGGCCACTGTGTGTGTTTGGAAGAAGAGGGTCTGTATGGATCTGTATGCATATATCTAAACATGTGTGCACAAAGCAGTGATGGATTCAGGCTGTCTGAAGGGCAGAGGTGAAGGGCACCAGCTGCATATAGTGGGGCGTACCACCCAGGACGTTTTCTAACATTTAGGGCTTATATGGCCCTGCATCAATGTTCTCCATTTTAAGGCCCCCCTAGAGGGCACTTTATCATAAACCATAGGGGCATCCACGAGATAACTCATGTTTTCTCCACCATTGAGGGCGCTTTAAATAGTTTTCTCCACTGGAAGGGCACCTTTGAGGGCACTTTAAATTATTTTCTCTACTGGAAGGGCACCCTTGAGGGCACTTGATCATATTTTCAACACTGGAAGGGCATGTTATCCACGTTAGAGTCCATGTTAGAGTCCACCAGAGGCACATAGGATGGGTATCAGATACTTGTCGGAGTGAAATGCAGAAGGCTGGCATTATCCTGACACAGAGAGAATGAGCTTGCAATCAGGGGGGCTGTCGGATCGAATCCCTGCCTGACTGCCGAACAATTGAGAGCGAAAGTGGAAGTGAAGAATTCTCTCTTTCAACAACTGACATCAAATTACCATCGACCCTTGAGTGATGCACTGACCTCCGAGCTGCTCAAATCCTCACTCAGCGGGATATCAGTCAAGACTGTGTTGTGCTCAACATTTACAAACTGTTGTTGCTGTCCACAGTGGTGGAAGATACTTAAGCACTATACTAGGATACACATTAGAAGTACTTATAAAATATGATGATGGAATTAACTTTAAAATCATCTACAAGTTCAAATCAGCACCACCTTAACCAGCTTTAACATTAACACACTGAGATTCTGCTTACATAAGCTATTGTTTCTTTTGATAATCTAAGCGTGGCTTTTAAGTAGGATTTAGGTTGTTGATTTTTACTTGTAATGGAGTATTTTACTCTGTGGTATTGCTAATGTGGTACTGCAAATGTAATCAACGTGTTGCACTCTTAGTGCACTAGGACTGCAGAAGCTCCAAAAATCATATATCCCATAACTTCTAGTGCAAATCAATCATCAAGCAGGAATGGTCTACTAAAGGATGGTTATTGTCCACATCTTTAAAACCCAATGGCAGTTTGTATTGCTGGCTTTCTGACACAAATGTGTAGTCTATAAGCCAAGGTTGAAATACTCCATGCGTTGCAACATGAACAAAAATTCTCAGACTTGACAAAGCTCCTCAAGAGCCACGGAAAATAATTGTTTAACAGTTTTTCACTGTCTCTGTAGTACTTTTCATGACACTTTAATAGTCATATACAGTTGGTGTCCCTTTTAAGTAAAAGATGAATACTAAGTTACACCGCTGACTGTATTTGGGCGGCAGGCCTACAATTATCAATCAACTTAGTTGCTAAAATCTTTTTCTTATAGTTGCCTTTTAAAGATAGCCGAAATAGAGTTAGGTATGCTTAAATGCCACTACAGAGGATTAATTGCCGTGTGGTGGCAAAGCGCCACTGGATTAGGGGGCAAAAATGGCACATCCCTCACAACTCTATTGTATAGTTGGCAGCGAACCAAGTCGCCCTCAGTGCTGCTACAGCTCACTGTGAAATGCTCCACAGAAGGAGTTGGGAGTCAAGTCTACCCGTGAGGTTTTGCAGAATGGCTCAAATCCAGCTTTGCGCCCGCCTCCACATGTCACGGACATGGGCAATTTTCACATGTGAAACCATGTAAAATGCAATATTCAAGTATCGTAAACTGAAAATAATGCAGGCTTCCGCCGAGCATGAGAGTGTGGGGGTGTCCAGATGCACTCTTTAGGCCACAGAGGAGTGGAAATGAATGCCCTACTTTAGGGTTTTGTGGCATGCGAGCTGCCAGTAGTGCAGCCAAGCATTTTTGCTTAACAGAGTGTATAAGGCTTTATCTTATCTACACATGGCTGGAGAGAAAATAAATGAGGGAACGGCAGTACATGCCCCATGTGTCTTGGTGTTGCTTAGCTCTTAGGCAGACTTTAGCACAGGTGTTAACAACAGTCTTTTTTTTTTAAACAAAGTGTCATCCCCTCAAGTACTTAAGAGGATTTGCGTGAAAATCTATCCTTCAAAGAAATACACAAACATGAGGAAACAGCACAATATCAGTTGGGAGTACGCCAACCAATTGATTCAACTGAACTCGAAGCTGAATCTGCTCTGTCCTATATGGCATTATGTCTTACGTAGCTGTGCCATACATTGGCCTTTACAGGATAGGTTCATGGTGGTCTTGTCATGTCTTACTGTTGATAGTCAACACGTCAACCAACCTTGCCAACGCTGCCGGACGTCCCACTTGCGTCCCAGTCTTCCCCATCTCTGACTGACCCCTCCCCCTTTTTGTCTCTGGTTCCAGCCCCCAATCACCAGCCTGTCTGATCCGTCGCCCCTAGCTGATAAAAGCCCCTTTGTGTAAATGTCAGGGGCAAATGAGCGGTCCCCCTCTGCGTTGTGTCCGTGTTGCAATGTTCACCTGTGTGATAGCTGGCTTTGAAGTTAACGGAGGTCTTTCATGTGTGTTCAAAGAGTTAACTCATACGAGGCACTTGTTCGGTGGCTGGTATCCGGACCCAGTGAACACTGGGTCTTATGGGAGGTGGCCAGTGCGTTAGTTTCAGGTAAGATGGTGCAATGAGATGTCGGCTATAAGTAGTCAGTGAAAATATGACGGGTTAGGGGGCTTGTTTTGTTTGTTTTATGATTTAGCGCCATCCCCTTTGTTCCTTGCCTCACTTGATTCCTTTCCCATTGTGGTTGTATCCTGTTGTTGAGCAGAGGTCTTGTAAATCTGTGATTTTTAACTCTCCTCGGTACACTGAACAATACATGATGATTCTTCCCCAACTGCATTGGCTGTATGTTACTTCCATCCTTCGACGCCTACAGAGTCTATAGCAACTGTTAAAATGTGGTGATGCTTATTATAGATGGAAGTTAATTTTGATGATTTTCACTTTTACTAATTTCCATTTTTGTCAGTAGGGTTATATGTCATATATATATATATAGTAAATACCGTTTCTTGTTTAAACTGTAATCAATATCACTAGATGTAATAAGTGGTGTTGATTCCAGCAGTGTGTGTATCAGTATTTGAGTATTTTGAAAAGCTATATAAAACAAATGTATTATTATTATTATGAGTATCAGGGGCATCTCATATTTTAAGCGAGCTCTTTGAATGTCAGATGTTCAGAAAAAAATAAACACGATTCACCACCCCCAAAACGGGCTCTCGTGTCAACAATTTGAATTGGGGAGGATCGTGAGCCCTCTCGGTTAATGCACTGCACTGGCACAAAAACAAAACGAGGCCTAATGAATCACTGCTGTATTATCTAAAAAGGATAATGGCTCCGGTAAATATTGGATGATAGCTTTAGATAGTGCTGTCACCTCCTCGTGTGAAGTGTCAGCTGGAGAGGGAGACGGCAGCGACGGCACCCGCAGGCAGCCTCGTATTTGGGCATGTGAAGATGAGAAAAAAACGCTGAGGTGGTCCGAGCAGAGAACACGCCGTAATGAGTGGTTACGCAGTTTGATGTCATTGTAGCCTGTCTTAGCTGTAGGCATAGTTGAGCTCTGAAAGAATGGTCTATTCTGTTTCGCAGGCCTGGAAGTGAAGCGGGTGCAAACATTATCCACTCCACATCTTTCTGACAGCTTCATTACCACAAACATTCCTGTGTTTGGCCACGGCCCTTTTAGACTGGCACTTGTTGTGCTCCTCGAAGAGAAACTAGGTCCTGATGAAGTGTTGTGTTTGTGTGAGTTACAATTGGGGGGAAAATACATCAAACGAGCACTTAATCTTTGACCAGTCGAGATTAAACCAAAGCCATTTCGTGAGTAATCAGTTTAGTTGGTTTGGAGAATTGCTGTGTAGGAAAATGTAGCTGTAGGGGGAAACCAAAATGGGTTTCTAAATTGCCAGCACCTTTTGCTGCTTTGCGCTTGACATGGACGCTCTACTTAACCTTGCAAAAACCCTTGTGCCTGGGATGGAAACAATTGCAGGCACACGTTAGTCATTCCAAGGTTATGCATAGGTGAATGTGCTGTACAGCACACAGTGGTATTTTGAGTGGGCAGATTTCTCATTAATGTGAAGAAGGCAATGAATGATACAGGTGGATCCACTGCCTGAGGCGAGATGCTGTGCAAATGTGCCTTAGAATTCTTCAAGACAAACCAGTATTGACACCCTTTTTACTGCCATAATGTGTCATCTGACCTTTCTTCTCCAGTTTCGCAGTATGCCACTCTGCTGGATCGGACGGCTGACTATGCAGACTGTCTGCTAACGTGTCATCTGCAATCACCTGCGACTGCCTGACTGACTGACACGGGGCCGGTGCAGAAAGACACGGCTTCAAAGAGCCGCAGACATCACTGAGCTTCACTGAGGGGGGATACGGTGGCTCTATGGCCATATGTCATCACACACACACACACACACACACACACACACACACACACACACACACACACACACACACACACACACACACACACACGCACACTGATCCATATGCTTCTGAAGATTTGAGCACACCGTTGCATCTGCTACCCTGATTATGCACACATGCAATTAAGCATTGGAAGTTATTCCTGACATTTTTTGATTCAATCTGAGTGGGTGAAAAATAAATAAAAAATCTCTGTCCTAAAATGGAGAAAGTAGGGTGATGTGTCACTAAACTCGTCAACCATGCGTTTAAAACTGCTGAATTCAATAGATTTGTATTAACAAAGGATCGAATCGCAACGTGACTCTGTGAAAGGGGTCGCTTGTTGTGACGAACCCAGATATTATAATCATCCAAACCAGCTGGTTTAAAGCTAGTGTATATGTATTTTTAAAACCTTTCTTTGTTATATTTGATGAAATACTAATTGCATCCGACAGCAATCATTACATCAAATGCACCTAGAGAAAAGGGAGAAAAAATAAAGGTAAATGTGGCTGTCGCAGGACTGTAATAAGCCCGTCCAATCATGTCATTGGATTGGTGCCTAAGCCTGCCTGCTTGATCATACTTTGCCCTCATTGTGTGTCACTGGAGTCTTCCACAAGCTGCTCACTCGACAGCTGTGAGCACTAACAAGAGCCATGTTCGTTGTTTACATTCATTATGATATATTTACATTCAGAATAATAATTTCGGGGGAGTAACTTCAGAGGGAGGCCTGAGGGGACGGGCCCTTCAGTGTTGCCGACTTGGAGACTTTCTTGCTGAATTGACTGCATGTTTGGAGCTGCAGCGAGCGACTCGTTGGAAAAGAGTTGGCAACACTGGGCTGTTGGTTGGATACTTTTACAATCGAGCTTACTCTGGCTGGTTTTTCCAACGTTGCCCAATCAAAACCTAACATAACAAGTTAACATAACATAGCATTTAGCCGCTAAAGATTTGGCACAGAGACAAAAAAAGGATAAAAGGAAAGTGAATATTGGATTTGAACCTAAACGTTTTTATATGTCAAGGATGTGTTTTAAGGGTAAATTTGAAAAAAAGACAGATTTAATCTGCACATTATTCAACCAATATATTTTTGCCACTTTGCTTTCATTAGAGCGTCTTTAAGGATACATTATTTCAGCATTAGATCAGTTTTCTAGTTATTTAGTAAAGTGTTGTAGTCTACAAAAGTTTTGCTGTTTTTGTACCTAGTAGGTGTTTAATAATTACTTAGATCTTAACTTCTTCTTTGGTTACCACTCTGTGACTGTGTTGTGGTTTTAACAATCATAATTTAGTTTTTGGCTTTTATCATGACATTCCTATGATTAAGGTGAATCATCCTTAACACTGGCCATCTGTCTCTAGTGCTCATTGGATAACTGATAAAGAAAACAAGAAACAAATAAACACATAGTAATTACAACACCCTGTGCGAAACAGTGCAGATGTCATTTCCTCACACTCTAAATGGAGACATAATGAAATGAAAGATGAATGAGGCAGATCACTCGGATGACGTGGGCAGCCCACTTTGCAGTATCACGTGCCACTTCTGTTGGGGTGGTATTTACATGGTCTAATTCATCACATCAGAGCGTCAAGATGTTTAATTGTACCTCATATTGACGGCATATTCAAGTGCTCCATCTCACACAACGCACGCTCTCAAGCGCCATCTCCTATGGCAGCCATTAGTTACCCATTATCTTAAACAATGACTTGTTCATTCCTCTTTGCTCCCCGTGCCTTTACTCATCAGGCAACGCGGTGGAAGGAATTCAGAGACACAATGTGCCCACGAGCATCTGTAAGAAATTACCAGAGGACGAAAGACGAGCAGAAAATGAAAGAATCAAATGAATGAATGAATAAATGAGGTAGATCATTGTGCAAGCGTTAACTAATTCTGCCCAGCTTTCTTGTGGATCCATCTATTTTGGATGTGTAGGCAGCCCTGGAGGCCTGTTGACCTGAAAAAGACAAACCTCTCCCTTCCTTTCATCTTTTGAGTCAGTTCCTGCAAGCAGGATTGTATTAGGGCCAATAACACACGGCCTGCTTCTGCTGTGCTGCCCTCTAACAAGAGCAGTGCACTCATCAGTGTTTTGCTCCCATCACATTGGATTTTGTACAGGTCTTTTCCCAAAATAGTGCTGTCTAGAGGATATGTTGGGATGTGTTGCGCAATGGAAACTATTGAAAGAACGGTAAATATTTGTGGAAGCTACAACACTTTATGTGAGCGTATGTAGGTGGATTTTTGACATTAGTGAAGTATAGGATCTCATATCTTCCCCTGCCTCCGCATTTTTCTGATTCACTCTCTATCCCAGACCTTCCACTTAAACCCCAAGCATGTGAAACTGCAGCTTCGAAACTGAATTTAGCCAGCCTCTGTTGACTCATATATACAGTATTTACTGTATGTAATAAAGCAGATCTGAGAATAGAGACCTTTAAGCACACTAGCAGGTATTTATTCTCCGCTATGTTGTAAAGAGAAGTGACAACCGTTGCAGCATCTTGACTGAAACTGAAACACCACTGGAAGGGAGTTACATAATTGGGTGTAAACACAATCTTTATTTCTAGAAGAAATGGGGAAAAAGGATGAACAATTGGATGGGGTAAAAGATGATGATCCTCCGAATAGGAAGGAAAAGCCTAAAAAAGGACATGCCAGAATAAGTCATCATTTTCACGTTACGGTTCCTGCGCTGCTACCGGCGCTGTCAAGAAAAGTTAGCGAGCTTTCCAAACTTGAACTTTATCGACCATTGAATCCTGTCCAGAAGATGATGGCCCTCTGCTTGTCTTTTTCAGAATAAAAAAGTAAAAGGCAAAGCAACGTCTGAGAAGCCATCAATCAGCAAGTCGGCAAAGTTATCTTTCTGCATATTTCTGGATTGACTGCAGGATCTGCACAGTGCAGCACAGCAAGGGCACACTTAGTGACTTTGGGAGCTCTAAGCATCTCCCGTTTGGGACATTCTTCCTCACCTTGCCCCCCAACAAAAGGAATAGCAACATCTGTGGCCTGGTTGGTTTAATAAGCCCACTTCAGAGAGGGTCTTAGTGAGTGCTCGCTCCTTTGGAAGAATAAAAGGAGAAAGACTTGTGCATTATTTACCACCCGCCTCAGTACTGCCGCGCCCTGCGCTGACAAAGAGGCCTACTGCAGGAAAATGGATTTTTCTGCGGGGGAGCTCAGATAAGAAGGATAGAGGGAGGAAAGGATAGAAAAAAGAAAAGGAGGGGATGAAGACTGAAAGACATTAGGAACGTTCCCACCTAGCCGTGCCCAGAATCTGTTCAATTTCCTTGCGGCAAGCCTGTCGGCTATCTCCTCCTCCTCCTCCCTGTCGGCCTGATAAGGGCAGTTCTTTACATCAGATGCCTCCACGGATCAGTCACCTTTTTCACTGGAAAGGTCAAACTCTGGCCCAAAGCTCAGTTCAAGCTGGGAAGTCATCATTCCTGCCCTTTATCTCCCAAGTGGGGGATGATCCAAGGCTGAGTGCCATGCCAGTGTGCCCCCAATACGCCCTCTAACCCCTGCAACATCTCTCCCTCGCACCTCCTTGGGCTGCATCCAGAGAGATAGGAGAGCTGGTGACACGACACCTCACGGGCAGAGCGGCCATCAGATAGAACCAGAGTAAAAGATCCAATAGTGGCAAGTTGTCACGGAGGCGCGGCAGTATCTGGGCGGCGGGTTGGTCAGGCTATCTTCCAACAACCCTCGCTTCTGAACAAGTGAGCCACGAGATGAGAAGAAGGGATAAACATGTCAGCATATGGCCACCATCTGGGACTTTACCCTAACTCCCCCACCCCCGCATTCTGCTCACATCCCAGATTCCAACACAGGTGTTTGCATGTGATACGTTGTGTACAAGTGCATGTGTGTATAGCAGTTGTTGTCCCCGTCCCAAAACGGCTGTAGCACTGCAAGTGATGCGCCGGCGCAATTTGCGCGTCACTGTACTGTGGGACGACCCAAGTGACAAGACTCCCTGCTTTGCTGCCTGGGTAATGAGTCATTCCAGCCCTGGAGAAAAACAATCTGGTATTTTTAAACCGCATCCTTCAGCTGTTCCTTTCTCCCTGGAGCTCTAGCTTGTAAGCTCTTGGTGGCTTGTAAAATGAATGCCATTCCTGGTGCTAATGGGGCTGATATGTCTGAATAATACAAATGCATTGCAGTACATGCCCTACTGATTAAACACTCTGCATAATGCCACAAAATACCTTATACATGTGAATTATACAACCTAACTAGTAGACTGATGCAATTGTAAGGTTAAAAACACAAGATATGATATTAATATTATTATTAATGTTATTCACTCGGCATGGACATATCTAAGGGGCTGGTTGTAAAAAGCTGTCAAGTCCTTTCATGTCACTATTCCACTTACCATTCTTTGAATGTTTGTTTGTGTTAACGTATATGGCAGAATGTGTGTACTCTTACGTCCGAGTGATTCATTTGTAATAGCGGGTGGTTTGAACTGTATGTGCCTCTTCACATGATGCATTTATGTTTCTGTCTACATGTGGCCCTGACACAAGAAAGATACAGACTGCACTTGACGAAATTACTTTATTTGCTAAATATTAAATACTCATAATGCGCTCATAAAGTTTTCTCACCCAATTTAAGCTGCAAGATTGAAAGGATTGTCCTTGACTGTTCTCAATGGATAACTGGTGAATTATTAAGATCTTCGTTAGGGGACCTCTTGACGAAATTCCACGCATATTGAAACCTCTAAAGTCTTCTCTCCGCGTCCGCATTCTGCGGAGAGAGGCGCTCGCGTTGTGCCGCATCACCTGAGCAGCCGTCGCCTGACAGCTGGGATTTCAATCATTCTGCTGAGCTCGTAACCCCATCTCCCCCGCCGCCTCCCCCTCTTTACTGCCAACGCTGCCACCCGCCACTGTCATGCTAATTTACTAGTCCACACTGATGCGAGCGCTCACGTTTTAGAGCTTCCTCACAGATCCCATCACGGGCTGGCAATTAACGGTTACGCATGGCGTCAAACGGGAGCAAGAAAGACGATAATTTTGCTGCCTCCCGGGGGGAAGATCTGCTCAATCAAAGGTCATAAGACAACCGTACATGGCAATACAAACATGTTTTTCCTAAGAGGAAAATAGCTCCCGGGCAGAAAGCAGTGAGAGTTAGCGGCAGTACACGTCTGCTTTCGCAGGTACACCAGTGCAATTCTACAGGGCATCCAGAAATAGCTGTGCAGCAACTGAAGTGGTTAACAATAGATTATGTTTGCTCCTCCACTTTTGATGGCTATATCTATGGTAAACCGCCTCGGGTAAAGTTGAATGCACGGGGAAAATAGAGGCTCTGTGTCTGCTGTGAGCAACAAATCACGCTCCCAAAGATTACCATTAGTCTCACCAGCCAGCAGAAAGCAAGACAGGAGGTCTGTGCCGCAATGCATTGAGCACAAATGTGGCCATTAAGAAGTGCAACAAATCACAGCGTGTTTTGTGTTACCTTTTCGTATGAGTCCAAGCCGACCAACAGCACACCCCCCGATACGGTAATCGACACACAATATCCTCAAGGCTCTGAATGGGCTTCTCAAAACAAAGCACTGTGCACTTTCCGAGCTCATCGGGAGCTTACGGAGCTTCTGCACTTTTTCCACGAACATGACATGCCATTTATGATTAATGGCATTACCGGCAGGGCCGAGATAAGAGCTCAATTAGCTGTGTGGGCAAGGACCTTGACTCTATCTCCAATGACTAATCCCATGGCTTTTGTTATGATTAGCAGGAGCAGAGTTTTAATCTTGGCTTCCGAGTGCCCGGGCTGGCACTGGCCCCCGAACACAACTGATTCATTAGCTGTTGAAAATGCACCTCTGCTGCGAGTGGCAACAACTCTGCGCTGCGTGGTGGCGGCAGCACGGATGTTACCCAATCTACCAACCTCTGTCATTCGCGTGCTTTGGCAGTATCAGTGGCAACACTCGTTGGCGGGATGTTAAATTCAGTCTTTTAAGTGGAATAAATTCATCCACCTTGTTAATATTTTAGCAAGAGGGGCCTCTTGAGAGTTATCATCTAAGCCCACTCACTCTCCCGGGGGGATGTCCTTCCTACATGCTTGAACCGATGCTAGTTTCCTACAAATATATTTCTAGCTGCAGCAGCATTGCCCAGGGAGTTCTGCTGAAGCCCATAATCTCTACAGAACTCTGGAGCTGTCAAACGACTGTGGATCTCAGAGTACTATAGCACAAAGAGGTCCCCTAACGAAGATCTTAATAATTCACCAGTTATCCATTGAGAACAGTCAAGGACAATCCTTTCAATCTTGCACCTTAAATTGGGTGAGAAAACTTTATGAGCGCATTATGAGTATTTAATATTTAGCAAATAAAGTAATATGGATAAACCGTTCCACCAACAGGAATGTACAGTATGCAGGAAGGTAAACGAGATGCATGGATCGTGATAAGATGGTCGTTTCTGCAGTAAAACCCATCGTGCACGATGCTGCACATTGTAGCCCTCACACTCTGCAGGGGGAAACGTAGCGTGCCATCTGTTCGCCGATCCCAAGCAACAAACAGACAGACCGGCAGACGCAGGCGGGCACCGCTCCCGCACCAGCAAAGGACTGTGGGAAACCGGGAGGCAGAGATGCACACGGACGCAGGAGCAGCTAAATGTGGGATGAAAGCAGTCATCAGCTGCTAGGATTTGATCAGAAGGCCCGAGCTGACACCGCACACCGAGGACTGATGCAAATTAAGGCCGACACTGCAAAGGAGCCGGCGTGCAATGAGAGAGACTCTCGATAGCGAGAGGGAGAGAGGGAGCGGGAGAAAGGGAGGCGATGGGTTCGCGCAAGAGACAATCGGAGAAAGGAAAGTGAATGCAGCCGCCGTACAATGAGAACATAAAAGCTTTGGAAGATAGAGAAAGGCTAGTGTATCGTAAGAGACAGCCTGCTACAGCAGATTTGACAGTGTGTAGGGGCTGCAGAGATGGGGAGAGAGAGAGGGGGAAGAAAGGGTCAGGACAGGGACAGATTTGGGATTTTTAATCCTGAGATGCCAGAAGTCGACACAACTTGCTTCTAATCAGAATGCTACATGGTCAAATGAATGTTATTCTTGGATTAAGATTAATGCGGGTGGCTCACCACACGCAAGCCCACACCCAAACGAATATGAACAAACGTGTGACTTCACTGTCTGTCACATGCTTGCACTTCTTGTGAAGCAATCGAAAGCGTTAAAGGATGGGAGTGGTGATATAATTGTCCCCGAAAAAAAGTCTATGGAAATGTGAAAGAGGCTTAAGCTTGCCCCCTAGTGTTCATTCCAGTCCCTGATGCCAGCAGAACGACACACTGCAAAGCAAGCTCCATCTAAACACGGTGTTATGGCAATTATTACATCTGAAAATCCTATTTTTTTTACAACAAGGACAAACAAAAGTCTGACAAAAGGGCAGTATGAGTATTTGAACAGTTTTTAGCTTATTTTTCCGAGATCTTTCTTGAACCAAGTGTCATTTTCCTGATTGTAGTGCATCTATCTGCCCTTTTCCAAGATAGTGATGCTCATTTCAATACATCTTCTCATACAAGGACAGCTGCATTGGGAACAAGTGGACTTTTCTTGCCTAGTCAGGGATTTAAATGTGCCTTGGCTTGTTAAAGGAAGGATCCTTGTAAAGCCATCCTTGTTAATATTTATGTTGTTCCTGTTATAAACGTGCAAATGATTATATATGTCATTGTATCTGATGAAAAAGCATTTGTCCTATTCAATTAATCCCTGTATTTGGCTCTGTCGTACATTATAGCTATTATTCATGAATAAAAGAGAATATCCCGCTATTTAGCCGACGTTTGACCACCATCCCCACCTTCTTTGGTTACTGTATAGAGGAATGGATAAAGCCATGGAGACAGCTAGAGTGTGAATGTATTCTGTTTCTGGGTGTATAAGTATGTTGATGAATAATAAAGCGGTTGTACATCAAAGGCCATGATAAAAGTATGTCTTACAGTGGGGAAAAATACCACGAAATAGAGTGAGAAGTAGACAGCGTCATAACTAATTGTGTATAAGCCTGTGAATCGACATCAAAGTCAGCACTACATTAATAGAAAGATTTATTATTTGAAGATGATAAAAAAGAATGTGATCCATTAACTAGACCTTCATCCTCTCAGCTCTGGAAATTCTCCATTTTGTATTGCCAGCAGCAGATTTGATTTAATAATGTGCAATGATTCAACACTGAAATGCCAGCACAGGGCAAGCCAAACGAAGACAACACGAAAGACTATTTACATGAAACATGCCTGGACAAAACAAACGAGTGATTAAACGGCTATGAAAAAAAGCCCAACGCTATATTAAAATGGTTGAGAAGTTAACTAAATCTAATCTCATACATATCAGCGTATATCAGTGTTTGTAGTTCACTTCCATTTTTGTTAACATTTTCCAGCGGCCCAGGCAATATCTGTCTGTGTAGCTGAAAAGGCGTATTCATCATGCAACATGTTTCCCTTGTGCATCAGATATGTTCTGACATGTTTTTGTCTCCTCATCTCTTTTGTGTTGAGCTAATTGCAGTTTGACAGCTCAGATCCCAGTAGCCGCTGGTATAAAAGCCAAATCACAGCAAAGTGACTGGAGCTACTTCGCTGCCATTGGCTTGACATGGATATCAATGGCGTTTGTAAAAATATCAGTGAAGAGTCAATAGCCCTGATCAAGGTGAATTCCTATAATCAACACCTTGTCAAACAGTTGTTCAAGTTAAGTTATTACATCAGCGGACAAGTGGACACAACCCAGATCAATAATCCAGTCAGCCAAGCCATGAGTTGGCATGGATTTTATTCATTTTCAAAATGTGATGCCTCATGAAAGTACTACAAATATCTCTGGTGTAAGAATCACAATTTAACCATTTTGGTCCATGATTCTAGCGTGAGATGCATGAACACAAACATTTGACTTTGTTATCTATGGACCAATGCAAATATGCAAGTATCAATTACTTTTATTATTGTTTAATTTGTTGATTTGTTTGATTAATTACTTGATAAATTGCTTCGTATACAAATGTAAAAATAAATAGGGGAAGATGCCAATCACAAGTTCCCAGAACTAGATTACTGCTTTGGTTTTACCAAATGTCCGAAACCAAAAGATAATCCAGGTTAGGAATGGTAAATAGTTTAAATCACGCGTTTATCCAAACAGCTTTTATAATGTGCCTCTCATTCAGGGATGAGGGATGGGCATTTTGCTTCTGCGACAAAGGTCGGATGATGACGTTATCATTGATTGCTATCTGTATCAAAATTACTGGTACTGGCACCTTCATTTTTTTAAAGATACCCAGCCTTACTGCCATCCTTATGGTTGGTGGGTGGCCTGTTCTCAACCTCTGAGCCACAGGCCTAAAAGGTGGCATTACTTCTTGTTAAATGACTCAAGTGATTCATTTTCTGTCGGTAAACTATATCACTTATATCACTTACTCAGTCATTTGTTTCATCTCTAGTCCAATGTACACAACAAGAGCCAAATGTCAATACAGAACCTCCTATTTCTATAACTTAGCAAACTAGTAACACATAGTGGTGTAGTGTTATTGCTGTGTTACTCTGTGGTATTTATATTCCCAGGCTCTGCAGTCTGGGAATCCTAACACTGGGAACCCTGACTGTCTACGATGCTGGCTTCCAGTCAAAACTCTTGCTTGTTGAGGGCCAATTCTTGTTTGGGGCAGGAAACGCCTACATGCAACAACAGTCTGTATTAAAACAAGCTGCTTATTTTGGTTGCAGGATTTCAAATGAAAAAAACTCTACTTTTCAAAATGGTGTTCGGCTGAATACCAGAATGAAGGACACTTTTTATTTTTATTTCTCAACGAGTCGACTAGAAAAGCAGTGCCAAGTAGACAGAAAGGAACGTGACGGACTTAAATCCTAATCAAATGTTGAGAACTGATTTATGCATCACTCTTTTAACATGTTTTACTCGTCCTCTCATTGTGATTTAACAGGGCATAGAAAAACATTGCTGACAATCCCGTGACACTCAGACCTATTATCTAAGCATTTCTGCTTCCCTTAGTGGAACAAATTGGTCGCCTTAACCACAACTCCCTTTCACAGTGCAAGATACAAAAGGGGAAAGGGGCACGGTAGGAAAAGCACACATTTCTCTCAGAAGACGGCATCTCCTCTAATGGATTTTTCCACAGTATTTCCTGTTCTTTCACTTGAGAACTTGTCTCTTCCGCTATGGGATGGTCCTCCGACACAGAAATGGACATGAAGGTTATGATCTAACGCCCTACACAAGATCAGTCTGACCAAAAAAATCCTATCCGAACAAGATAAGCACCTGCCCTTTATAACTAAAGTAGCTTATTACAAGGGGCTGTGCAATCTCCTCTGCAGAGGCTGCCCTCTGATACAGCGGGCAGGGCTTAGCAGTGAAAAATGCAAAGCCATTACCTTACTGCAAGGAGAGAGAGAGACTTTGTGAATTACAGTTTTAAAATCATAGCACATAGTAAACTGAAAATCATAGCACAAAGCAGGGATAAGCAAACAGGACCAGGCAATCGGCTTGTATTTTTAAATGTTTGTGTTGTCTGGCGTTTGGGATTCATTCCTCTGAGAAGCTCGCAGGATTGATGTTTGTACAGGCTGACCAGCTAGACATTATTGGCCGCGGCGTAGCGCCAACAATTGGGGTGAAAAAAAGACTCCAGATCAAAAGCAAACATCAATGGACTGTTGCCACCTTAGAAAATGCCATTATTCAGCCTCCAGTATTTCCTGTTTTGCCAATATGAATTGGATCCAAGCGCCAACAGCCCATTGTGTTCTGCCCTCTTCTCAAGACTAATATCCTATCAGGAGAACTTATCAGATGAGACGTTACACTTAAATCGACATGTTGAAGCTAAAGGCTGAGGTCGCCATTTAGAATCTACTCCTTAAAAAAGATTATACTTTTCTTGTGAGACTGGACGCACTCTCCAAAACGGAGTCGATAAAGTATCTACTCATCAGGAGAGTGTGACAGCGGGAGAGATGAGACCACATCAATCATGTGGACTCCAATAGCCGCTCTGGGGCTCAGATAAAATAGGGAGCGCAGACGGGTGGCTCCTTAAATAGGCACCGATGGAGCCGAGTGGAGACCTTCGCCCATCTCTCTTATTTCGGAGAGGGGTCGCGAGGGCCTTCTACCCTCAAGAAGTCCTTCAGCGCTTGCGTCGATTGAGAACCGAACACTTTCTGAATCCCGAAAACGAGCTCTCCTCCTTTTTTCCATTGCATGTTATCACTTACACTATAAAGTGAGAGACGTGTGTCTGGAGGATATCAAAAGTCATCCACAATACTTGATGAAAAGGAAGATAAAGACCAGTTCACACCCACAGCCCACCCACCCCCCGCTCCGTCAGCCTTTTCATCGTCGTGCCTCGTTTCTGCCATAACAAACCTTTGCAGAAATGCAAAAAAGGATAAACCCAAACCAGCTCTGGCATCCGGCTCCCCGGGGCAACGTCACAGCAGCAGCAGCTGTTCTGTTCTGGCACCTGTTGACTAACGCTTGTCACCCAGAATCTGAACACGGGTCTGTGAGATACTTCGGAGAACACTGACTTTCTATTGCGGGGGAACCCTGGAACATGTTTGGGGGCGGTTGTGTTGGTGGTGTGAATGTGTTGAGACATGCCGACTTCTGACCTACTTTCTCTTTTAGAACTGTATTTTGACATTTTCTGTCTCGCATCGAACCACGCAGTTAAACATCGCCATTTAGTATTTTACACATGTCAAGTCAAATCTGCTCACAGTGCATATTTACTTACGAAAACGACCACCCCACTGTCGTGTGGGGCGCATTCTTTCCAACTTTAAATAAAAAAACTGTATGCACTGTATTTCGATGACTTAAAATGTAGTTTAGGGAATAATTAATCAATGTGTGACCTTTTTCTTTTGAGACTCAAAGGTGCACCACTAGCTCCAATGTCCAAAATCCAAATAAAGATATTCTGTTGTCATCAGTGTTGTCAGTCTGACAAAATCCCCTTTTTTTTGTTTTCAAATGTTTTATAGAAAAATTTAATTTATAGAAAAATAAATCCAGAAAATACTTGGCAGATTAGTTGATTATGATTATAATTGTCAGACTTTGGTACTGTTTTTTTGTTGTTGTTTTTTTTGTTGTTGTTGTGCTTTAGCTGTCATTTCTTTCACTTGGGATGTTTTTCCAGCTAAAATACGAAACAAAGCAACATAACAAACTGATTAAGTCGTGAACGTTGTTTAGGCTGTGAACAAGTCATATATTCATTTGGACATAAAACTAAAAGTGCACACTCAAGAAATGTCTATAATAATCGATGCTCCGGGAAAACGAGTGGATACAATAACACTTAGAACGGTCGGTCAACGTTGAAGCAGTTTAGAGCTGAGTCTGTAAACTGTGATGGACATTGGGCCTCATGCAGCAACGTTCTTCAAATGAATGTTTCCTTGCATTAGACAAACAGTTTGTGGACTGTGAAAATGAGATGTTCTACGTCTTATCTTGGTCAGAGTGCTTTCTCTTACAAATAATAATTTTACCATTAGTTAAGCTTGGCTCAACTGCAGAACAGTTTGAATCCCGTGTCATTATCTGACTGCTCATGTGTCTTGCCACTTCTTTGTCCTCGATCTGGGACGTTATCGTTATTAAAGACAAGATGGATGGCCAAAACTGCATTAAATCAAAATGGTCTATTTGCAGTGTATCTCAACATTGCACAGAGGCCATGTATGGCCATATGGGCCTTTTGAAAATCCCCCCTTCCATCTCTTCCTCTGTTGAGTGAGCGCCAGCATCAGTCACTTTCATATGTTTTCATCACCTCCTCTCAGACAGATAACCCATTCGAGCACCTCCTCGGGTATTCACTGTGCTACAGTATGCAGCTAATGACTCAAGTATAGTGCAGACGCCCTGCCATTTATCTCCGTACGACCATCATTTCTAAGTCAATTAGCACAGTCAATATGCTGTGTCAGTTATTACCTGCAATTTATGACAGGTAGATGACTTCCATGCAGTGCAGACACCTCCATCAGGTCGACGCTGAGGTAAAGGCAGTCGGAGGGGGATCACGGTGACGGATTGGCGGCACGGAATGGAAACAGCCTCAGCTTGGTGATTCATGAGCGCGTCAGTGGGGAAATTATGTGAAAACAGGAATATTGTGTAGGAGGCGTTATTACAGGGAAATAGTGAATTTTAAAGTTGAGGGAAAAACCCCTATATGCAAAATAGTGAACGAGAGACAAGAATCCAGAGGGCGGCATTAGTATGCATGCTCCCCCTCTCCTTCTCCGTCTTCCTCTGTTCCCAGAGTTCTCTCCTGCAGTCTGATATTCTGTGCCATCACCAGCCCCTGCTACATCACCTTCCAAGATCCTTTGTTTCCCGTTTTATCTTAAACATGTGCTAGGTCGGTGACAGCGGCATCGCATGGGGAAAGAGCAGCCGAAATGTTCTTTAGAGAAACTCAGGAAGCGGTCGTGACACTCGATTTGGAACGCTCTGCTGCCAGCTGGCTCCACGGAGAAGGAAGAGGCATGCAACTACCTGCCGAAAGGCCCATGAAATATATATATATATATATGAAGCTGGGGTGACGGGGGAGAGAGAACGGTTTTGTCTTGCAGTCGCAATGCCAGATGTCGGCTTTGTTGTGTGGTGGCAGTCAATCAAGAATACGCTGTTTCCAATCCCATGTTGGGTGAAGCCTGTGTGACTTCCATGGACTTCATTTAAACCCCCTATTATTTATTCAGAACAAGTTGCACTTGCTTTCTCTCTTTAATTTCCAGGCCACATCTGGGCGGCAGAGTTGCCTCATCAGAAGCTCTTTTTTAATTTTGTTTTCAAGAAATGGAGAGGGGAACAGCTGCAAGTCTTTCAAGCAATTTCTTGGAGGGTGTGCAGAGCCCACGCTGCGAACCAATGAAATGCCACCGTCACCTGGGAATCGAGAGAATTCACAAACCTGCTCCTGCTTGTAAATATTGAAAATCAGTGTTATTAGCTTTAGTGCCTGATGCCATTGCCAAATAATAATTTATCTAAACAAGTTTAAAGATAACAATACAGTTCCAAGTGTCCTATGTATTAGCAAGTTCTCAAATTCCCTGCGGATCTAATATTATTCTCGCTGAATGTTAATAAACCTGACCGTCCTGTGATTTAATTATTAAACAATGAAATAAGTTAAACCCTCTAATCAGCCAGGATCTACAAGAGTCCACTAGAATTGAATATTTAGATTTCTGGAACATCGGCACACATGATTATGTTATAATAAAAGGTATCACAATGGATTATTGGGAAACGGTGCAGTTCATGAGATGTTTACGTTCTATCAGATCCATGTTTTCAACCTGGCTGCCTTCTTTTTTTGTATGTTCCTTTGTGTCTGATATTTTAAGGTTCATTTCAGTTGCCTTGCATTTTAATTTGGGCTGGCATCCTTGAAATTAAAGAAAGATAAAAGGGAAACTGGCGCTATGTTAATATCTCTTTGAAGATGGAGTCAATCTGGCAACAGAATGCCTAGCCCTTATTTTCCCTTCCCGTTCCCCTCTTCCTGTATTCAGCACAGTGGATGAGAGATAACTGCAGACTCAGCTTAGCAACGGCTTACCTTAGGTGGGGGAACTCTTAAAGCCCTCTGCTTTCATCTTGCTCCTTGTGGCAGATCAGGCTTTGTTTTGTCTTCTTTAATCTACATCTGGACACTGAATATCTAGCTGTGTAATTTTCTGTTTATTCCTACATTCTTCCCTGCAGAGAGAGGCAGACTTCTCCTTTCTGGATGGATTTTAAAGGTTTAGACGGCGGTGGAGGAAGTATAGCAGAATTTACTTTAAGTGTCACAAGTAAAAGTACTCAAGATGCATAATGACACTTGGCATTGTGGCATGTTGTTTTGTTTTAAACTGATCTTATTGCTTGAATAAGAGCTGACCAATGTGGTGCCCTTGGAAGGATTTTAGCTAGTTCCCCTTCCATCGCAGCTAATTCTACCACCAATCTTTGTGTTCATACACTCGCAGCAACCTGATCTCATGGGAAGGCGGGAAAATAGGTCAACATTTTAGGGACCGCCAGCATGTTACGATAATGCATTTTGGGCTTTTCTTGTGTCATTTTACAACACAATGTGACCGTGAAGCGGCCGCAGTTGTCATGTCATTCATACGCCATTTGTAAAGACAGCTCACACAATGATGCTCTAGGTTATTCCCCAAAGACCTGAATAGTGTTTCCAACTTTCCCTTAACAATGTAAGGTGGGAGTAATTAGGTAGTGGCTACATGGTTCCTTTGTTGTGGGCATTTTTGGAGCATTTCAAAATAATAGTATTAGCAACATCTTTTTGTATTCATCCCTATGGATGGATGGCGCCATGCATTTGCCTCCATCACCTCTGACCAGGGCCGGCTCGGGTTTGTATGTAAAAACTTCACGCATAGCTGTCAAATATTTATAGGGAGCAAATTATAGTACAGTACTTGAGTAATGTTACTTCCCACCCCTGGGTAAAAATTAACCTCCTTCTTGGTTTGCACGATGGGAAAGTGTATATATCGAGTAAAACCCTTTCTGCTCATAAGCTCAATAAGCTGCAGGCTGTTGTGGAATAATGGCGGCCTGCACATCAATAACGACTACCTGTGTGCAGGCATAGCTATTCTGCAAGTCCTTCATGCACTTTACCTGCATAATCCTCCATTAAAAGGTTATTAAGTAGAAACAACTCGGTACATTGCGGCACACAACTCAGTTAATCGCCAGGCAATGTTATGCAAATTCTGATGATGTAACCTATAATTTTCCGACAGGGGTGCTCTTGAGAATTGCTCCAAAGCGAGGCAGTGTTTCAGCAAACACTGCAATGCAAACGAGTGTCTTCAATAGCTGCACCTGAAGTTGTAATACCTTTTTGGAAGCAGCTTTTTCATCACGTCCCCAAGCACCTAATAGAGTGCTGCAGGAATGAGTCCTCAAACCTGAAAACGAGTCAGCATTTTTTGCACTTCTGGTACATTTTGTCTGGAAGAGAGCTTTTTTTTAATAGCTTTTTGTTAGCTACTTGATAGATACCTATCTCCAACATAACAACGAAAGTTCTGAAGCCTTAAACAAAGGAGGTTGCTAAATAAGATATCAAATCATAAAGGTCTTGTTTCTTTGTGAAGATTTTCTTGGCTTTTTTGTTTCAAGGGAACCCATGAGATGCTAACTCCCAGGTTGGCCTACACAAAATGCCCATCCCTGATGAACTCTCTTCTCCTGTTATCTCCGCTTTAGGCTTTGTATTTATAATCTAACATCTTCCACTCAACACTGTCCTGTAGATAAAGTACAGATACAGTATCAATACAGGTCTTTTCATGTTGATCCACCATTTCAATTACAAAATCTATTATTAGAAAAAACATTTGATGCTCATCTCGGTTTCATTGCAGTCAGTTTTCTTCCAGTATCCTCGAGAAGAGCGACTAAAAAGAGCTAAAAGTGCGAAGCACATCTATATCAGGTCTCTCCTCTGCACCCGAGCATCCATCTTGTCGCGTACGAGTCACGCTGCGCCGTTAATATCCAGTTAATTACTCTCATCTTGACCTGCCGGTGAAATCAGCCCGGCTGCCACCGCCGACCATGTTTCTGTAATCTGTGCAAAAATGCATTAGCGTGTGCCCTCCTTTAATGGCTTTAATTAGTCGTAAACGAAGCTGATTCACCAGTTAAGTGGACGAGGAGTCGATACTGTAATACAGTCTCAATATGCACAGCTCCAGCTCTATCTCATTGAGAAGGTTGTGCACGGCAATGGCAGAGGGCAGGCGAGAAAATCCCATTCAGTAATAAAGAAGGTATCTCATACTCCAGAGGGACATCAGGCAGTATTCACTTACTGCTCTCATATGAACAAAATAAGCCATAATTAGAGTGCTGTTGTATTGACAGAGGAATCCTTTCAGAGGAGCAGTTTCAATGTCGATTACATTATAATAAGTTTCCACTGGAGGAGATGAAACATCAGCCGGGCCTATTTTCAGTGGATGGAAAGGGACGTTATTGTGACATCTTCCTGTCAAAATGAAGTAAACATATTCTTGAAATGCGTGGAAAAACAAACAATGTACAGCAAAATTGGGGGAAAAAGCTTCTTTTTTTTTTCTTCTGTTGTTCAGGAATGAGAGTTTTCTGAAATAATACTGCCAACACAAACACATCCTTTTTTTTCAGCTTTGGTCAAGAATGTTTGCCCAATAAATGCTTCCCCTGCAGGTTCAGTAAATGAGGCTACTTTGAGGAAGTGAGCCCCATAAAGTTCATGTCAGTAAACCATTTCTCCTTTCATCCCCTCATCTGCAATAAAGTTTCCAGTCTCCAGTCCCTCCATTTGCTGAGTAATGCCTCGCCCCGGCCGGTGGTGAGGTGCAGTGCTCTCACACTGGAGGAAGCTAATGGCTGGTTATGGTTTCTAATGCGTGGTGCTTTAGCTTTTGAAACAACGGATCTCCATTACGCGCGCCGATAGAATCCCTTGACGGGAAATACTGTGATGCCACAAGGGACCTCATATATATATGTACACAAATTTGAACTGAGGACACGGAAAATAAACCTTCTACCCTGCTAACATTACTTTAATATATACGCCATTGATAACACAAGTTAGACATTATGATGGTCCAGACCTTTGCGTGAGAACATTTTCTCTAACTGGACCTCTTTGAATTTTAGTTGATATCTCCCGTGCTTTAAGTTGCAAGACACAGCTCGACTCTTGCTCGGTTTGATGACAGGTAAAACAATTACCTTCTATGATACACATGCCTATACATCGGAAAAAAGCCGACATATCGATGGCCAAAGAGCAAAACCTCTTATCTGAAAAAAAACACTTTTTTTTAGAATATATAATCTTGTTAAGGATACCCAATACATAATACAAAAGAAAAAGAAAAACTACAAAAAGAAAAATACACAAAGTGCAGATAGGAGGTTTTGCACTTTGGCCATCGATATGACACTTAGCTAAAAGCTGAACTTCATCCTCTTCCTCCCGAAACAAACTTTCTATGTAGTCAATTGTTTAGAATGAAGACAATCAGACGTAAAGCAACATTTAGGCAAAGGGGCGACTTAAATACATCGATTACAAGGGCTGTAGAAAAAAAATCTGAATGAAATCAAGATCCAGACAAAAGTAGGAATAAGCAAAGATAAACAACGCACAATAAACAAAAGGAAAAAACAGGGGACACTCTGGTCTCTTTAACTTGGAGGGGGAAAGGTGCACCTATCTCATGGCTGTTTCTGCAGAGTTAACTGTGGGAGATGGGAGCTACCATGTCCTACTCACCCAACCTGAAATGCGGCCCGCCTCCTAAACCTTGTGTGAGTCAGCAAGCAGCAGGGGGTTCTAGCAGCCGGTGTGAGTGTGAGTGTGTGTGTGTGTGTGTGTGTGTGTGTGTGTGTGTGTGTGTGTGTGTGTGTGTGTGTGTGTGTGTGTGTGTGTGTGTGTGCTCATCCTGCTGAAGTGCGTATGAGCCGAGAGGGAAAGTGGAGGGAGAGTGTGCTGCCTCTCCTGTCTCATATTTCTCTGCGGTGTAATGTGCCGTCTATTCATGCGATGCCTTTTAAAAGGCATGGTGGGAATCGCTTCACAGTCAGGCACGAAACTCAATATGCTAATGCCCTCCAAGGGAGCGATGGAGGGGGAGAAAACATAACCTGTCAATTACCCACAGCAAAAAAAACACTGAAAGATTTATTGAAAACCACCAGAAATTTCCACAAGACAAAAGCGCTCAAACATGCGATGGATCAAAACACAATTCATCGGTTGTTTGACTAATTACCTCTGACTTAATGGCATGAAGTTGAATTACATTTAAAGAGTACATACGGCGGTATCTTCATCAATTACTTCTTAAGAGTGCCAGGTGGAAATCTCAGGCTTTGATTTATGCCAACAGAGAAAAAGCCGTCAAAACTCATTATGCAAACAATGGAGCGGGTTATGTGTTTTTGATGAGGGATGCAAAACTGGTATATATATATATATATATATATATATATATATATATATATATATATATATATATATATTTAAAGAGATCAGAGATACAGCAAACATCTGAACAGCCAGCTTCCTTCCAGTGGTGGCTCAGCTTCACCCCCTGGAGTGTCTGCTGGCTGAGGAGCCAAGAAGGCTCAGTGGGACCATCAGCGTTGGTCTCAGATTATTCTCTTTCTCACGCAGACATCAAGACCCCTTCGGCATAATTTGTTTACAGCTCGGAGATGGAGTGTTGGCAGTGCTCGTCTCCCTCACTGGAATAATCGCTGTGATGATGGGCTTCGCTGGGAACATGGACTGGCATGTGAAAACAAGCACCATTTCTAAATTAGAGGTTTGGAAAGCGAGCCGTCTGACGCAGCCCGTTTTTTTTTCCCGGAACAATCTTCTCGCTCCTCAGATCAATCTTCCCGTGGTTCTCTCCGTCCCCCGGGTGTCAAGGGAATTCCTTGGGAATTTTTTCCGGCAGGTCTCCCTCCCGCTCTAATACGATGAGAGTCGTGTCAAAACACTGCAGGATCTTAACACTGACTGATAATATATGAGGGAGGAAGTATCTAACTTTGCTGTTGCGGTGAAGACCTTCCTTTGGGGGAAATTGATATATTCTGCGTTTTTAGCGGCAGCACTGGTCAGAATGACAAAATAACTGGTTATCATGATCACTGATTTCTTTTCTACCATATGGCTGAACAGGTAGCAGTCATAATACTTGACTGAAACTAATACTTTACAAGAGAAAAAGATGATAAAAAGGATAAAACTTTTTTTTAATTTTTTTTCCCGATACGGAGTCGGATCCCTGAAGTTGTGTATCGGCCCAAAACAAATATTGTTCCGATGCCAGTGCGTTAATAATGAAAAAAAAGTATATTACATCCATACAGAGGGATATTTGTACAGAACTGTTCAAAAAAATAGGGACACGATTGATATAATTGTGGTATTTCCTGGCTCCGGTTAAACCCTTTGTAAAAGGGAATGAATGACATACAACATTATTGTATTAACTGAAAAAAATTATGAATTATCAACAATTCCCTTCAATAACTCGTTAAAGTGCAGTGACAATTACGTAGATTTCAGACGCAGGAGCGATGGAAGTAGCTAACGAGTGAGCCATCTGGCTTTCTTCTCATCTCCGTTGAGCGTTGCACACATGCAAAGTAATGCTCGGACAGCATGTACAGATCAGGGAGAGAGTGCCACGAGTTGTTGATCCCGTGTAACATAAATGAGCTGATGAATGATAAAACCTGATATTGGATCGGCATATTGCCAATATCCATGCCAGCATTTTAAGCAATATCGAAAAGACATTTCCGGTATCGGAACAACACTCTAAATAATCTTTTCGCCAACACAACATACTGTATACAACGGTTCACGACCTCAGCTTTGGATGCTATTCCAGCCTTCGCTGGTTTTTTGGTTTATGGGACTTAAACCCACGGATGACATATGGTCCGAGTCCACACGAACCTCATCAGCGGAGGAAAATCCATGTCCGCTATCCCCTGCCAGCAACCAGATACATCCTGAATCCCCCTCCACCGTCTTCCCAGCCCTCCCCGCTGCTTCCCCTGAGCCCAGCAGATTACAGATATCATTATAATGGACGTCCTGGCAGGGCAGTTGCGGTCACATTTAATTTGCCGTGACCTGATATCTACACAAGATAATCAGCATTTACACCTGAGAGTGAAGACGGACAGACAGGTGACGGTGTGCAGGTGGGTGAGACGGTCGTAGAATTGCGCAGTGCGAGAGGAAGTACGGTAGGGAAAGACTGCAAAGAATCAGAAGGAATATGTATTCAGCACACAATCCATTGGGACAAAAGGAAAGTAACGGTGAAGCGCACTTGTCAGATTTGCATTCTAATAAGAATGACCTACTTTGAGCCCCTGAGATGAGTGAGAGCAAAACCTGATTCAAATGAACAACCCTGAACACAGATGTTACATCTCAGCTTGGAGGGAGTTACCTTCCCTTCATACCGTATTTTGCTTAGAGAGGGCAGCCTTGTCCAATTTGATCCCGATACACAACAGTGTTGTTCTTTTTAAAGGGAAGGTTGTGGGGCCCTCTTCCTGGAGCATCCACATACACAATAGCTCCATTAATTCCACCTCTAGGCTTGAGACTGTTTTGGGGAAGTCTTGCTTTACTCCCGCAACAGTTGCAAGATCATGCATTTCCTGCTCGACAAATCATTTTTCCTCCCACCACTGAGGACATTGATTTGTGTATGAAAAGAAGTTTTATCAGCCGCCAAATTTTTTTGGGAAGTCTTGTGCAAAGCCGCCAGAGCAGGTATATATTATATATGTTTAGCACCTGGGGCGTGAGCTTTCACATCTATAACAGATCAATTTCCCCTGAGCCTGAGGAGTGACGACCTATTTCCTTTGAAGGGCTCCCCATACATCTATCTGCTGTGAACTACACACCAAGCTCACAGGACACATTACTGTTGTGAATGTATTTCAATGTGACTGTATGAAAGCACAATCTGTCATTGAGTTCTGAAGCCTTTGTTCTGCCTCAATTTTAAATGGGAGTAGCCTATGGCAAAATGTAGAACACATTTTTCCATCTATCCATCCATCCATCCATCCAGTCCCAGGCCTCGTACCAAAATATTTGGGTGACTCCAGACTTCTTCCAAATTACATTCAGTAATTCAGTATTGTAATGGTAGTGAGGGAGACCGCTGATACCATAGGACGTGCATCCCTCAAGCCTACCTAAGCATGAGGGAATCACAGGCATCCGTGAAAATGATTCATGCATGTAATCCAGCGCAATTGTATCTCATTGATAAGCCTCATTGATTGCTATTTTCACTAATTAACAGCTTTATTTTCTCTTTTGCTTTTGCTTAGTTCTTGAATGAAGAATTTTTGTTATTATTGTGCAAATCTCTGAACAGTTATTTGGTTGTTCACAAAAGATTTACATTTCTCATTAATTGAAGCACATTGTACTCGTTTTGGCACATGTGCAAAAGACAATTAGCAGAATAAGCACATGGCTTGCTAATCAAAACGGATATATGCTGTCGTCTTTTGTGAAGAGAGGAGTTACTCAAAATTAATTTTTCAAAATTTCTGTTCACTGATGACTTTCCATTAAAGATCAAAAGTAAATGTTCAGTTTACAGTACATGTAACATATTGCTCCACAAATACATTTACTCTATAGATACAATACCCCTTTTATGTATTCTACAATATTGTACAGTATTGACTTCCCAGTAAACTGTAACCTGCTGTTGAAATCTGATTCTAAGAAGCTCAGTGTGATTGATACTGTTGGACAACCTGCAATTTTGGTGTGAATCTCTTATCAACTTGGAGCCTTGGCCGGTCCCCTGTCAGCTTTAACATAAAGAGTCCTTATATGGTGTCAGAGTACAAGAACCTAAACTCCGGACGCAGCCATGAGCTGTGAGGCCCTGCGGTGAGCAGGCCTCGGCCTGAGACAACAGTAAAGCAGAAGTCGGGTATGGGCCCCTATAGTCCTAAACAGTCGACAGTGTGAAGGTACAGATCACAGGAAGCAGGCCGTTAAGATGTGAAGAACAGATTAGATCTCTTAGTGAATCAGGTGGCTGAGAAGCTGACCTGCAGGATTCTCTCAGGGGTCAAGGTACCATAAATTAGACTTTTAGACGGGGGGTTCTGCCGTGACACAGGGATGGTTGTTCTGTGTGGTTTGATTCTCTTTAACAGGTTAAAAAATAATATGTGTGTGTTTTATTTTTATTTCTTTAATATAATCTAGTGATGCTCTGGGTCAACGAGAACGTGTCTGCTTGAGACCGTGGGTCCCCGTGCATAAGAGTACGGGCTTATTGGGAAGTTACTCTTGACATATAATCAATGCTTGGCAAGTGTTAAATAGGTAATTAGAAGAAATTAAAACTGTGGTACCTATTCAAATAACTTTGGTAGTAAAGTGATGATAAAATGTTGATTTGTTCCTTGTATATGTGTGAAGACTGAGAGGATGAGCAGAAACGAGGCTGATAAGACTGCAGATGAAAAAGGAGAAGTAACACAGGAAAAGAGCGTGGGTTCAAGAACGCCCGGTGCTTCAGCCCCTCAGAAACGAGGGGGGGTCCGAGGTGAAATTTGGAACAGAACAATAAGTTTGAGGGCAGTTGCGTTTGAGCGAGTTAGGTGAATAGACGTAGCGATACTTTGGTGTAGTTTAATCTATTAGTTTTTCTCCGCACTTTCAGTAGAGCCTCAGTTCTTCTATCTTCTCAGTTTTCTTATAAGTACTTTCGAGGTTGCATTTGTAACTTGTACCTCCTTTTCTATCTTTGGTGAAATAAATATTGATTGATATCGAAGTTTAAATCAAGTCAGCGCGTCCGTAGCCCATTTTTGATTTTCTTCAATTCTTGGCATCAAGCCAGCAGAGAGCCAGAGGCAGAGCGTCACGCCTTCCGCCCCGACAGCCCCCGAGGTAAGTTTGAGGTTAATCCATCACGGCTACACACACTGATAAATATACAGGACACATTTACATAACAGATTCATATGGGGTGCAATGAAGTAGAGGGAGAGTTACGGTGACTGGTTGACTTCTGACCGTCCGCTGGACATTGCGGGATGTCCGCGGGCTGAGAGCGGGTTCTAATAAATATTAAGCCCCCTCACGAGAGCTTGTCATAGCTTTATTAATTGTCGACGGTGTGGGAACAGCCGAGCCGCAACGCATAAGCAAGTCCCTCTCTCGAGAACCGAGCGGTGGGTGACGGTCGGATCTTGTGTTGTCTGTGTGTACTTATTTTACCATTCAGTTATTGGTGCGTTGGTTAAGCTTGGTGAACCCATTCCGTGACATCTTAGTTTAGCACCAGATCATAATCCTCCGCGGAGGTTGTTTTTGCTCGAGGCCGGAGAGGTGACACGTGTGCACGAGCCCCGTGCGGTTGGCTGGTGGTCTGAGACGCGGCTGGACCCTTCACTGTGTGTCCCGTGTCCCGCGGGCTCGCCGCGCACCTGTCCCCTGCCGAGCTTGAATTCGAGCTTCTCTCCCTCTATCCCTTGTGCGAATTAAATCCTGAAAGCATTTGATTTGTACACTAGAAATAAAAATATATAAAATAAATAAACGGTTAAACCTGCAGGACTGACACTTACACTCCATTGATAAAGAGCCCACCAGCCTAGACTGTTTAATAATACACAATAGCATACAGCTAGACAAAACTGACATTCTAGTCTAGTACAATAAACAATTGGCTTCAACAAAGAAGAAAAATCAAACGACGATTTGAAAAAAAAAATTCAAGGTTTACTGCCATGGTGAAAAAACATTAAACCATTAAGGCTCACACAATGACTTCACAGCTTTTCAGTTTGGTGGCACTGGCCAATTTATTGACAGAATGAAAAAAGTTTGACCTTTTGCAGACATGCAATTGAGTTATGATGTCAAGAAAAAAAACGTTTGCGCTTACTGTTTAAAAAAATGAAAGTCAGTTTTTCTCCACCACAGCTCAAAGTCGTCTGATACCGACACCGGGCCGATACCGACTCAAATGCAGAATCTGTTTAAAGATATTGCGTTAGCACCGACCTCTAAATAATTCATTGCTATGAAACAGAACAAGACAATGGTCACTGCATTTTCCGTGAGTGGATAATTTTTTGTGCCAGGGAGTTACAGAACAGGAAGGAGCAGTGAGCTGTGAGATTAAGAGCTGCAGGATACAGGCTGCCCACCTCCAACTTCTCAACAAGGTAACCAGCTGTACCGTACCTTGGTACTCGCATCTTTTCAATGCAACGTTTGACATCCAATCGCGCCAGGACACTATGAACTGTCAAGTCTATACGCTCCATGGTCACATTTTGCTCTCATTGGGATCCGATCTGTGAGACCACATGGCGAGATGGCCTGGTTTGAGTTTAGTTTGAATCTCGATATCTGATCAGGCAGACACAGCTGAGTGTAACCACAGACTTATTTTATTAAAACAACACAAGTTTGCTTGGTTGCACCACAGACCAATAGACAAGTTGCTCCTCTGCTTAGTGTCCAGGACCACAATCTTAACGATTCTAACTTCAAAATTCTAGGAATGAGCGGCAATACCTTGAAATAAGACCGAACAAATAATGGGCAATACTTTGTTCGGATGGAGACTTTTAGAATTAGTTTATACATCCATCCAATGAATGGCCCGTCTAGCCTGTCTGAGTATGCTGCCCTCTCTGACATTAGGTGGGCTCTGCGATCTCGAGGTTCTTTTTTCTTTTACCCCACGCTGAAGAACTACCCTTTGAAAGATTGCTAAAATATGCAGTAAATACAGGATACAGCATGTGTCCTTCACATCAAATAAACACCAATATATGCAGCTATTTATGCAAGTCACAGAATGGTTCTGAAGCAGTCTTTTAGAACATTGCCTTGAATGACGATAAATAATTTGAATAAGATCCAACAATCCATACAGTGAAGAAAGGTATGCAGCAGGAGAAAGAGATCTTCTTAAAGCAGAGACTTCAATCACAATAGTCGGTTCATGAAGCAACTGAACTATACTCAAATATATGATATTTTATATGCACCAACATCAAGCTTAGTACTTTCCACTAGGTAACTGCTTTGGACCGCACCGCTGTGCACCGCTTGGTTTATTGCAGATTAAACAGTTTCATTGCTGTGATTTTATACAATTAACAAACCTCATCCTAAAGATATACTCTAACAGTGTTCTGAGATGCCGAGGGGCGTTAGTCAGTCCACAGACTATATCAATCGCAGCACCAAAATATCAACTTCCATCTGTGTAGTTTGCATAGTAATCACAACTATTATCCTCCTTCCAAAGGATGATCACGAGGACTGGTCTGGAATCCATTTCCACGTCACTGATGCTAACGAGATCAACACGGCTATGACTACCAAAGGATGTTTATCCATCCAAAGGGGTAAACCAAAAAAAAAATATCTAAATTTCTTCCTCAGGATATCCTCCCAAATATTAAGTTCAACGTTTGACAGCCTTGCTGTTAAAAGCAGCCAATATACTGACTGAAAGCAGAATTCACATCCGAGCGTATGTCAGCAAAATGTGGCTCATTATATCAAAAATGTCCTCCGTGTTTACTGAAACCAAGTATTGATGGACCTGCCTCTTCGCCATCATCAAGCTCTCTATGAGAGCTGACTTTTTGAACATACCGCACATCCGAAGGTTAGACATACCGTGCGCATCAGTCGTGCTAACCTTCCTCCCAACACCGTGCTCAATTACAATGTCCTCGTGCTCGCATCTTGGATCAGGCAGCCGCTTTATCTCTCTGAGTGGCACTGCATCCTGCAAGAAGAGGAGCGGGGCCACGGGTTGACTTATAGGTCTGACAGCGGCTCCATTCATGCGCCTAATTTAAGAGCGGCTTCTGCTCTGTCTAATTAACAATTTACTAGGCCATCAGTCAGCCTCCCCATTGTGGTATAATCAGCGTCACCGACGCTCAGGCGCACCGCCGCGTCTGCAATGGGATTAGAAGGAGCGTGCAACTTTCATGGATACACGGGCAGAGGAGTGGGCACGTGGAGTTCAAAGGACGCCGCGAGAGCGACCCCCGAACTGAAAGGGAGACGCCGTGCGGTGGCGCGTGATGGGCAACGCGTTTGACGAATTAGCCGGCTCTGTGTGGCGCGCTGGCTCAGCCGGTCAACGGGTGTCACGACTCTGGTGTGAACGCAGAGCGCACATTGTGTGCAAAGTCCACTTGTCTTTTATCTGAGGGTTGGGCTTACAGACGCATGGGAGGGTTTTGATCTGCTCTGTCGTGCATATGCACCTTTTAAAAGGATTATGATCCAGTGTCAGGGTGGAATTTTTGTAAAATAAATAAATAAAAAGACATGAATAAATCCGCCCATAAAGGCTCCACCGCCACCCTCAAGTTGCATAACGCGCATTCTTCTGGTCCTCCCTCGGCTCCCACACCCAGCTCAAGAATAACCAACACGTATTATTTCTGAAGAGAAGTGTAGGGGGCTAGCTTCGACAGTTTGCTGCTCATTGTCCCTCTAAATATTCTGACAGTAGAATAAAAACCCACAGAGAGGATTAAGGACTGGTAATCTGGGGGAATGGTGTATTCCATTTCTGCTGCTTGCTGTCTTATTTCGCCCCTTAGTTTCCTCTGTATGAACAAATAGAATTTTACTCGTTTATCCACTTAGTTCCTCTGTCTTGCTGATTAGCACTGAAGGGCTGTGAGGCTGGGACATCCTAGAGCGGATGGATCCAAGGATATCTGAGGCCAGCATGCCTGTGTGTCTGTGTGTCTGTGTGTGTGTGTGTGTGTGTGTGTGTGTGTGTGTGTGTGTGTGTGTGTGTGTGTGTGTGTGTACTGTATAAACAAATGCAGTGCTACTTGAAGGGCGCGGCCAATTAAAAGAAGCCCCTGAAGGAGTGTGCTCATCCGGATGCAGTGAACATTGCAGCAGCCTATCTGAGAGTGGATCTGCTGTTTGTCGCTGTAACTAAGGCGTTATTACCACCGAGGCGGCGTTGCACAACATATTGACATCTTCCAATATAATGGCTGGCAGCATCACAAATGGAAAAGTAACATATTCTTATGTATCAATCACATGTTTCTTTTCTGATAACGAAGAAATAGTAATAATGTATTTGGATATGAAATCAACATTCAAAAAGATCTTTTGAAATAATGCAATATAACATTAATAGCAATACTAATCTTACAAGGTTAAATCAAATGTTTCCCAATTGTAATAGAATGTCCTTCAAAAGGATCATTGGATATTCTCCTGTAATAAATGCACTATTTGCTATCTTATAGAAGCGTTGCTAATAAAATATATCTTCTTATTTTAATTTAACAACAGTTCTTCAGGATGAACGTTCCTCTCTCCAACAAGGAAAGTATAAATAAGTATCAAAATCAGAAATACTTTATCGATCCACGTAATTTGGGTTACCTCGGAGTTACATTCTGGATAAATGAACAGAAAATGTAAATACAAATGTAAATATATGTGCATTATGCTCCAACATAACAATACATATCGAACAATAGATATAAGAAATATGTAAATTATCTATACTCCAATATATAACATCAATCTAAATAGAGTAATAACACAATATTACATCATTTAATGTATAGTATAAATGTGAAATAGGCAAACAATAACGAATATATGTTGTGTATGTTAAATAAATATATAACACTTTACAATCAAATTAACACATCTGCTGTTTTCTAGACAAGACAAAGCTGTATCTTATTAAACAGAGTTATTATCTGTATGACATATGTCTATGTTTGAGCAGTTCACGGGTAATCGTTTGTCCGAGTAGTCGCACAGAATCATTTTCATCGGAGCGCGTTCCATTTCGGACACAACGCGGCTTTACTCACGCTGAGTCAGCATCGACGTAGGGGCCGGATTGGAAGCGGGCCTTGGTCTTTGGTTTGCAGCCCAACCACATGTTGCACTCATCAGGGCTATGTCGACTCTGTTGTGGCCGAATGTTGCCAATCGCTTTGCGGTTCAACGAAGAGGAAGACGGCATTCTGAGGCGTTTATTTTCTTGTTCAAGATGACAATCGTATGTTTACTCGCATATTTCCTCCTCTCGCATATTTCCTCCTCTCATTACCACATATTGGTTGACTCATGGAATGTCTTATCATGTGTGTACAATGGGTCTTTCTGGGAAATACTCCCACCCCTATCCAATCACATAAGGTCACATACATTATTCTTCAACAACTCCTACTTCCTCATACAAGGACAAGTATCACTCTTCAACCCTTTATTGACCTCTATTGTTGACCAGAAGGAATTGCAACAACATTGGCACACAATTGACTTATTATCTCCTCTTCTTTGGAGCTAATGATGCTTATTAGTCTTCATAGCTAGAAAGGTTTGGCTCATAGCACCGTCCTCAGTTGTTAAAGACTTAGAAAAAGTGAGTAAATGAGACCGGGGAGACTGGGAGGGTCTTGAAATCCAGGCCGGGATGAAAAAAAAAAGCTAAAAATGAAAGCCAGAAATCTTGGCACATGCCAGAGCGATCAATGAGTCCGTCGTATTGCTCAACAATCTTTACAGATTTATTTTCATCATTCTGTGTCCAAGTAACACATTCCACACTGATGGATTCAGCGCGAACGGAAAAGGCTCTCGCTTTGCTGCAGCATCCATACTGACATGTGATGAAAGACAATTCAACCAGAAACACATGATGCAAAACAACCAGCACACTTCTCCTCTTTCTTCCTCTTCTCTTCCTTTCCTCACACACCTCCCTACACACTCATGAAAGGCAACACACACACAGACATTGCAAACCCATATAAACACAAGGATGGATCAGTTGCAAATTCTCTTTCAGGATGCGGAAGATGCCGTGTCTCATTGCCAGTTTATGGCAGAACGTTTGATCCCACTAATGCCACCATGCAAATCAGCCATTGTCCTTCCTTTCTTCTTCTTTTCTTTTCTTTTTTGCTTGCCATCTTTTTTTCTTTCTTTTTTTTTTTTACGGCTTGATACGTTCTAAACTATTATCTTTTTTTTAAAATAGGGCAGAGTTTTTGGCAAGGCCACACCGAAACAACAATTAAGGTTTAACTAAATGAAGAAGGAAAAAAAAAAAGATCTCATTGTGTCGGGGTTTAAAACTCCTGAAGAGAAAGCTTTTACTTCCAACATAATAGGTTTCTTCATTAATTTGGGCTTGATTGGCTTTGCTCGGCAGACAGGCAACAATGGCACCCCCAAGCAACAGCTTTCCCACAGAGCCATTTCATCATGTGCTGACTGGGTGAAAAAAAGAGTGTAAATTAAAGTCCCTCCTCACGCTGACACTTTAAACACAAGACACGACAGGCCATATTTTCTCAGCCAAATCAGAAGCCTTCAGAGATGGATAGCAATTATAATTGTAGCAGAGGGAGAAAGAAAAGAAAAAATCTGACAAAGGTGTGGTGCTAAATCACACCAGTTTGATGATGAAAACCTGCCTGAACGGGTCCGAGGGACCCAGAGCCACTCCTGTGCCAACGGAGGGGTGTGCACTTGACTTTGCATCACCCTGTGACATATCAAAGAGAATGCACAAGTAGACATGCCTCTTTGATTTTAAATGCAAAGTTACTCCGTGGGCCCACAATAATCTGCAGCTTTCCTGCCATAATCCTGCAGTTTTAGCCAAGTAATGAACAACGTGAGGAAGAGGAGAGAGTGTGTACAGCGTGTTGCATAAGCACTCCGTGCATGTGTCTGTGTGCCGGGGCGGGGTGGGGCAGGGTGGAGATGAGGGTTTTTCCACCAGCTCGTGATGGAACAAATTGGATGGAGCCGACATGCACTTATATCCCCATCATCGCGACGGTGCTTATCAAAGCATCACACGCCATGTCGGTGGTGTTCTCTCTCCGCACTGCGTTCAACACTATTTACACAACACGCAGGCACGACAGTGCAGGAACACACGCACTGGCATGCCAGGTGCGTCCTCCTCCCGCGGCCCCTCCTCCCCTCTCCACCTATCTGCGCGCACACGCACACGCCTGGGCGCACACACGGCCTTCGGCATGCTTCTGCCAAGGGATGCAATTCTTAGCCATTTCCGGCGGGAATGGAGGAGCCTTTTTCTGGCCTCATTAGAATAGCTCCACGTCCAGTCGGCGGAAGATTAGAAAAAAAGATTTTTTTTTTTTTTTAAAGGCTCAATTCCCTATAGTCTTTTTTGGCGCCACCCTGAGTAGGACGATGCTTAAAAAAACAAAAAAAAAACAGCAATTACAAGCCAGGGAGCTGGAGATGAAAGAGGTTCTGTTGGACCATCTGCAGACTCCATCATCTCGCTCCCCAGACTCCAGACGCGCTGATCGGATGCCCGGGTTAAGTTGCGTTATTATGGAGAGCATATTGACCACCACAAACACCACACGCACGGTGTCTCGCGCACGGATACACGCACGCATGCAAAGAGAGAGAGAGAGAGAGAGAGAGAGAGAGAGAGAGAGAGCGAGAGAAAGCGACATGCACAAAATCTGCTCTGAATTATGACTCAATTAAGAGAGTCAAGGTCGTTTACAGCCGCAATAACTGATATTGACGCTGCTTTTTTATCCGCACCAGAGTGTTTCTGTGCAGATTGGAGGTGTTTGTCAGCCGTGCACCAGTTTCACCAAAACCCCAGAGGAGCCAGCAGAGTAAACTCCAATTAGGACATCTGATTTTATCTTTGGCTGTGTCTGTTCTCCACAGACCAGTGCCACTGCTTGTGGGTTTAATCATTGCGCAGTAACCACGCAGGATCTCCCCTGTCTGCTGTTTATGTGCTAAAACTTTACAAAGGCGTCTTATTGTCTGATGCGTATACTCACCATCGATAATAACGGTCTTCATGATTTAGATGTGGGGGGGTGGAATCCAGACGCCGTGTAAATCCAAGTCGAATGAATCCCAGCGTGCGCGGACACGGAGAGGATATCCGCTGTTTTATTGCAATTTATGGGTAGTTGCAAATCCAGTGCACAGTGGGAGACGGACAGCCTCTGAGCACCCCTGCACCCTTCAAACTTTAGCCGTAGGTCTTCCCGAGTGGGGAGCCACGTCTTCGGCTGCACCCGAGCTCAGTCATTTGGACGAAAAATAGTCAGCAATAAACATCCAAATTGGGATCAGCAGACTCTTCGACACAGCAGCAGTCGACACCTCCCCAAAAATGTAGGACGCGCAGATGGAGGGAGCGCAAAGTGTTACCGCACAAGTGGAGAATCAACGGCGCAGGCGAAACGGCAGTATTGGATCCATGTTTTGGAAAACGCAGCTCATATCCATGTCCGATCTCCTGCCCCGCTGTATATTTCCCAAAGTACACGGAGGAAAAAGTGTGGCGGATGCGCGCACGGATGTTGGCCGCACTGCTGAGCGTCAGTGCGCGCTTACCGCGGGGAGGTGCGGGAGGGAGGGCGGGGCGGCGAGGCGCGTTTGGCGGAAAGAGGGAGAGAGGATTCAGAGATGAATGTTTTATGGGATGTGTCACGCTGCAAAAAAAACATATATAGAGAGATATATCTATATCTTTATCTATATATGCCTCTTTCCAAAGTGGAATTGTCATATCAATCAAGGCAAAGCACATGAGATGTTACATTATAACTTGCTGTGTTTTCTACCAGCTTCACTGGATGGCGAACACAAACAAAACTGGAAACAGAAGTGAGTTTACATAAGTGATGGACTTTAAAGATTATACGAGATGAATCTGAGACTTGATGACTTATTCAGACGGACATTCCTTGCAGCGCAGGGCTGCTCTCTAATGAATGTTTTATGTGCTATGGAGGTGATGGAGGGTGGCGTGAGGAGAATCTATTTGGATCGGACACGGACAGGCACGCACATGCATGCGAAAAACAAACCCCCCCAAAAGACAGGCGGAGAGCCCGGCCTGCTGGTGGGACCTGCCTCCTCCCCGGGGACGGGACTGGACGATGTGGATGCTCGGATGTCGTAGGCAGTCCAGACCAGTCCAGACCCGGGACTGTTCCAGAAATCATCCCCTGATGTTTAATTTATTTTATTTTATTTTATTCTAAGACTATTCCCTTCATTTTCCCCTTTACAATTGATTGCTCGCATTGTTTTATTTATTTTGTTGTGGAAAATAAATGAGTTTCAGTCATTGATTATTTTTCAACACAGGCAGACATGTTCCTCTCTGCATTTTCTTCATGTGCAGACTCAAAGTGCCTAGAAGCATAGCATGTCCTTGCAGAAAATCCGACATGAAACATTCCTGTTTCCGCACATTTGATATGGAAATGGTCGCTTTTACGAAGTGATTAGACCAGTGAGCAGCAGAGACGCACTCTGGCATTGCTGACTGGACCGAAGAGCAGCTCACCGTCGCTCCAGCAGCTCGGCAGCAAAGCCCAGGAGGATTGGATTTACAGCAGCGGCGCTTTCTATCTTTAGGTACCACACGCCCCCTACCGGCGAACACAAAAACACCATCTTCAGCACCAACAGAGAAGCCTCCTTCCTGTGGAAGATGATTCCCTGCTCACCCTAAGAGACAGCTAGGCATCACACTGTGTCTGTGTCTGTGAGCTCGGCAAGGGGAACTATTGAATTCACAGTGGAGACAATGTTGTTTATTTATTACAATGTATATGAGGGAATTTGGAATATGTCCATATGCTGGCATGTACATCTTATCATAATGCAATATGGGAAACTCTCCAATTGGCAATCTTTAACTTGGAATAGCATATTTCCAAACACTAGATTGTGTGTATTATGAGGCACACTGGCACATGATGAAATGCTTGCTTTAATTATACTTTAGTAGACCGAGACAGAAAGAAGCCAAGACATTACCATAGGGAGCAGGTGAATGGAAAACCACAGCTAGGCGGGTGGTGTAGTCAAGTGAAATGGGGGTATGAGCAGCAGGCTAATGCCGAGCTTACAACCACCACCAATATTGAATCACACCATCAGAATATGTCGGTGAGCCACTCGCATGGCTGCTCACAGAGGAGACCGGCAGGGCCAGATGGCCGGTAGAGACACGGTCCAAAGCCGCCGCGGCGAACCTGCTGGGATCGAGGTCACCCCGCGAGAATCGGAAAACGCTCGTCTCCGTCTCTCCTGCTTTTATGCGAGAGCATCCAGTGTGGGCAAACACATGTGTGTGTGTGTGCATAATCCGGTCATGCATTTGTTTGTATGTTCTTTATTTGTATGCCCGGGAGTGTACCGTAACAGGCAAAGTGACATTTCTTGTGCAGGATTTTATGAGGCTTTTCTCAAGAGGAAAAAAAAAAAGAATAAGAACGCTGTTATCACCACAACCAACAACACTGGGAGGCAACAGACGGACGACACATTCAGCAGCAGCGTCCTCTTCACAAATATTCATATATTTTCTGTCATTTATGTCGTGAAAATAGAAAATATATTCTGGAATAACCAGGTTATGTAAACATGGTTGCTGTGAAATACCTTTTTTTAATGAAAGCAACTCTTAGTTTTAAGCAGAAGCATCAGTAAATAGACTATAATTGGAGTTGCATTTAAAAAGGGATCGTAATTAAGTCACAGCATACTGTGTTAACGTTATCACAAAAAAATGGCCCCTGAAATACATTCCCAGAGTTCCTAACTACATCCCCAGGTAGAGGAACATTAATGTGGCTCACTGGTTAAGATGTCTGCTTAAACCAGGAAGTGATGGGTAGACTGTAACGGATTACTATACCTCC
The DNA here is from genome assembly GCA_038501785.1 of Myoxocephalus aenaeus. Classification (NCBI taxonomy): domain Eukaryota; kingdom Metazoa; phylum Chordata; class Actinopteri; order Perciformes; family Cottidae; genus Myoxocephalus; species Myoxocephalus aenaeus. The sequence continues at coordinate 13,163,947 of JBAMJR010000031.1, forward strand.
CCTAGCTCATTATAAAACAGAACCACTCACTCCTTAGCCCTTCACTCATTCCATTATCGCAATGATATGCGCCAGCCAGTACAAAGGACACAGGTAAATTGTCATGGGAGCTTTGAGGCTGGAGGCCTTGCACGGCGAGCGACCACAAATTAACTAAGGGTGGATCATTGGCATGCGAATGCAAAATAAATAAAAAAGACGGAGATTGGAGATCTTTAATTCATGGCAGTAATGGAAAGAGTCAAGCTGTTGAGTCTCAAAGGCAGCGGATCCCGATGCCGAGGCTCTGCCATTCTTTCATCACAAGTTTGACGGATCAAAAGGAGAGCGGGGGCATAAATGACTTCCTTTGGTAATGGGAAAGTTAGTCGTGTCCCACTGCCGCAGGAGCGACAGTAGGACCAGTGTCAATTACGAGGCATGAATGAAAGCTAAGACTGGAGGCTTTGAAAGGTTGGCGATGCAGGTTATGTGTTTGTTTAAAAGGTCATCGATCCAACACACACTCACGTCAAAGGACGGATCTGACATTTTTCGTCTTGGCTGAGAATTTATCTCTTCCATAGTCCTCCAAAACGTTTAAATATTCAAGAATGGGCCCAGAGATGCAGGCGTTTTGACGGGCGTTACACATTCTACGCTGTGATCTCCCTCAGGTTTCTTCCCTTTTTTCCCTGTGAAAGGGTTTTTACTATCTTTTTTTAGGGGAGTTTTTCCTGATCCGATGTGAGGTCCCGGGACAGGGATGTTATGTGTACAGATTGTAAAGCCCTCCGAGGCAAACTTGTATTTGTGATGTTGGGCTATATAAAATAAACTGAATTGAATTGAATTGATTGGCCGTTGTCGAGCCGCAGCTGAGCTGGAAGAGGCGAGTACATTTGTCACTTTGAGGCAATATTACTATTTTTCCAACGTTGACCATGAACCTGCAGCATGGGATGACTAGAATAGAAAAAGATATGAAACGTTTTCAAAGGAACTGTTAAAAAAAAATGGTTGGAAACAAAAAGGAGAGAAAATGTAAAATCCTGCTTGGATAGGGAATCCCTTCTGGCTGGGTTTGGTAGTTTGTGAAATATGAGAGGTAGAGCCAGTTCAGAGCAGTGCTGTTATTTCTTACACTAATCGTTGGAGTAAGAGTTATTTTTATTGGCCTCGTAAATCTGCACATAATAATGAAAGTGGTGGATTGGCCACATTAAACAAACACACACACGCACGCACGCACGCACGCACACACACACACTATTATATAAAATGCATCAGAAGATTCGAAAGCAAGAAAACACATTAAATAATACCTCCGTACAGTGACTGCACTGATGGAAATCATATTGAACAAAACAAGCAGAGATATGAGGAGCTACAGGAATGATAACGTGTGGGAATCTTTGATAATCAGCTCTTGTGTTGTGTTGACTTTGGCTTTACTTTCTCAACATATAGGGGCTCACATCATGAAAACCAATACTACCTTCAAAAACCATGTTTATTTCCTTTTTAAAATGTATGAAAACTTGAATTATTAAAACCCAATTTGTAAAGAAAACAATGACGTGGAAACCTTCAGTTTTGCACAGTCTGGGCTTCCATATTTGATGAAAGTGATCAAACACAGAAATGACAATACAGCATTGTTTGATAAATACATGTGGCCCATGGGTCAACAAATCATCATCCACCCTATGGACATGACATCAGTTTAAAATCACTTTCATAAGAAATTATCATAAAATCAGGAACAGCTGTGAATTAACAAGCTAATAAAACATTGTTAAGTATGTGTTTGAGCTGTTAAAGGATTGTTCATGACCCCATTCAGAACAAAAGGGTTAGGTAATGTTGGGTTTTTTGAACCAAGTTTGCCATTCTTGGACGTTGCACAGTGTAAAATGAGTGTACATTACAATGCATGGGATATGATAATTAATAAGGGATATTATTATGAATGACACGCATATGTAGGTCACTGTTTATATTAATGAGTAATGTATGAATGAAGGGTTAGACACTATATACTGCCGCTTCAAGGAATTGTAGTTCTCTTGTTCGCCTGAGGGGTGGAGCTGGAGAACTGACCTTAGGGACCTACCAAAGACGAACAGGAAGGAGGAGCAGAAGAAGAAAGGGGGGTCGCGAAGCCCCCGGGACATTAAAATTAACGTCTTCTCGGAGAGACGCTCTCTTTTCTGACCAGCACGAAGGAAGGCGGACCGCCGCTCGAGACGTGCACCGGAAAAGGAAGGAGCCGATCGATCGAAGCATAACCTGTCTGCCATTTCACTCTTTTTATTAAATATTCCTTATTATAACGTCATTGGACCCTGTTCCATTATTTCCGCATCAGCACCCAAAGTCTAGAACTCTACAGTAACAAAAAACGAGCAGAATATGCACTCACTTAAATATCAAAGAAATATAATTTCAAAAAAAAGAAAAAAAAGAGAAAAGATTAATATATACAGTATATGCAGATTACTATCCCCAGCTGCTCAATCAACTCAAACAGAACACAGCTGTCTCCAATGTGACAATGTGAAGCCAATGTACTGTGCATTCTCTCTGTGTGTGTGTGTGTGTGTGTGTGTGTGTGTGTGTGTGTGTGTGTGTGTGTGTGTGTGTGTGTGTGTGTGTGCCTATATTTGCTTTTGCAAAAACTGCAAACCCAGTCATGCAAATGAAGCATATAGTTACACTTGATCCAGTAATGTACTGACAGGGCCCTCGAGCAAGACATTAAGTTAACATTAACTGTATGTCCTAAAATGAAGGAATGATGTTTCAAAGCCACACCATCAGGAATACAATTCTTCAGGAGAAACACAGAATCCTTTATTTCAGTTGACCCCAACAAAGTAGTCAAACTTGAATACACGGAGTAGAAACGCCAGTATCATTGATTTCCAAGGTACAAGGTCACGTGTTTATCATTCTACACACAGGGCTGTATAATGCTGCTGTTTACATTCCTTATGCTGCAAATACAAAACATAAAAATGCACGACAGGAATGCAAAACTGTTTTTGTTTTGTTTGCCATGTTTTTCTTGAGTTGAAAATGGGCTTCAACTGCATTTCTTTGCGCATCCCTGTGTTGCATGGTGACATGAATTATCCTTCAAGTATTGCACTGCATTTATTGTTATGCACCATTCACCGAGCCAAATACCTTGTGTTTGTAACATACTTGGCAATAAAGAGTTCTGATTCTGATTAAATATTGAAGTGCTATTTTGTTGCTGTATGCTTCTCATAACTACAGTCACAATCCACCCAGAAGCTTCTTCACTCAATGCATTGAGCAGGTCTAATGCCTAGTTTATGACGCAGCTCTATTAGAATGCGTCGCCATAAATACATATGTTTATTTAGCTAAATTAAAATCACGGAAATTACGGCAATATCTGTCGTGGTACATTTTTACTTGCGTAAAGGTATAATTTGACATTTTCCAAATCTGGCTTTATTTTGGCAATATTTAACAATAGGGGGTGATATGTAATTTCCTTTTAGGAAAAGTTAACTTGCATATTTTATTGCAACACGGTTGTATACAAAAACAAGCAACAGCCTCAGTTAAATTGGACCTTTTGGCAGTTTGAGTGTTAAACTGACAGTTCACCCCAAAATCAAAAATACATATGTTTCCTCTTACCTGTAGTGATATTTATGAATCTAGAACACTTTGTTGAAAGTTGCCTCGTGTTGGAGATGTCAGCCGCAGCGATGTTTAACTTCTTGCCAACATAATGGGACGATACGGAACCCAAAAAATACATTTGGGAAAAAAACTCAGCCGCAATTTCCCTTTCCAGAAATCATAACAGATCAACAGACCTTGTTGTGATCAGTTTAGTATATAGACTATACATAGATCTTGATAAATAGCACTAAAGGTAAGGAACAATATGTATTTTTGATTTTGGTTTGAACTGTCCCTTTAAGGGAGTTTGTATTGTAGAATATGAACTCCCCTTAATCTGCAAATAATGCAAATTCCCAATCACATGACCTCAGAGTCCTTAGTAGGCCTTGTGTACTGGGTTCCAATATATCAATACTACTGCACTTTAAATTTAAGGGCTAGCAATAATGCAAATAACACCTTTCAGGTGCTAAGGCTGTAAGCAGCTTTACTACTACTACTACTGTTACAACGGAGGTACCTAATCATGTCTTTGTGCATAGTTTTGCAGTGTATAGTGAAAGACTTTGAGGGCATTGTTAATTGTCCTATTGTCACGCTGATAAGGCATCTTGGAATTGGAATTGCCCTTGAGGAGCAGAATCCAATCACGACGATGTATTCCGTCACAAGTGACGTTACTCTCTGCGCCGACCATTTCTTATTTTTATTTCCTTGCTTTTCCTCCTTTTTTTTCACCAAACTCGCAGCACAAAGAGTTCACTCTGCCTTTCCAGCTCTTGCTCATTAGGCCTGGGAGTCAGATATTAATTCAGGCCTGGGTGAAAACCCTGTCGCCATTAAGATCGGCTGACAGCTCATTTTCCTTGGTGGCCAGAGCAGTGATGGAATTATTCTTTATTTTCCATTCTGTAACCTCATTAACTTATTGGAATAAAGACAATGTGGAGTTGTTTGCACTAAGCTGTAATTATCCTGATTTACTCACTTTCGCTCTCACTCTGTCTTCTCTTCCCATTTGCCATTTTAATTAGATTCTCCTCTCCTCAAACATTGACAATGTGGACTTGTGGCTTTTGACTCATGAATCAAGCATCCACCCACCCATCACTTCCTACAAGAATTGGAATGCTGTGTGGTGTGTGTGAGGGGAGAGAGAGAGAGAGAGAGAGAGAGAGAGAGAGAGAGAGAGAGAGAGAGAGAGAGGTAGGTAGACGGTGAAAAAACATCCCATGCAAACATGCCATATGTCTTCACTAGCCATATATTACCTGGCTTGACAAGGCAACATTCCTTGAGACTGTCAGTGGGTCGGAGAGGACAAGTATGTGGAAATTTATTCCCCCGCAACTTCACGTGATCGGTGGCCTGACCTTGATTTCCTCTTCCTTTTCAAGGGAGGGGAAAAAAGGAAAAAGAAAGAAAGATAAAGAGACAGAGAGAAAGAGCGATGAATACAGGCTTTGTGCTTCTGTCTCGTGTGGATTTGATTTAGGCTCGTCTGCGAGGTGATCGGGGGCACAGATAGCAGATGGTAGCCATGACTCCTTCCTGCTGCCTCCCACAGCAGCGTGCACTCACCATCTTCACATGAAATAATTGAGGAGTTTCTTGAACGATGTGTAACAAAATTATCAAATTGACTTCAGAATCGATTCATGAACATATGGCCGCGTGATTTTAGGGGAAATGTATTTGAGCTGATTGAGAAATCAAAGTCAAAGTCTACTTTATTGGCAAATCATGTGACAAAAACGTTGACTTAACTGAACTATGGATTTGTATTTGATGGCGACTTATACGCGATGCATGAAGATTGGTATTTTAAGTTTGCTTGTCTGTTTGCCTGCAATAAAACTTAAAAACCTGTGAATCCCCCCTTAGGTCCAGGAACATTGAAACAGATCTCTTATTTCCACTGAGCTTAAATCAATCTAAGCATGTTTGAGAATATACATATAATATTTGCAGTCTCTTTGTGGCTTATAGTGGAGAAATCCTCTTTCAAACAACGCAATTTGAGTAGTAAGTCGCAGAGGACAGTCACATAGGGTTGCCTCGTTTGTATTGGCCGCATAGTGCTCGCCGAATAATGGGGTTCAAGTAGCACTGTGTCTGAAAGGGCCATGAGTATTTTCTTAAAAAGGAACATCTGAGTTTCTGAAATTAATTTCAAACAAGTTTGGGAAGTGTTGTAGGAACTTGTGAAAAGCTGTGGTCAAGTACACACATTTGTATTAGTTCAAAAAGGGGTTAAGGACTTGCAGCTCACAGAGGCTGTAGTATTATTTAGTGTTACAAGGTTGGAACAACATGAGGATCATTTTGCTACTCATACCTTGTTTTTTAGGGTTAAAACCTTTTGGAAGGCCATTCAAATCACCAGAAGTGTTTTCTCAATATGCTCAGCAAATGAGTGTGTGAGATATCGTGTGTGTATCTAAAACAACACTAAGGACATGACCCAAATCCATACTACATACTTATTCTCATAAGAGTTTTAGTATGCAGTTGTCACACTGAAAGACTAATCAAATGGAGTATACTCAAATGCAGCCTGCACACTAATTACCATTGAAGTATTGATGGACATTAGTCTCCCACAATGCATTGCAGAAAAGAAAAAAATATAATCAATTGAGACAACTCCAGTTAGATATTGGAAAACGAAGTACAACATTTTAATTGTAAAATATGAACCTGATGGGGGGCGCTTGATGAAAAGTTTGGCTCACCAAAGTCAATAGGACTTATTTTCAGGTAAATATGAACGTCTGGATAAAACTTGAAACAAATCAGTTTTTTTAGATGGTGGGCTATTTCATGGGATAACGGGAACAACTTGAACTGCTGGTGGCGCAAGGTGGGAAGCAGGGCCGGAGTGAGGCCACTTTTCAGCCCGGGAATTTCAGGCTCAAGACCGGCCCACTTTTTCCATGGTAGTGGAAATTGGATAAATGAAGCAACAGTTCAGCTCTTACTATCCTGTAGTTTTTTTTTTATTATTACCATGGTCCAACAAATAATGTAAAGGTTAAATACAACAATAATAATCCACTTAAGATAAGAAGTTAACAAAAAATATTCCACAAGGATAGGTTGATAAATTAACAAAAGCAGAAATAAATAAATAAAACATTTGAAACGTATCCCACTCTTCAACAAAGAGGCATATTGAACTAATGTTTACAGTTCAACTCACAGTACAGTATACAGTTACATTGTGAATAGCACCAACAGCATCTACAGCATCAGTAACCGCCTAAGCAGTGCACTGGTTTCAGCCACTGTATCTATAACTGTGTCGTTGCTTATAGACATGAGGATTTCCTTCTCTGTGCACATTAACATGAACGCCTCCAAGTTTTTCTTTAGCATTCCAACACATTTTTCTGCATGAGTATTATATAGTGGTGATTTACTCCTTTACTACACCCACTTCTGAGCAAACAATGCATATTGGTTCATCAAGTACTGTCATATACTGCTCCTTCTTACAATATATAACTTTAATTCATATTGTTTCCTCTGTTATCCTCTCTACCTGTCCCTGTAGTCATGGCCTCCTCATTGCAAATGTCGACCTCATCATTTTCAGCAGGAGAGTGTGCTTGGCACATTTGGCAGCATCCTCCTCCAATGCCTTTCTTTTTTTCAACCTGGCTTTTTCAGCCCCTCTGCCCTCTTCCTCCCATCCGTCCTCCCTGACGCGAATCGTTGTGGTCGGGCCGGCCCAGCTATCGGTAGCCTATCTGAGATAACTTTTTGTAAAAGACGGGCTACGGACCGAACCTACTCTATTTTGGAGGGCTGAACTTCCTCGCATGGTACACCGGTTGTACCATGCGAGGAAGTTCTCCCCTCCCAAATAGAGTTGGTTGGTTCCATAATGGACCGAACCAACTCTATTTGGGAGGGGTGAACTTCCTCGCATGGTACAACCCATGCAGAGGCTGCGGTGTCAGAATGTGGAACGTGTGTAGCCCACTTTAAGAGAAGATGGACTAACGTGACAAATGTCAACAAATACAATTCTCGACCGGCCCAGAAGTGAAGCGGCCCACTGGGAACTCTCCCGATTCTCCCGATTACCCACCCCGGGCCTGGTGGGAAGTGAACCGATCATGAAAGTTAGTGGGAGTCATCCTCTAGGAACCATAGATGTTGATACAAACATGTCATGGCAGGTGTTGGGTTTTGGTTGCTTTTATAATTTTCTTTTCTGTTTGTGTATCAAATTGCCTTGTTGTATATTTGTTTTGGGAAAGGGAGGCGAGGGGAGGGGGGCTATAATGTGTATCCTCACCATTTGGCTGTCTGATATGTTATACTTTCACTCCTTATTTGTGAGGTCTATTGTACATTAAGTCTTGTTTTGTAATTTCTACAAATAAATCATATATAAAAAAAAAAAATGTCATGGCAATCCATTCAGAACGTTTTCATATTTAGTTTGGAACAAAGTGGTTGACAGCCCATTGACGTCCCTTGCAACGCTGCAAACGTGGCTTTAATCAGGTATCCAAAATCCAACTACTAACAGTGCTTACAGTGCAAACAGTGCACACAATGCTAACAGTGCTGACAGAGCTAACAGTGTTTACCTGAGGCGGAACAAAGGGCTTGTGCTACACCGCTGTGTGAGTGTTCAGTGCATATTCGCACCCATGATCGAGCCAGCGGGGGACTCTCACGTGCACCAACATGCACTAAAAGGCCCGCGGGGCTATGTAAACAAAACACAGAGAAAGTGTTTCATCCTCTGCTCAGGTAGCCGTTACTTCTGTGTTTATTTTGATTGCTGCTATATTAATGCTCTGATTATCGTATATCGAGAACCTTTTAGATCAAACACTTGGCTTTTATAGAGTCTGCTTTGTGATACTGTGTAACAGCCGTACCCCCGGAACAATTTGTCCTGACATGCATGCCCTGGACCAGTGTTTTTCAACCTTTTTTGAGCCGCGGCACATTTTCTACAATAAAAAAACCTAAAAAGTTACTAAATGTCACATTGTAGCATAATACAGCATATATGGTAGATCATTATTGCACTACCTACTGGCATGGAAGAGTATTCAGTGTTTCAAGTAAACCAGATCGCTCCATCAGAAAAAAAAAGAAAAGAAAATCACTTTGTTAGAAAAATGAAAATAAAGTTATGAAAAAAAAAAAGAACTAATATTTAGTTACTACTAAATAACTTATTGTGGAAAACAATAAACTATTGCAAAACAAAACGGAATGAGTGCAGATGTGTGAGCATCACGTTGTATCGGTATTAGTGGCTGCTTTCCTCTACAAGTATTTTTTAAAACGGGGTTGTAGATTTGATACGGCTCTCAATTCATGCTCCATGATGAGAGACACAACAGCAGAAAGCCGACCTCACAGAGATCTCATAAAGATCGGCTTTTGGCGAAATGCCAAGAATCTGCGCATGCGCATGCCTAACCTGTTAACGGCGGACGGTGAACATTTAAAATCAGCATTTCCTCTTGCGCCCCACCTGTAATAAATACCTGTAATAAAGGTATTGCACCTGTAATAAATACCGCCCCAGTTTGATAAATACTGACTTAAAGGAAACATGGTGTTCATTTATTTTAATGACAACCACAAAGTGAGCAGGCTTTATCACTGCAGTGTGTTTTTCAGGCTTTTGGAAGAATATTTCCAGAGCCTCTCTAAGTCAGAAACGTCATTGATGGAGCTCCAGGCTGTTTGTCTTGACCTGCAAACACATGAACTGTTAGGCTTTAAAAGTGAGAGCTCATATCTTAAAATACTGATAGCTTCAGCAGCAAATCCCATTGTGAAAAGCACGCGACATATTTTTCGCCGCTCTCTCTCTCTCTCTCTCCGCTGTGTCGTAGCTGAGAGCTGAGTGTAGCGCATCAGGCGGAACTCCGCGTGCGCGACACAGAGCAGAGCAGTATAGACGCGACCCAGAAATGACATGCTGTGTAGATAAGATCAATAACATACGGCCGTGTAGTTTGTTTAATAGCAGAACAAGGTGCAGACCTGTTCTATATTACTCTGCCAGCCACTATATTGCAGCTCAGATGCTCAACAATGGAAAATCATTTGCGGCAACTAAATAATATTTTTTGGGACCAATTAAGTGAAATTGGACATTTTCCCACGGCACACCTGACGATCTCTCACGGCACACTGGTGTGCCGCGGCACAGTGGTTGACAATCACTGCCCTGGACAAAGAAACATCTCAGAATAATGGATTCTCACATAAATAAGGATTGGATTCCAAGTCGATGTAGGTCAAGTCGACAAGGTGAAGTGACAAGCACCAGCTGAAGCGTGACTTTCTGGGTTCCGTATTTCTTAAATCCCTTCTCATTCCAGATTATTTAAGGGTCTAATACCATCTCCACGGTAGATAAAGCCGATTACAAACCGTCTCTAAATGGAATTAGGTAATTTGCCTCACTTCATTCAGTGTAATCTCCACTTGCCAACCTCATTTCAACTGCTCCGTCTCTTCACTTGGTCTGTTTCCTTACTATCCGATCGAGGACCTCAGAACCTGATGGGTATATGTCCAAAATATGGTTAAGACCCAGTTGCTGAGTCTTTTTTTCAAATGTAAGAAGTCACACTCACTATGTAAATTTGTCCAAACGAGATGGTTAAAACTAAAAAGAATGGCTGCCTCAGTTCCACCTATCACATTATTAAGGGAGTCTAGGATTTGCCACCAGATATTTTGGAGCTCTTGTTCACAAGCTGAGCGACGACAGATCTCATTGTAGTCCTGAATCAGGTTGGATTATGAGCTTAGTCTATTTTTTCTGTTCTCTCGATGTATTTTGTTTTTTTTGCGCAGTGTAAGGAGTGCAATGATGCTGTGCTTTTTCTTAGGACAATCAGATTTGTTGTATTTCTCAAAGTCTAAAGTCATACTTTTTTTCAGTCAATGTTGCGATACGCCAAAGTTATTTCAAAGAGCTTTATCAATTGATGATCTTTCAATCTTCTGGAGTCCAACATTATGAATTCAAACGCAATCCCTATAGCCACAGTTACTGAGAATTTATAATGGAAAAATCATATAATGAGATCTTCTTACTCCCTAGATATGAAGATGGTATCACACTACGATATCAATAATGTGCGGCATACATGTATTGTGCAACGACATTCCCAGATTCATAGTCTGACTGCATGTCAATGTTTAAATTTAAAAGGTTGTCTGCCGTTAGATCATTCCGAATAATTCATGTGAGGAATTGAGATTCTGCGATAATGTACAATCAATCTTGCATCGAAAGTCAATCTTATAGTCTCTAAGCTTACGGAAGGCGATAAGACACGAGCATGGAGATTGCATGTCCCTGATCACTAAATGATTGATCCCCACACACGATTAACTTCAGGAAAGACATCATGCTATGTTAACAGAATGTCTGTAATCCACCAGTCTGGCTTCACAACTATTCATTTCTTTTAGAAATCTCCTCTGCCTGCCAAAAACAACCCCAAAAGCCTCTTAGCGGAAGACATAAATATACATAGTTTCCTAGAAACACTGTGCAATTCTTCCATGTCCATTTCACAGGTACTCTGTCCAAATGAATTACAGATGAGGCCGCTCAATTGATTCAAGAAACTTGCTCGTGAACAAGGGGCTTCAAAGTAGCCCATGGCAGGTAATGAAAGAGGAAGCTGGGCAACCCTGAGCCTGGCAGCATGCATCTGCATACTTTGTCAGCTTTGCCTATGAAATTGATGGAAATTCACAAGGGGTTTAGCCTGAGGTTTCTCTACTCAGATATATCCAAGAAACAGGACGGTGGTGAATCCAAGGTCCTTTTCTAATTAAATTTTGGTTTAAAGCTCGCTAACGTCGGCGACTCTTGTATGCATTTTAAAACACGATTTACATTTAAACCGATACATGATCCGCTCTAAGTGAAATAGAGACTCCTACCCATGCTGGCATGATCTCTCAGGGAGAGAGCATGGTGCTCTATCATCTGAACACAAGGCACTCATGAGCTTCGTGTTCAGGTGCAGAATGAAAAAAACATTACATTACTCATAACAGGCGCCAGGGGAGCGTGTTCGGACATAATCTTGGACTGTGCCACTTTGCTGCGTAAAACAATGACAAATGGTCAAAATCTTCAGCGGGGCAGCTGGAAGTCTATTGCCAGCTCTCCGTGTCCAAAAATACATCTGAAAAATTCACAAGCGATTGATGGCTCGCTTCAGCCTGTGACGCCCTTCACATGTGCTGGAGTCATGTATTTGACTCTTGAACCTGCCATCTGCAGAGCCAGGCAGCACACCGGGACGGTCCATTTGGTAGTATTATTGTTGTGGCTCTGTTGGGAATTTCCAGAATTCATCAGTGGTAAGATTTAAGGAACATCAGTATATGTGCAGAATTAAAATGAATCCAAGGCAACCGTAATGCATTCAGAGCACATCATGCTTGGAATGATGGAACTGACCATTACTTGCGATAAATAAATATATAAAAAGAAGAAAAAAAACTGATGATTGATTACGGGTGGGCTTCAATTCTGTATGGAATACTGCACATGAATTGGGCGGGCGGGGGTAATGGTTAGCCAGGCTTGTGTCTATAGGGGTTTCAGTGGTTTAAAGGGAGAAGCAGTGGGTGGATGGGAACCCTTTATTAATAACACCCTGTCTTCATTTAGCATGTGCGACACAGGCTTTTACTGGAAGCCCCCTTGTTGTTAATGTGCACATGCAACGACATGTATGGTGCTGCATAATTGGTTGCTTGATGCTCTTCAATTAAATACGGCCACCAATTAGGCTTTGGAGTGATCACAGATATCATCGGGTGATCATGGCTGAGGTGGGATTAGATCTGGCGTGATGAGCTCAAAGGCAGGACTTATTGCAGCTAAAGTAGAAGATCTGGCCAGTGGCCGACACACAATCCCCTGGCTAACCGTCTCTCTGCAGGCGGCTCGCCCCGGGCAACTGGCTATCGCCGCAAAAAGGTCAGCAGGAACCTTCTGGGCTCATAAAGACAGGCCAATTAACACACCCGCACTTGGAAAACCTGCATTATTTATACGGGATCCCTCATAGGTTGAGAACGGGAATGAGGGAGGAGGCAGGGAGGATGAAGGAAGAGATGAAGGAGATCAATGGAAATGTGGGGTTTAATTACCGTCTGCACGGCAGGCCATCTTCACAGGACTGAATCCTTGGCAGGGGTTGGTGGAAACAGACCGGCAGCACCCGGAGCCATGTATCTGACACGTTTCACAATTCACAGTGGTGTTGTGTTTAACGGCACTTAGATCAGGGTGAGAGCAGACCTACTTGACAAGGCCGACACGCTTTATGATGAATAATGAAAGAAGTGTTTTCGTCAAAAGCCCTTAATTGGCTTAAAAGAGAAAAGCGTTTGCGTGGAGTTGGAAAAACATCCCTTCTTGTCAGGATGTAATTCAAAGTCCTGTGTAGATAACTTTCCAGTCATGATGCACTTACAGCATCACTAAACACGAATGTGTTAGCCCTGCCCAAGGATAAACACTTAGTTTCACACCAAGTGAAGGAAATGTGATTAAGTCCCCACATCTACACATCAAGCGATAAACATCATTAGATGGAAACCGCCCCGTCTAATTTGTTGTGATGTGCCCGTGATGTCATGATTGGATGTGCTCCTCCGAATGAGAGCGAGGCAATCCCAGCCGCTTCTAAAAAAAAAAAAAACACTTTGATTAACCACGCTATGTTGTTGACTGCAATTATGCTAGGATAACGAAACAGGTTATTTCAGGCGTGATTCACACCAGCTGAACAAAGTGCACAGCCTAAACGTGCCCATTCATGAATGGAATAACACTGTCATGTCTTAGTGGTGATCTCTCGCACAAAAACGCCACGTATTGAGCACGGGAACCAGACACAACATGTCACAGCAGCTCTTGTTACGCGAGGCATGTTTTGGTAGATTGTAGCTGTCAACTGCACATAATTGCATACATTTCTTCTGTGAAATAATCAGTTTGCTATCTATTCATGTAAACAGAATGCTATTCTCTGTGATGCTATGCATAGGTGAATGTTTGTACACAGGGAGTCAGAAAAGGAATTTCATTGTGAATCATTTTCCTTTTGGTTGTAATTAATTTGTACAGAAAAACACATGTTATGGGAAAGAAAGCAGAGCTCGCTCAGGTGATTGCCCCCTCCAGTGCTACAGAATAACACTTGTTGTGCTGTACAAGTTAAATACTCTACTAAACACAGCTTGTTTTGGTAGAATGAGTGTCCTTTAACTGGAGCAATTACATTATTATTAATCAACGACAGGGTAAACTGGGACTGCGGTGAATTTTTTTATATAAACTCGAACATGACTTGAGAATAGTTCTAATTAATTACAATGTATGCACTAGATGTTGAATTCATTGAAATTGTCTGGTAAACCTTTCGGCACGGATAGTTTTCCGTTTTCCTGCCGCTCTGTTCATTACATCTTATTATTAGGCACATTTGCATCTATATTGACAATTGCATTGCTATCTTTTAAATACATGCTTAGACAATGAACATAAACCAATTGATGGCAGTTTATTTAGTTACAGATATACTATTTCAATTGGGCATGCACTGTTTTAAAAGTAGCTAATTAATTAAAATGTAATGTATGTGGTCACACCATTAAACGACTGTAATGTCAAACTCACTCACTCACACACACGCGCACACACACACACACACACACACACACAAGCTGGGGGCAGAGACATGAAGAGCAGGATGTCAGCAGGAGGCCAGGTTCTCTCGCCTCTGACCGCTACCCAAGGTGTATCGACCACTCGTAACACATCCAGTGGTCAATACGCTCAGAGCCAATTAAAGGCTCCTCTCTGAACACGGCCAGTGTAATGTCCCTGCCTTCTCAGAAACATTTCATGAAACTGACATGCATGCTGTTTATAAGAGCATATGTGTGAGCGAATGTGTTCCTTCATACATTTAGTTATTCATTATATTTTACCCAGTTGGCAACCTGAGAACACATTCAGTTTTGCAGTGTGGTGTGTCGCTACAGATTTGTCGTCCAATGTGGAAATATTTACTGGCTGATGAAATATTGTAATATTGTATCAGCAATGAAATATCTTACATTTCTTAGTCCAGAGTTTTTTATTATAAATGTTTACTGTATGCAGATTCTTAATAAATTCATCATGCGCTGTGTGAGGCTCTGATGTGTGAGAAATAGTAGAATGATGTTCAATCTTTCAATCAATAAGGTGCAAAGCAAATCATTTGTGGCTTCTGTCTTTAAAGCGAACCACCCCCATAATTAAAATAGTTCCAATATCTTAGTTCCATGACCACCGAGGAAAGCTCAATCAATATTTTTCAACATGAGCTCCTCTCTAAAAGCCAGAAAGTCTCACACAGAATGTTTTTTGTTTGTTTTGTTGTTATACCCAAATTAGCTTTATTCTCTTGCAGCATTCTCAGTTGTGAAACAGAAATGTTAACATTTTGAAAATTTACTTTTTTTAGGTACAGGTGTTACAAAACAAAGTTACAGTTTTGTCAAGACCGCTCCCCTTTATTACATTTTCCTCACTTTAGAGCCAGGCTCTCTTCGGTATGTACATCTCGATTACACTCCCTTTTATTTTATACCCTTTTTCCATCAAGCATGTATATTTGGGCTTTTTAAACATGGTAAAACATGCAAGAAGTAGGCAATAGACTCCTTCCCCATTGTGAGTTTGCTGTGCCGTCCCACTGGCCTTTCTTTGATTTCCAGGCGTGTCACGTTCAACGTGGTAAACAGTGAAAATGTTATGGGTTTTTTTCACATATTTTATTTATCCAGTCTCTTTGAAACTCTCAAACCCGAGTTGGTAATTGTTGGAACAGTGGAAAGACTGCGTTGACGAGTTGTATTCAATTTCTGTCGAGTTGAATCTGAGTGACTGGAGTCCGGTGGCTTTGAGGATAGCATATTAATTGCATTTTCTTTGTGCAGCAATACAAATGAATATTGCTCCAAATCCCTGTTGATTTCATGCATTATATAGTCACAATGCACGTCAAGCATCGCACTGAAAAAGGGGCAAAAAAAAAAAGAACATGTCCACCAGGATGTCATGTTTCCATCACTGACGATCGGAGCTGGAGCTGATAGAGACCCGCCATTTGTCCCAGGAATGAATGCGGATTGTAACCTTTCCCACTGAAGACAAAAGCCAGATGTTAGTGTTTTTTTTTGTCTCGTAGAAAAGGGGCTTCACACATGTTCACGTTGAGCAGTCACATGGGCATTGCAGATGTAGCTTGCCAGTGTGGTGATGGAACTGGCGGCCTTCCAGTCACATGCCCCCCTCTCACCCTTTACACTCACATACGGTTTGTACATAACCATGAGGAAATCAGTGTAGAGAACATCCTGGATTGTTTCTTAACTAATGAGAAAGTTCTAAGAAAGAATCACGTAAGACGCAATTCTCAAAAATACCAAAATACAAATAATGTATGTTATACAATACGATTCTCGATCGTATTAGTCAGTCGGTTCAGTGGTTTGATCCATGCCCCCTCCAGTCCACACGCTGAAGTGTCCTTAACACTGAAACCTGACTTGCTCCCATGGATGGTGTGTGTTGGGGCCAAATGCTGTTTTCAACAAAAAAGATCTGCCAGATCAATGTGATGTTAAAAACATGAGATGTGAGTTACTCCGAGCTACTCTGCCTGTTTGACCAAAAACATAATTTCCCACGCTGGTTATGACATTGTTATGTTTTTGCGTTTCAATTGATTTATATGTTATATAACCTTAGACATTCTGGCCTATGTATCCCCTCAGATATTTTCCAGTGCCCATGCCTGTCATATATTTCCAGTACACAACATTGCAATGTGCATTAGTGCACCGTATCCATTGAACTGAAGTGGCTACTGTGTAATTTAGACCAAGCTAGTGGGTGTTAGTCATTAGTCACTGCTGGGGTTGCTGTTGATTTTCTCTCTGTGTGGGTAGGGGATGTATATTATGAGATTACCGCGCTGATCCTCACATCCTCACAGTTATAATTAATGCAGGACTGCAGGTTGGCTGAAAGCTGGCTGCTTTTTAGTCCAAGCAAACTCTCTAATGTACCATCAAACAACCTGCTCCATTATGCTTGTTCTAGTGTCTGATGAGCCTCCTGAAGTTCTGTGAATTGATGTCTTAAAAGGAAAAGTAGTGGACTGCTGCACTGTGCACTGTGAGTGCTGAGGTTATTACATAAGCCATCCACATGTAAAGGTGGTTTGAAGTCTTAGAATTCAAATGTAAAAATTATGCAATGGTGCATTTGATCATGTAATGTCATTCGTATCAAACGCAAAGTTCAGCTGGTCTCAACATGTTTCTGCGCTCCTTTTGTCTTGGTAGGGAAAGTTGCGAGACGTCATCTTTTCATTTACAGTGCGTAGGCTCCTGTGGGCCGTAGCCACAGGTACGCTCATAGCCACCCCCATATGTAGCGAGAGTGACTGACAGGTTTAACAGCATGAGACCTTCACTGACCTCCTGAACTCAGTAAATGCCCATTCAATACCCATTACTTTCATCTTGAACAATTCCTTCCTGTCAACACAAAAAACACCCATAACGTAATGGATTAACGTCACATGGCACTCAGTCTGTTACAATGTGATGTTGCTTCATCCTAGACACTGTTAGCCCGTTCTCTGTGCTATTTAATGACATAAATACTACACCCCTGCAATGTAACTGCCTACACTTGGTCCCATTGTTGCTTTTGGATCACGTATTATAACAATGTGAGTCTTATTCTCTTGTTAATTTATATTGATTATGATGGGATTGCTCTCACCAAAGTAAGAATATAACCCAGATGGTACAAAACTGGACTTCTCCTTTACGTTGAGGATACAGCTCACCAAATGTTCAAGTGAAATTAGGCTTTTTCGACACCGCCACAGTGGCTTCGAGGACAGACACCAGAGCGCACAGAGCACACTCACTGGTTGGTTATAACTTTCACAATGGCTCCTTTCCTCTCGCCTTTATTACTTTTCTCAGCTTCAGCCCTTCCAGGTAAGTATGGTCTCAAAGGAAACAATACGCGTACATTTCACGAGGCGGCTCCGCATGGGAAGATTGAAAGAAACTTGCAGCAGACTCGTATGGGGTGGCCTTGTCCATCAAAATGACATGCTACACTATCATAAAATTGCCTCGATGGTCCAAGAGAGAGTTATGGGGTTGGATTTCAGTTATATGGCTCTTCTGCCGTATACTTTTTCAAAGTTGAGCCATATAGGACTAGCAATCAGACTTGCTTGTTTCTTTTTTTATCATGCTCCTATTTTTCTTTTGTCTTTGTTTATTTTGAGGTGAGGAGTTTGTATAACCCCCTTGGGTTCTTTTGTTTCTCTACTGAATAATTTTTCCTTTCCGTTTTATCTTTTTCCACAAGTGAACATGAATAAAAGCTCAATTCTCAGGCATCCTGGGTAGAGAGCCACAGTTGGAACCAAAGTTGACCAGGACTGTGACAAAACAATCAGGGTTTCTTTGGGAGCACAAGACCGTCATCGCAGTCGGCGTCTCGCCTTAAAAAAAGGGAGCCAACTCTGGAACTCGGGAAATAAATTCACTACTTCAGAAAAGCTCAACGCCTATATCTGCGCTTAAAAAAACATTATACATGCAATTACAGTTTTTATTAATGCTGATATGTTCGGTAAGACCTGGGTTGACAACTTAAACTCAACTTCATCTGCATCATGCTGACTGACAAGTCGTCAGTATTGCTGCTGGAAACATTTTTAAGTGAGTTTTTCGCAAAACCTTGTTCTCAGCACCAGAAGAAAAAACTAATTAATGCACGACAAATAATGCTGGCAAACGCACCATCTGCTGCTATTTTAAACCGTACTGTTCACAGTTGTAAAGCAGTGTGTGTGCCCTTAGTGGCTTTGTGATTGACATATATGTGCTAGGGTGCACAAAACAACAGAAATGCTTTGGATTGTTGTTGAATTTTTATCGAGAAACACACTATAAATATGTATTTATATCAGATGCTCTAAAGCTGCCAAAGGCAATTTTCCTGCAAGCTAATATTTATTTCGAAGTTCATACATGGACTAAACCACAGCGGGGGAATATCTGATGAAATAAAAAATAAACATTAGAATTCCTTAAAAAATGGCATATAGTTAAAACTACTGCTATCAATGCATATTCTAATGATTATGAGTCAAAGAACATGCTGCGTTCACTCCTGTGAGTCGAACAACATGCGTAGTGATTATATATCCATCCACAGCTGTCTGTATTCTGCTCCATCCCCTCTTGCGGCTGTATTCTAATATCTCATTTGTCCACTGCGCCTGTCTCCTCCGCTCCAGTCTTGTCAGCGAAAGGTCACTCCGGCCCTCCAAGCAGAGTGCACACTTTCTCCAGGGAAATTAATGGTTTGAGCCTTCAATTGCTGCCTCTCTCTTTCTTGGTAATTTGCCGGCATTGACTTGGAGGATGCCTTCAAAAGGTAAACGTACACTATGGATGGAGCCTGGGAACAGATGGACGCTCCTCCTGTGTTGATGAATTCAGATATCGGAGAGAGCTTCTGTCTTTTTTGTTGTTTACCGGGCAGTTAAGGGAGCAGGTGGAGACGGCGGAGATTTCCCAGACTCTGCTTTTGCGTGTGTAAATATTACACTCTGACATCCGTGTGTGTGTGTGTGTGTGTGTGTGTGTGAGAGAGAGAGAGAGAGAGAGAGAGAGAGAGAGAGAGAAGTGATTCCCTTTGATTCGATTTCATTTCCCCGCATCCCGTGGAGGTATCAGTGGGAGGCTTGTGTGTAGCCGTTGCAACAGCCGCCACCCACCCGCTTTCTAGCGTTACGTTATTGATGATGCTCTCATCCTCCCAGACAATCACCGGGGATACATGGACAGACGAGGGAAATATGTCTTCATTCTCCTGTCAGGAATGTTTACGGGGCTGTGGATGTTCAAAACGCCCCGCACTGCATTCAGAATGGATGATCAGAAGAGTGCTGCAGAGTTGCGGGAGTTTGCGACGAGGGCAGGCCAACCTTCACACAGGCATACCTTGGGTGCATTATGGTAATCAGGCAGGTGAATGAATGGGGCACAAAATGTCAAAGTGACACTGTTGTACCTAAAAACACTGTTCTCATGACAATTACATACACGTATTGACAACAGGTGTACATCATGGAGCACAGAGTATACAACTCGACATGAAAGAGCCCTTTCTCCTGCAGAACATTGCCTTCTTTTTTATTTTAAATCTCCGGCTTTTCAGTCTATTCTTGTCTGCTATTCAGTGTAGTTATCCATTATATCGGGGGCTAAATACAGCCTTGGCTTTCCAGTTGTTACATTACACCTCAGCGGAAGTCTCCCAGAGCCCAATAAATCACACATGCAGATACTAATGGAGGTCTTCACACCATGTATAAGCCATTCACTGGCAGGGGGGGTGAGGATGTCTCTTCAGAAAGACTTGTTTTCAGACTCCAAAAGGAGATTTTAATACAATTGAGAGCAAAGTGGTCAATTAGGCATTGCTCAGTGAGAGCTGGGTTTCTGCCAAAAACAAAGTTTTGTAAAAGGAATGATTCAATTCCCCACAAAAAAAGGCTCTTTCTTTCCATGCAGTGCGGAAAGGGAGCATTGCCATTGCAGTGTGTTAATATGCAGAGAACATTTGGCTTTCACAATCAGAATCAGAATCAGAATCAGAAATCGTTTATTGCCAGGAATGCTTTCACAGACGAGGAATTGTTCTTGGTTGAAGGTGCATACATTAGACGAGACAACAATCAACAACAACAACAACAGTGCAATGGGTAATTAAAATAGGTATCAGATAAAGTGCTCAGACAACAGTTACGTTAATTTAAGTGTACGTTAAAGTGACATGTGTGTTTAAGTTAAAGTGTATGTTAAAGTGACGTGTTTAAGTTAAAAAGTGTATGTTAAGTGGCATGAGTGTTTAAATATTAAGTGTGGAGAGGAGTGACCGGTAAGAAGAAAGAAAATACAAATAAAAATAGTCCTCGGGGTGACAGAGACAGTCAGTGGGGCTCTGTTTATGAGCCCGACTGCCGACGGGAAGAAACTGTTGGTGTGGCGTGAGGTCTTGGTCCTGATGGACCGCAGCCTCCTGCCAGAGGGGAGGGACTCAAAAAGTTTGTAACCAGGGTGGGAGGGGTCAGCTACAATCTTCCTAGCTTGCTTCAGAGTCCTGGAAGCGAACAAGTCCTGGAGGGATGGCAGATTACAGCCAATCACCCTCTCAGCAGAGCGGATGATGCGCTGCAGCCTGGCCTTGTCCTTGGCAGTGGCTGCGGTGTGCCAGACGGTGATGGAGGAGCAGAGGATGGACTCAACGATGGCAGTGTAGAAGTGCACCATCATTTTCTTCGGCAGGTTGAATTTCTTCAGCTGCCTCAGGAAGAACATCCTCTGCTGGGCCTTCTTGGCGATGGAGCTGATGTTCAGCTCCCACTTGAGGTCCTGGGAAATGATAGAGCCCAGGAAGCGGAAGGACTCCACAGCGTCGACGGGGGAGTCACACAGGGTGAGAGGGGCGGGTGGGGCTGCGTTCTTTCTGAAGTCCACAACCATCTCCACTGTCTTCAGAGCGTTGAGCTCCAGGTTGTTCTGGCTGCACCAGGTCTCCAGGTGGTCAGTCTCCCACCTGTAGGCGGACTCGTCCCCACCAGAGATGAGTCCAATGAGGGTGGTGTCATCCGCGAACTTCAGGAGCTTGACGGACTGGTGACTGGAGATGCAGCTGTTGGTGTACAGGGAGAAGAGCAGAGGGGAAAGAACGCAGCCTTGTGGGGAACCGGTGCTGATGGTCCGGGAGCCTGAGACGTGTTTCCCCAGCCTCACGTGCTGCAAGAGCCCCATTTTGAAAGTTGACTTTTTTTGGTGTGCTTGCTATCTACATCTGCTACATGAGTCTCTCCGTTGTGGCTTGTCAGTAACTATACGTCCTGCTCAGCATACCTTGCAGGAATACCGGCCTCTACTCCGCCTCTGATTGGCTACTGGCTGCTCAACAGTACATCATTCACATCTGTTAGTTTGATATTATGAATTCAACTCTACATACTTTGTCGTTTTTATTTCATAAACTTGAGTAGTACCTCAACACACATTCATTTACAAAGTCAGGTGACCTGTCAGTCCATGTCACTTTGTGTTGACAGCTCTTGGTTTGTCTATACTCTGTTGACATATAATTTATGAATTGCCTACAGTTGAAGAGTTCTAGCACTTCTGATTCAGGGAACTTCAGAAACTTGCCTTGGATGTTTCCAGAAGTATCAAGTTCCAGCATCGATAAATGTCCCTTCAGATTTGCCACGAGGCTAAACCACGCTTTTAGTGTCATATTTTTCCCACACACAAATTCAATCTGACTGCAATCTGAGAAGCACTGGGCTTCAATGGCCTGTTGATGGGGGTCAATACTTGTGATGTGTGCAGCGAATCCAACATTGTGCTGGACGGAGGGAGTCTGTCTCTTTGTGGCTGCAGGCGAGATATGATGGATTGGAGACCAAAACCACAGGTCCTCTTAGGTCTCTGCTGGGTGCCTGGGGCATCCGCAGTTCAAAGTCCACAGCGCAAAGACATTTGAAGAAGACACGACACCGGATGACTGGGAGGCTCTATAATGCGTGGGAAAGAACCCACGGGGATACGGGGAGTTGGAAAGGTGAGGAGGGATAGAAGGATTGAGATAAGGATAGAGAAAGCTGGTGCGTCTGGCAGCGAGCAAACTGTCAGAGAGCTTGAGAGTTTGCACCATCTTTTCATCAGGGTTTATGAGCTGTGCTGTGTGATGAAAACAACATGTACAGTACACTTGAGATAACATGGAACCTATGGGATTACAGTTTGCTGTACTGTGATTATATGGTGGAGAATTCTGCTAAAGTGTCCCACTTCTGGGGTTAGGGATTAGGGATTTGTAAATAGCGAAATGCATGTTGGAAACAGTGAACCTAGTGTACCTCAGTGCTTTGCCCTGGTCTTGATCTGCTCCTAATGGGATTTACCACATGAACCTTGCCATCCCATCCTGTCACTTTGCACATGCATGCATGCGCACGGTTGATGCGGAGGGTCGGGTGTCATGCGCCGCTAGGTTTCAAACCCTCCCCTGATAAACGGTACTTCCCCCGACGGTAATCTCACTTTCTCTAATCTGCCTCTTTGCAGGTTTTGGATCCGCGACCAGCCATTACCAATATGCTCCCACAATCCCCTCTCTCTCTCTCTCTCTGCAATTAAATAGAGCGGTAATGTAATTAATACTGCTTCAATGTGTTTCTCTGTCACAGTGACATTCCCCTTCTCTGTATTTGGTGAAGTGGATAGCTCTCTCCCACTCACGCCAACCTCAAACGGTCCGTCTGTATCATGTCAGTGTTTGTATCATGCACCGACTGCGAGCCGCTAAACTCATAATCTAACTCGCACCAGCAAATCCTATTGTAGTCATGCCATTGTCAGGGACACGAGAGAATGCGCGGTGACAAGTGACCTCTGCACACTGTGTTTTGATAGTCACGGGGCATCATTGATCAATAGCAGGCTAATCGTGACTGCGGTGACGATCTTTGTTATTGACTGAGTAATGGAAAAAGTCTAGACAAAAAAAAGAAGCTGCTCTTGACCTCCTTTTGGTGCACTGCAGTGCATTTTGATAGCTGTAGTCGAAATTGAAAAAGTTTATATTTAGACACAGAATGCTGTGAAAAGTAGTTCTACGGGAGAGGGCGTGTACCTTAGCTCTGAAACATTTAGAAGTCGATGCTTGTATCAGCATGTTCCACTCTATACACTATATTGTTCAGGACAAGGGAGCAGCACACAGCATCTGTCACCGAGGTGTCAGTTGTGTATAACAAGCCTCGCAAGCTGAACACCCTGCTTCAAAGTCGAGGCTGGTTTAAACCTGTTCCACACTTGTCACTTTCTAAACAACAACTCCAATCTCTTCAAATGGAATTGCTTGACATGTCTCTGTTACGTTACTTTTTTTTCTTCTTTTTTTTTTCTTCCTCCGAGTCCTTTTGCTGAGGCGGGCAAAAGTGCGGACCACTCAGAGTGTGGAGACATTTGTTATTCCTTTTTTTTTTGTAATATAATTTAGTTGAGAAGGTGCACAGGCGATCAATAGCAGGTCAGCCGGTGATGGATGGCGTCGAGATTACTAATTTCACCGCGAGACAAATAACTCTGCGCTCGACCCCTCAGAGCTGAGAAATGGAGAGAGAAAATGGCAGACCGAGCTCCACGCGAAGCCTCGGCTCCCCAATCCACTTCCCTATTCACACGGCCATTCGTCTCCATTGCTTCTGCACTCTCGGCTTTCACGATCGCTCTCTGAAGGATCATAATGACTGCTGGGGTAATCACAAGTGGGAACCTCTGTGTCTACCGTCGCATTGACTTTACCGCGACTCACGCAGCTCTGACTTTAGGAAATCAGGTGTGCCCAATAGCATCCGATCTTCACCGTGATGTGTGTGTTATTGACGCACAATAAGAGTGGTTATCAATGAGGAAACTGCACTACCTGCGACGGTGAGACGGCTGTCGATCCAGAATTGGATACCAATGATGCATTTCAGGTTATTGTTTGATTATCCAATGAAAAATATCCCCAAAAAAGAGGAAAGCGTGACATCACAAGTGTAAACAAAAGGTCATATTTATTTGCCTTCAAATCAGATCCATAGATGCAGGAGAGGATGGGGTGGTAGGTCAGAGAGAAAGAGATGATGGGACATGTCCAACTTTCTGGGTCTCTCAACGCTCAGCTGAACTCATTAGAAGTTAATTAATCACAGGTATCGATCCGTTGTCACTCTTAGGCTCCGCTAGATTCCAGGGCTCGGGTTCTGCTCAGCCGATTGAAACGCTGACTCCTCTTGTCTCCCTGGCCTCTCGACCGGGCCATGGTGCTCGGGTGCTGGCGCCATGCTGTGTGTGTCGGCTGTGTAGCATGAGATCGCAGATCCATGCCTGGGATGTGGGCCGACCCATAGGACTGAGGCTTGGCTAGGGTGAGACCTTAATTGAGTGTTAATGCGGGTGTAGGTTTCCATACTGTGTTGCATCATTTCACACCGCACGATCCATATCCACCAGTCGTCCATCGGGGAGCAACAGCATTTTATCATTTTGCTGGAACAATGGGAAAATGTATTTCTGTGCTTTTGTATTTCCTTTTATATAACGGGTTATTTGCTTTGACAAATTGAGCTGTTGGCTTTTCAGCTTTAACCACATGTACCTTCTGTCTACAGTTGAACTAAAATTGATGTCTGTTGACACTGTTTAATTTATCCATCGACATTCAGGTTTAAAGAGAACGCTCCAGTTCCAATTGACATTCATCGCAGAGCAGAGTGTGTGGTTGATTTCAGCAAATAGCCTAATCAATAATATGTATGTGCAACATACATATTATCACAAACCCCCATCACCATCATATTAATGTTTGTTTATAAAGTGCATATCTAAATCATTATATGTATAAAATAAATACATGAATAAATGACATTTAAATCATAGTTTTTATCATTTACACTTTATAAATGATCTTATTAATCATCTATAAGTCCTTAATACTTTACAAATGGGGAATCCATTATTTGTAAAGTATGAAAACCCAATCATGAAACGCATAATAGTCAAACATCTATAACTGCGTTTATGAACTGCATACTAATGAGTTACTAATGAGTATTCATGTTGGAATACTGCTTTATAAATGATTAATTCATTGTTTATTCATGCTTTACTAATGCTAAATAGTGTGTACTTATTATAAAGTGCGACCGGCTAAACTGAACCGAGTTAACATAATTCACAACACAAGTCTGATAAATTAACCATTAGCTAAATTCTCAAGTAAGGCACATAGCTTGACCAAAGATTCAGTTGCTATTTAAAATAAAAAGGGCAGACATTGCTTGTATAATATAGTGCATACTATTGTAGGTAATGACTGGTTGTTATTTCTGCATTTTAGGCTATTCCTTTGCTGATGAACATAAACGTCGGCAGCTTGTGCAGTGCAATTTTACTAGAACCGGCATCTTCCCTTTAACTAGAAAGCAAAATTAAAACAGTAACTTTGTCCCACATTCGTGAAAAATGCAACGGCTCACTGCTTTTCTTAGTGCAGCTGTTTAAAAGTGTATGTGTTTATGTCTAAACGTGTTAGTCATTCAATAAAAACACCCTTTACATAATTTGCAAACGCTTGGCCCGCCAAACATTTACAAATGCAATCTGTTTAAAATTTAAAACTTGACCCATATACTGTTGTTACGGTATTTCTTAAACGGAGGGGCCATTTTTTATATTTTTTATATTGTCACATCATTCTGCAGCTTGCCAGTGGTGTTCCCCGTATTATAAAATCTGAACATTCACATTTTATACATTGTGTATTTCCTAGTGTCTAAATGCTATTTTTGTAAGCCCTTCCAAATAAATCCCCACACGTAAGTCCCCACTTACCTTACGGAGGTTTCTGCATGATGAAGCTGCTAAATACAGTATTCATTATGCATTATAGTCAGTGCATGAAATACAGTAACATTGATGGCTGTCGTCACGCCTCCGGTTTGGAGAAGAAGATACCGGTACCGGCGCAGAAAGTTAGCAGTATGCTGCTGTGGATGCCGCTATGTTCAGACCAGAATAGCACAAAGCAACTAACCGATCAATGCAGCGGTAGATCAGCAACTCCCGTGTTCTGCCAGGTGAAACAACAGTGTTGTTGTCAATGGAGTCTTTTGGCTTTGAAGAGAGCCCTGTGAACAACCATTTACGCACACATTTACACCTACGGACAATTTTGAGTTATCAATTAACCTGAGCTGCACGCCTTTGGACTGTGGGACGAAGCCACGCTGACACGGGAGAACATGCAAACTCCCATAAATCCACTTAACAAAAAACTCGGGTTAAGTCGGACAGTTTTCAGCTGGCTTCAAAGTATACACAGGAAAACGCAGAAAAAATGACTTCCTGTTAGTTCCGATCTTTAGGCTACTTGTAGTTTACAGATCACGTTTGGATGTGTTTATAAATATATATTTATGTAGAAATGTGTGTTTAGCTACATCTGCCTGTGAAATATATTACTACTGGTTTAGATGTTTGTTGTATAAATAAGCTTTATTATTATCAACCTCACAAGAGTTTTTAGATAAAACCTGAGACTAATAGTCAACAATCAAGCGTTAAGTATTACAACTACACATAAAATAAGAATTTTCTACAACACGTGGTGTTTGCTGTCAGATATAAGAGCCAATCAGCTCTCTGATGTGGCGACAGCCAGGCATTTCCCATCATGCACTGGGCCACGCAGTCGATGGAGAGCTACTGAGAGCTACTGTGGCACCTGGATCTAAAATCGGCGTCCGCCTCGCTCTGGTGAGATTATCGTTGACCACGTGTGCATGACGTCAGAGCAAGTTGGGATCAAGTCGGACACAACTCTAACCGGCATGCATTGGGCGCCGATCGATTCTGCGCAGAACTGGCTCATCTCGAACGAACCAATTACTTCCGGTGCAATCACTTCCGGCGTGGGACTTCCGGTTTAATAATTTCAGGTCCTGGTACTTCCGGTTAAATAAAAAAAATAAAAAAAGCAATCCGCTCGCATCCACTAGGATGCATCTTTGAGGCAATGCCGTGAGTTCTATCATGTATAAATATGCAATGTATATTTACTACTGTGAAATACAATGTTTAAGACTGTAGACTGAATGTTTGTATTGTCTTTGTTTGCAGTTTTCACCTTTATCATTGAGGGGGAAAGAGTGACAGTAAATGGTGAAACTTACTACGACTGTCTTCATTGACAGCGGTTTAACTCGGTGTTTAGTCAGAGTTTCGACTCACTGCATGAGAACACTACATTCCTTCACAATCAACCAAGTAACCAACACTAACACGGCAAAGTTTACATTATCACAACCTGTAGTGTTATTTGACGTTTTAGTTTTTAAATCGAGATGTGATGATGAATTGCTCTAATTTTACATGAACATCTTTCGATACGCAGCATTTCCCAGTGACTGATTACTACCTGAACACAAGTACCTGCTCATTATGACTTGATGATATTTCCCGACTTTAATCAAGAGTATAAGATGATGAGGGCTAAGGGCTTTATTAAACAACTGGCAGATATGCAATGGGTGATACGGAGTATTGCTAAGTACACATTAGAGGGCAAGTATAGCATTTCGCAGTATCTATTAACAAAAATAGAAAAGAATATTCATAACAATGTTTTCATTATTGCGGAGTCACCTGAAACTAAGATGCTTTGTGTTGTTGTTAGCTTGGAATGACTCTGTGATATCTATTGGGAGCCGGTCCTCTTCACAGACTTTCTACAAACACTCGCTCTAGTGCGAGTCATCTGAAGGCCATCGTGATGCTCAGTCATGCTTGTGAAACTGCGGTAACATTAGCATAAAAGTAAAAAGATGTGGTGCCACTCGCCACCGCCTGACTTCCATTGCTCCTAAAGTAGCGTTATTATGGTAACCGCTGTTACCACAGTCTTGGAAAGGGAGGAGTGAGCGGAGTGGTATTCAGCTGGTTGCAATCTGCAACCACACTGCTACACACCACCAAATACTACACGCTGGCCCTTTAATTGTGTCCTCTCAATTCGAGCAAAAGAATGGATTGCTTCATGCAGAAGCATTTCAAAGTAATAGGCCTTGTCAGCTTGCATGACATACAGTCCAACCGCTAATAATCAATTGTTTTTTCCACAGGCCAAGTCGGTCCGCTTTAGCCACAGTGTGCATGTCCCAAATCCGTGATGACATACATTTCTACTACAGCCTCACAGCAGGGACAGCCATGGCGGCGCAGGGCCGACCACGGCCGACCCGTGACGGTCTCCCTCCATTCAGCCGTCGCCTCAGCGGCTAAACCCGTGTGTCTCGACTCAGAGATAAAACTCTGTTTTTAAAAGTAATTTTGTTCAGCTCTCAGTAAGTTTGTAGCATCTATTTGAATTAGTTTCACTGCTGTGTTCTCATGCAATTCTTCAATATAAACGGGTAAATAAATTCTAATCAACCAGTTATGGACATTTATTGAGCAATTTAAAACGGCTGCTTTACAGCTGATTAGCTCATCAGTTGTGAAAGGTAAAAAAAAGAGACTCAGACCATTGCAATGGATTTGCCTGCTTGGACAGCACCACAGCCTGTAGATAGATGTCCACTGTGTTTTACATAGTCAGTCATTCAATATATTCAATTTGTCTGGAGCTGCATAGGTGGAACTCTCAAATGCAACCTACTGTGGTTTATGATTCAGTTCCCTAAAAAGTGATCTCTTACGTTAAAATGCAAAATGCCTCCAGAAGTTTGTCAATACAGCCACCTGTGGTTGCAATAACAACTGGGATTCTGAAAAGCCCTCCTGCTGACACAAAAGTGAGGATGATGTAATTGCATGTTGTTTCACACAAACTTAATCTTGTATCCATCCCTACCTCAATCTTTATCATCCAAGGAAAATAATGTGGATTCATAATTTTGTTTTGACAATTTCACATGCAATTGACCCTTTCCTAAGCTGCTACTCCATGCACACTTTTAACCTTTTAAGCCCCACGTACCCTATATCGGGCCTTTTTTCGAGGTTCACTGTGTTCAAGTAGTTCAAGTAGTCGTATGAACCACAAATTAATTATAATACTTTATTATTTCATATCATTTTTTTCAGAATTTCTTTGTGAAAAAAAATTAGATTTTCAAAGAAATTACTTTTATAACAAATTTTGATCATAACTATGAAAAACCAGCATGATCTAAGCAAGATTGGCCGAAAATGCTTTTCGAGTGGTTTCCGACATGTTCAAAATGTGTGCTTTCAGACCCTTACCAACGTCCCACATACTAATAACACACCTTTTTGGAAAGAACATGCCCTAAAGAACCCAGATCTGCAAAACACAGAAAAACAAAGTGTTGGGGTGATTCAAAGGTTTCATAGAAGTAAAAAAATGGTGTAAATTGGTTCAGAAATGGAAAATTTAAAGGTTTTATGAGAAAACTACATTCCCCATAGGCATGCCCGGATGCGTTCTCTTCAGTAGGCTCCGTCCGTGCTGTCTGACGTAAAGATCGTAAACAAAACAGGAGGACCGTAAAACACGGAAGCGTGAGATGGCGGAAAAACAACAACTCTCCGGACGTTTTGGGAACTTTAAGGTACTAATAGTGGACCACTATGGATATGGATTGCTTTGTTAGACTCCTACAAGCCCGGACGGTTACGGAGATGTCTTTATTAGTGAAATCCAATGTTGTAAAGGGTACTTATGAGGGTTTTCGTGAAACCTTACGGGCGGCGCGAAAAATTACGGCGAGTCGTTGGAATGTACGTAAGTACATAAACTTAACGGTTACTTTTATTATTTTGTACAGAGCCGATGTCTTCTCAAAAGGGTTGCAGTATTGTAGAACTTTAAATGAACTTTACATTATTTTTTTTGGTTCGTCCGATAATGGCCGCGGGTGGGGGGGGGATCAAGCGTGGGGCTAGTATCTTTGGTGTGTCTTATTGTATTGAATCCACATTTACTGAGATTACTATTTTAATATGACAATTTAAAGTGCAACCATCTCAGAATTTTAACAAAACATTTGTTACTGAACTAACTGCTCATCACTTCGTTCTGGTCTTGATTACGTTGAAAAGGTAATTGGAAATTGAATGAAAAATATTGCGCTTTTCTTGTGATGAATTTTTATAAATACCAGACAAATCTGGTAACACCACAAGGCAATAGAAACGCGCTAATACTTCCCATTACAATGGTAGGATTTCCATTGGTTGAAAACCAAGTGTGTGTATGTGTTGAGTGTGCTTCTGAAGGTGAAATTGCTTTTGTCGGCAGTCTGACCTCTCGTTGGTCCAATTCGCCTCAAAGATTTGTCATCTCCGTACGGTGTGCAAATAGTTAGGGGGCTTGTGTTAAACCCCATTGTACTGAACCCAATAGTACATGACACACATACACACACACTCTAGAGCATGAATTTATTCATCAGTCCGATTAACCATTCAGCAGTGTGTAATCTCTTGTCTTGGGCGACTGTGGTGGGCAGGTGAGGGTCATTGGTCCATTTGTAAACAAACACTATGTTTGACTGCTTAATCCACTTCATTTGCTTGACATTCTCAAAAAGAGGGATGCACTGTTTTTATTTATTTTTTGCTGACATTCGGTTGCACCAGGATAGAACTTAGTCAACATCTCAGGAGAGTGGATGTGCGAGTGGATGTGGCTGAAAATAGAATGGACTGTGCTCGTTGCCCTCAATGCAAGAACCCATAGTGCTGCTATTTTTAATTTGTTTTCATACCACTGGGAATAGAAAACACACCTCTAAAATATTGGGGTACTAATAAGTAATCTATTATTTGTTATGGTTCATTTGGTTAGGCAACATAAAACAGTAGTGAGGCATCCAACAGACGGTTTGATTAGAATAAAGCAAAGTTGAACTGCTCTTTTTAATTCCACGAAGTGTTGTCATTACCAAATTGAAGCATTAAGGTAGAAATCAAAGACATTGCCCAACTTCCTTTTCCTCTTTTATCTGTATGACAGGACGGGGATCTGTTATCCATTGGGCTTGTTAATATTTCAGATGCTTATGTACAGCTGTACATAATTGATCATTTACACTAACAGTTTCTGAGTGTCCTATTTAGGCTGTCCTCGCTCCAATTCAGCTGCTTTGTGTTGCACAGTACGGGCTGATAGATTGGCAAAGCATGCAGACAATCATATGGTTGCTGTTCATAACTGTTTTAGCATCCTTGAGGCCTTGTTTAGATCAGACCCCATATGTAAGCCAGTACCATTCTCGTGTACCTTGTGATCTATTTTAAAGTGTTCTCGTGTCCACAGCTCTGCTTGTACTGACTGAGTCCCAGAAGTGAGTGTGAGGGAGGAAAATGTGCTGAAAAAAGATGATGGGGGAAGTATCCACCTTCCCTGAATAGAACACAGAATGAACCTTTCTGCAACAGCCTTAACTTGTATTACTTCTTTCATTATGTAAAGATCATCTCTTCTATGCATAATGGCTTACGTCAGTTTATCTTAAGTCTTGTAGTACTTATATTGACAGTAGCCCAATGAATTGTATTTCTTCCCAGACTCCCTCTAATCCCTTTGCATGTTTAGTTTTAATTGCTGAAAATAACAATTTGCACAAGAACAATGTGTGGTTGTTTGGTTATTTTTACCAGAAATATAGTGCTATAATTCAAATGACTTTGCACACTAAAATGGTGAACCCAATAATACCAATAAACCCAAATGTGTGTATGTGGACAAGAATGATGTGAGCACTACCACAATGTTCCTGCCATAGCACATGTTGAAAACATTTTCAATCAGGTCAGAAATGAATAGGTTGATTTAAGTTTAGGTAAGTCAAACAAGTTTGGTTACAACCAGGATATGCGTTGGTTTATTTTTGGTACATACTGTATTTATTTAGGATCCACACAAAGAAGTCTGCAGTAAATCTTTGCATTCAGCGCAAAACGAGGGGAAATGAGACTCCTAATGTATGCAGAAAAGTTTCAGGACAAGTAATTCTTGCTTGTCTTTAAATCTGTTAATTTACATCTAAATTTAGCCTGAACATATCTCTGAACTCAATCATATCTGCCACGGATTTGTGATTATCAGATAAGGAATATTCAGTCTTGTCACAAGCACTCCAAAGTAGCCCCTCAATATTCTCAGTCAAGCGTGCCGTTCAGAAAGAATAGAACAATAACGCCAACAGCAACATAGCAGACATCTACTTTACTTTAAGAACTGTGGTCTGCTCATTTCAACACCGCTGATTGCCGAATCTGTCTGCCATTGCTTTACTACTCGCCGGATAGTGGCCCATAATCCTCGCCACAGAGCATGAAATGATTACATCACATACAGCTTGCTGTCACAACGGATGTTATATTATGTGTTAGTCTTAGAAATATCATATGTCCATTGTGTTGGAGTAGAAAAAAACAACTTAGCATTCATTGGGAGACGCAGCAAGGTTTCTGGAAATGTATCTCTCCATCCAACCCCTTCACCTCTAACCACTTCCCTTCCCTCTGCTCTGCTCTATTCCATTGTCAAGCTAGTTTGAAGACCATTCTCCTCCAATGCTCTTGCGGTGAGGAAATGCACTTCTCTCAAATGACATGCTTGGAACATGTTATTTCCTTTATACACATCGTGTTGATTTTCACAAAATTTCACACAAGACCAGGCTGCATTAACCCGTCATACTCTTTTAGATGGGTCATTAGGTTTGTGCTCTAACCTTGGAAGATATGTCCGTTATACAGCGTCTTTTAAACCCATTACCTTGTCTGTTCGCAGTTGACTTGATTAATCCTCCTCTGTCTCCTACTCGTGAAACTCGGGTTGCTTATTACCAGGTATCCAGGGGTGACTGGCCTTGAGGCGATGCCATTTCCCTGGGTCTAAATAGCCAATTAGCTGAGACCTTGGGAACCACAGAAAGGCAACCATTAGTAATTAGCCGTTGACATTTGGCTGCTGTATGGAGCAGTAGCCTGATATTCTGACTGAATGGCCGTTTCTTTGAATTGGTGGTGGGAATTTGAGGCGTGTGTGGTGATTCAGAGCTCTAAACAGGGTAATGGGATTATAAAGGTGTGGCCAGTGTGATGGATCAATGCTTTCCAACAATCATTTTAAATCTTTATCTTCCAGTGACACCTTTTTGAAAGGATTTCATCTCACAAGATCATCCAAGCAAGTCAGTCAATTCATAGTCAGAAGATCAAAATAGTATATTCCCTCATGCTGTGACCGTTTGACGACCAGGGACTTTTTTTTAAATCATCTTTGTAATCCAAGTTTGCGAATGACTGAGGGTACTAAGCATTAAGAACATTGAATATAGTCCATGTCCACCACTGCTCATGAGACATATTACTGTACAGTGAAGGCATTATAGTTGATTTTATATATATATATATATATATATATATATATATATATATATATATATATATATATATATATATATATATATAAATAATTCTATACATTTTCTGGCTTACAACACCACTATTCAAATATAGTATTATAATGCACTGTATTTCCATATCCACGCAATATCTACTTGAAACTTAAATTATCTGTCCTGAAATTAATTTATATTGGACATGGATGGGACAGCAGCTAATGGTTATATTTCATTACCCATTAATATGCCAATAGTTCTCTCAATAAATCGTTTGGTCTAAAAGATATAATGACAGTGACAAATGTGTGTCAAAATGTCCTAAAGCCCACGGGGACGTCATGGAATAGTTTCATCACTCCAAAATAAGGCCAAAAGATATTCACTTATTGTTATAGTTTTAATTAATTCTACGGTAGGAATAATGTATCCCATACCGATTTATCTGTACATGGTTTTTCCATGTCTCACGGCCACTAATACTAAAACTCAAATTTCTTAACTTCAAACTCTACCTCCTCTTATGCCTACTCAGACATTCTCTGCTGATCAGTAACTTGTTCGAATGTCATGTGGTACAAAGGAACAAATCTGATTAAAGCCTCACAATGCATAGTAGACATAATGGGATCTCATGACCCGGTCGCAAT
Source organism: Myoxocephalus aenaeus (assembly GCA_038501785.1). Classification (NCBI taxonomy): domain Eukaryota; kingdom Metazoa; phylum Chordata; class Actinopteri; order Perciformes; family Cottidae; genus Myoxocephalus; species Myoxocephalus aenaeus. The sequence goes on from JBAMJR010000031.1 coordinate 13,198,391, forward strand.
CATGACATCATTTCTGCTCCACTGTCTCAACATCTACACGAGCTGCATTGGCTCAGTTGACACAAAGGCTGGTGAGCTACACGTTGTTTAGTTCTCAGCCAATTTCTGCAGACAAGTATTATGTAGAAGACAATACTGTCTTGTCTGTGTCAAGGCCCTTGGAGAGCAAAAAAAACACAGCATTGTCAAGAAAGCAAAAAGAAACATTAATAACGTCTAATTCAAGTCAAGTAGTATACTGGTACATGTCCACAGGGGCGTGAGGGGAATGTCTGTCTTCTATTTAGATTGACAATGGTTAGTTTAACCGTTTTGTTGGGAGTTTGAATGAATGAGGAGCGGCCAACGTGACAGCCGGCCTGGCCTCTTAATGCATTGGGCAGTAGTTGACATAGACAATGAATGGGGAGTGTGGAAATGAGGGATCCTGTGGACACACCAAAGGTGTATGTAATGGGCACTAAATAGATATACGTAGATAGAATGTCTATAGAACATATCGAGTACAGACAGGGTGTCGATTACGTAGGTCTCTGGTGTCGATTACGTAGATCTCTGGGCAGGGCTGGGAGGGTGCTGTGGGGGTATCAGAGTTATCAGAGTACTACATCAGAGTCTTTTGCTCTGCATATTGCACAGGAGGGTATACAATTAAGATGAGCAACAGGAACCCTGTCCCATTAGCTGCAATGCAATAATAATGGCTGCAGCTGGGGCTAAGAGCCAACATGTGTTTGTTCTTACAGGGCAAATAGAAGACAGAAGGAGGAAGAGAAATTAAATTTCAGTCTTCATCTCCGAGGATAGGTGTGAACTTGACTTTCAGTCATCCAGTCAGGGGCTGTGACAGGCTGGGCGGCGGTGTAAATCTACCTCTCAGCAGAACATCAACATCCTGCCTCTGACCTACATTCACAGATATGGACAATAACAACAGAGAGAATATTGTGGAATTAAGAGCAAGCGGGGCAATTTTATTAGGACGCTCCGGCTCTGGGTGTGCTCACAGTTCCTCCAAATCTCTCGGGACAATCACTCATATTACTGGAGGCAGAGGATGATTTTTTTGTCAGGCATTTCCTGTCTCAATAATACATCTATTGTTAGTTTTGCTATTCTATGAGCGGAGAGGTTCGGAGGCAGTATAAAAATATTTCAAGGCTTTCAAAATCTATTTTTCATGAGCTTCATGGCCTTCAGAGAAAATTGCTATAGAAGCACCGTTCATTTTAGTAGGACACAAATGTTGAAAATATTTTGGATGCCTCAGGGTGAAACCTAAATTGCGCATGACCAAACAGAAAGTGAATGATATGCTGATAAAGTTGGTACAGTGCTGCCACCATGGTTCCCCATCTGAGTGTGCTCGTTGTTATTCCTGGTGAGAAAAAAAAGGAACATTTTAGGACATCCAAGAACCTGCAGTTGCAGTTAACATCATCTGAAAGAACATGGACATTCAAGCCTGGGTTTGACTGCAATCACTACCGAATACAAAAGTCATGAGCAACTAACAACAGGAACGAGTCAATATTTTCAATAATATTCTCAACGACAATAATCAAATCAAATTACGTCAAATTTAATCACAATTAAGTTTTCCCCAGATGGTTTTCTCTGTTTCTATGGGAATAGCATACACATGGTGGGTTGTCTTGGGATTTGTATTGTGGTTATTATTAACAGTGTCGGTGGAGGGAAATACTAAGAAGTATTTAGCCGCATAGCCTCAACCTGACAGCCGCGTCTTCGGCTAGTGCCTTGAACGAGCACCTCACTGCTCCAAAAAAAACAAAAAAAACAATACCGTACCTCAGAGTGTGATTTTCCTGTCCATCACCTTTACTTAACCGACGCTGATTTCCAACATGAATATTACTTATTGGTATTTCTGAAAGTGTACTAGATTTAGATAATGTCAATGTTGGGCCGTTCCCGGCGGGAGCCTTTGTAAGACGAGACACGGTGTGGAGAATAAGTAAGCGAGGAAGGAGAGGAGGATAAAGTGTAGGAGCTGCAAATGCCAACAGCAACAGTCTCATCTGTACAACACCCGGATGGCATTTACCTGACAGCAGGGCAGTGGAAGTACAGAGCCTTCAGCCTTTGCCTTCCTGCGAATCCACGTCCCTGGTGTTTCCCTCCTCCGTCTTGTCCTCTTCCTCTTTACTTTTCTGTCTGCACCAATTGCCCCCACAGTAATCTTCTCCTGCCTCCTCTAAACTCCTCTCAACCCCTCTGCCGCTAGTCCTGATCAGCCGCACCACGGGCGAAGGCGCTGTCTTGTGCAAAACATGTGCCTGATAAATGAAGATCCAGACATCTGCTACTGAGGGGGCCCTGGAGCTCATGGGGGGCTAAATCACCACCATTGATTGTGCAGCTTCAACGCACTGACAAAAGGCCATGATCACTCATCTTGTTAAAAGCGGATTATCGGCCTGTTTGTATCTTGTTCAGCCCATAAAGATTTTTCTTCCTCCCCTTTCTCTCCAATTTTAACACATTAGCTGTTTTTCTTTGGCCTAATTTGCTGAACGGATAATCCTCCACGTTGGTTTTTTTGTGTCTCCAATGGTACTATAGAACTGAATGCTGTATTGTTTTCTTCTAAAATGGCTGACTGTGAAGATGTGCTGAAGTGTTAAGTGGCGGCTTTGATTTTCTGGCTGGTAAATACGACTTGTATGGTGGATGGGTTGTTTAGCTCTTGGCCATGTGTGCCTTTTGTTGCATCAGAGAGATTATCCATTCTGACCCAAGTAGTTGTCATACAAGAGCACTTTGTTTGATCCAGGAGAAGAATTAATCAAGCCATCCTCATCCAATTGTTCCAAAGTGCTGCAAATTTGCAGAGCTCATGGATACCATCATTTGAACTAAATGGCATCAGGTTGATTGTATCTGCAATTGTTATCATATATATTGACAGAGTAATTACACTACAATTCATAGAAAAAAAATAGACATGACAGTGTGCTGTTTGTGGTGCAGGATCGAGTCATCTGCGTTATGATTTAAAGGAAAATCAGTGTGCTGTTCCCTCTCGGTCATTAAGGATTGTGTCATCTGCATAATGACTTAGTAGCTATCCAAGATGGAATGAGAGCACACGTGCGAATGTGTGTGCATGTCGGGGAGCAGGGGTCTAATGACATATCACTGCTTAATCCGAAACTCGCCGGGATAAAACCCATTTACCTTCCTTGAGCTCCTTGTCCAAGCTGAGTCCTCAACGCAGACAAATGAATCCAAGAGAAAATGGACCAGCAGCAGGTTTAATTAAGCTGTTTGTATATGAATATATTTCACAGAAGTGTTGGGGGGCAGCTCCACAGAATGACTGCCAGTGGAGGTTAATCTTTGCTTGACAGAGTGGACGTGGAGAGAGAGGGGGAAAAAAGAAATGAAAGAAAGAAAGAAAAAGAGAAGTATGCCGTACAGAGTTTTTCATTTTGGAAAAAAAAAGAGAAATCCAGTTTGGCACCATGAAAACCACCACAACAATGGAGCGTACACACCCTCACAAGACAAATGAGACAAAAAGTTGCACCGAGCAAACTCCTTAACCCGCCGTCTCACTACCCGCTCCAGAAAAGCAACATTTTGGAGAGACCACAAGTTTCTCCTGGCACCTCCATATTCCTTTTACTTAATGAAAAATACAAATATTAAGGCATATCATTCTGTATGCACATGCATTCTACATGCTCAATGCTGTACATTGCACGATATTGATCAAGAGTGTTATTTTATGGATATTAATTAAATCATTGATGTGAGTTGCACACTGGTTTATGTCCAAAGGAGTGAATATAGTCAAGCTCACAGGAAACAAAAAATAATGAAGGCATAATTCAAATATGTCTCTGATTTTAAATGAAATGTAATGGATAGTGCTATAAATCAGTTGAAATGGTCTTTCTGCACCAGTTCTGAAGTACGTTAATATGATATAACTCGTGATTATTTAATTTCCCTTGCTACCTGGCAGTCACAGCTGTTATAACTATTTCCAGTCTTCATGTTATCAGTTTGATCTGAGTTTATAATAAACGTGTTACCAAAACACATCAACCTTCGGTTATGGTTTTCCCATTTATAGCAGATATGATTATTTAATTCTTAACGTAATTATAATCAGCGCTTGTAATAATCCCAAGTGATGATGTCATATAGAGGGTTTGAGGAGAGACAGGAACGCAGACAGCAGCATGAGAGTCTAACACGGCAATCGAGTAGTGTTGCACCCACTGGCCAACCTGCTTGAGGCTAGTTTCATCCTGTCGAGCCAGCTTCCAGATATCTGAATCACAAACCCACATTTCAAACTGTGTTGATTAAATAGGTCTGGTGTTGCTCTTGTGACAGGATATATCTCTCTTAAGCTCTGTGCAACCGCACAAATTGGAGAAACGGAGGTTTTGAGGGCTGGTCGGTTGTTACACAAGCACCAGATTGACGTCAAATCAAAGCGAACAACGAGAATATCATCACTTTTATGCCTAATGATATGCTGCCGTTTCTCTGCGTGGAACATTTTAATTGATTGAATGTAATTAAAATGTCATTTAGAAAAACTACAGTTTGTGAAGTGTTGTTCAGCGATGTAGAATTGTGTCATTTGTGCGATGATGTATGGCTACCTTTCTCAGGAAGGATTGAGAGCATGTATGTATGTGTGTTTTGTGGTTTGAGAAGTTGGGGTCTAATGACCAGATCAGTGCAAACATTCAAAACTTCCTGGCACAGAGTCCATTTACCTCCTTGAGCTTTTTGTCCAAGACGAGCACTCAACACAGACAAATCCCAGAGAAAATGGAGCGCCAGCAGATTTGGAGACACCGGTACACACATCCATTGTGGTGGAGTGGAAGTGACTGCTTCATCTAATTACAACCAATGGAGGTTAATCCCTGCTTTCGAGAAAAAAATAATACAATAATATCTCAGCGGTGCTCTCCTCGGTGTACCTACTGCGTCTATCATGTCTGAAAATATGTGCCAACAGACCGGATATCCAGCCCACCCTCATTGTGCTGCTTAATCCTAACAACAACCATTTAGAGAGGCCTCAGAAATAGGAGGGAAACCCTTTTATATAAACTTCTATCATTTAGAAGGGTTGTTACATACATGTCAAAAATCATTGTCAAAATGTGTCGTCGTGACCCGGATTGGGAATGATCTGCTTATTTATTGGCTTTAACAAGCCCTTAACCGGAGAACTAAATGTTCACATATCATCTACTCTGCCACTCCTATATTAATGTTTTAATGATCTCCTGATTTGTATTAAGAGTGTTTTTGAGATAATTATCATGGCATGTAGACGTTTGAATAAATGCCACAATTTGCCAAGGATGCCAGTAGAGTCCCAGGTATAATCATCTCACAGGGGAGCTTTTGAATCTGTGTGCCCGTGAACAATGAGGCGAGTCATACTGGAAGAGCTCAACAGCATTGCATGATTGATGATGTGTCTACTTTGGGGGGAAATATTTGAATTAATGGTACCGACTCGTGGCGTATGAATTCAACCATGCCAAGAATGACGTGAGCCACCGCGACACTCCTTAAATTAAGTTTCACAGCGCTGTTGTTACATGAGATCTCGTGACAAGGTTGGTTTTCCACTTTTCCAGAAGAAAAAGTGCAGATTGTACTCGGCTGCAAACCCTTAAGGTCATGTTTGCCCTGTGATATAGTTATCGCAGTATCTTTCGTCTTTATTCAATTTTTTGTGAATTCGCACCTCAGTTTCACTATATGCGAAGACATGGGGTGACACAGACTGCAGTAGTGTGAGGGTGTCAGACAGAAATTAAAGTGTTGTGAAAACAGGAGATGAAAGTTGACTCTAGCTTATTGCAGCTAGTTATTACTGCTGAGGAAAAGACATGTTGATACCTCCAGTGGGCCAGCACTGTGCGGACCAGAGCTTGTCTGATTTATCCAGAAGACCATATGTGAGGCAGATTAAAGTGCCGAACCACCAGATTAAGAGACTGCTATCCCAGCTATAGCCAAGGTCTAATTAAGAAAATGTGATGGCTTCTCTTTTTAAAGAGAGAGTGTAATATGTTCCAAGCCCCTTGACTTGCCATCAGATATGCACAATACAAAGATTATTGGTTTCAGGAAAGATTTCTAGTGAAAAATGGAGCCATGAATTGTAGCAATAAGGGACTTTAAAGAACTTAAATTAATTTCTGGATCCCCTTACTCCCCTACTAAGGTCCATGGGACGAGGATTAACTAAAATGGTTTCCTTGAGGGAGTGACATGGGGAGAGCTGTAGTTTGTTTGCTGCTTTAGCTAAGCCCATAAAGTGTTCACAGTGGCTGTCAGTGTTGAACACTCACAGGGGTTTTGCAAATCACTTCCTGTTGTGCTTAAACACGGTGAGACGTATTGAATATGGCTCACAAACTTGAGTGAATTAAGCTGCTGTGTCATTGAGGATGAAAGCCGCACCACGGCCCTCTGTGCCTGTGGATGAGCACTGAACCCGAGCCGAGTGGTGAAAGTCCCAATTTAAATGTGCTTTCAGAATGGAACGGCAAAAACAAAAACCACTTGAATGTAATGCATCGCTGGAATAAAGCGAGAAAATGCATCCAGAATGTTAATTGCACCACATTAGGGGACAGAGCCGAAGAAAGATGGCGAAAAAGCAAAAAGGTGTTAGAAGCAATGTGTGCTCTCCATGTGTAATTAAAGATTTGTACAAAGTAATTGCTGGTGATCTGTATCCATAATATGATCATCCACGGATGCGCATTAAAGACGTCACTTTGATGTCAATATCGCTGCACTGATTGGTATCAAAGCATACCATCTTTCAGAAGACAATATCTCCCATCTATCTAAGATGCTTTGAAGTTGCACCACCTGCCCTGTCTCCTCATTGATACCATCAGACAGAGCTGCTGCTGCTATATATATATATATATTTTTTTTTTTTCTTACCATACAGCTGTCATGTTCCCTTCGACCCTGTTTTCTTTGACTCCTGAACCATCACTTAGAGACCATGCCCGAGAGTGGGTGTAGCAGATAACAGGTTGCTGGAAATAAAATACAGGACACGCATCATGGTCTGGCTTCAAGCTGTCAGACGGAACATTTCAGACATCCATACATGTATACTTACCAACAAATGGAGCATCCTTTTATGTAAGTGCGTTCCATTCATATCCTCAACAATGCTGCATCATTTGAAAGAGGCATTTTATCTGAATTATTTGCACTCTGCTGGTACATCTCAACAGGCATCATGATTGGAGTGGACTAAATAAAATTCTATTATATAAGAGGATATGTATTTGGGGTTTCTACTAGAACATGCTTACTTTAAACTTTAAACTTTTTAATGTTTTACAAAAGACATAATTTTTCTCATACTGTCTGTATGCACACACTTGTATTCACCGTCCGTCCATTTTTTTTTTTGCCGCCTGTCTCTTTAAGATCCCTTCAAGAAAAAGCACAGTCTTGTGAAAAACAAAAACTATGATGCACATTCGCAAAGGTAGTTCCCAACGTGTGGGTGGAGATATTAATATGTATTCTAATGAGCCTGCATGGGACAAAGGAAGAGGAGCCAAATCTGAATGGCTTTTTGAATCATGTGTTTTGTGATCCAAGCAGCACAAGAAACACAGATATGTGTATCTCCATAAACCTTTCTTTCAAAGGCCTACATTATAACACCGAGGACCTTAAACTGTGCCACCGCCAAGTCGCAGGTGTTATCGATGTTTCCTTACTTGCATTTGCTCACATATATGGCACAAGGACCTTTGTTAATGCTATTAGTTTCTACTGTGCGCTTTCTGCGATAACATAGTGTATGTCAAAATGTCTGCAGTGACAAAAAGGTCTTTTGAGCTGGACCGAGAGGAAATTGAATCTCAAAGTGCTTAGTGTTCGGGATCAGAGTCAGCTGATTCAGTGGGCCGTTAGAAAAACGTTTCCGAGTATGAGTAGCTTGCACTCTTGTCTACAGGCTGACCGAGCACCGACACAGCAAGGAACTGCCACCCTGAAGATGAGGAGAACAAGACCACAGTCTGCTGTGAGGAGTAAGAACGATCTGGGGAACAGCTTAGATAAAGCAATATTTGTTCAGTTGTGCAACGAGCTCAGGTATGAAGCGCTAATAAAGAGCTGATGCGTAGACAGACTCGTGACACTGAATTCTTCCTCCAGCTTTGATGACTGTCAGTTGTTAACAGGTATGCCATTAGCTTGGCATAACAATTACATCTCATTTAACGTTCTTCCTCATACCACATCCTTAATCTTTTTGGAAGCCAATTTGCCGGAAACGTAGTAAAGCGATGAAATTACTTCCTAGATTGTTCTCCAGACTCATTATCAAAAGTGACTGTGTGTTGCAGTGCATTCTGGCCTTCAGAGGAATGGAAAAATTGTGATTCCTGTTGCCTCTGTGGTGGATTATTTATTTATTTTTAACAGTTTGACAGTCAAATATCAGTGCAAAAGTATGACACTAGAAAGAAAACTTTGCTCTTTGATATTGAGGGAATGACACCAAAGCCTGACATTTACTATTGATGTTCCCGACGAGAGAAGTCATCTCTTTCCCCATTAAACTCTATTATGGATACACTCTCAAGTTTTTGACATGCCATTACTTTAGGATCGGTTATTCCCAGTAATAAAAAAAAACTGAAAGAAAAAAAACATACCAGCAGATAACAAAATAGACCTTCAAACGTATGCTACATTGCCGAAAGCTGTATTTTACCAGAGCTCAAATGTTCCACAGCAGATTGTTCCTTTAAACAACCTGAGGGGAGGGCAGACGAGGCGTGTGTGTGTGCGTGCGTGCGTGTGTGTGTGTGTTTAAGTAGCATTTCTTGGCTGGCAGGAGGAGTTGCGTAACACCAAGCGGGTGGTGGTGCCAAGCCGCGAGCACATAAGGATTAGGAGAAACTCACCCTACAGAGATCTGGGTTAATTAAAACTGTTTTGGTGAGCTTGGTGACCTCCCCAGCAAGATGCAAAGAGATGCCGGCTCCATCTGTTTAAGCAACGATAAAGCCACAGTCGATGACTCGGCTCGATATGTGACGGCCGGATTGGACCGTTTCGGCTCCAGTTTCACATCATGCAGCGAGGCATTGCCCCTGTATAGCGTAATCAGCATGAGATTATGTGGGTCTTTTCGGGGAGGGAGATTTTCCTTATCCAAATTGAAGGTCGTAAAGCCCCTCTGGGCACATTTAAGATGTTTAGGGCTATTCAAATAAAATTGACCTCACATTAAGTATGGAAGTCTTTGTCAAATGCACATGTCGCCTACATGTGGGTGTCATGGAAAACATATTTAGAATCTCAAGTAAAATATTTAACTTGAGTAAAACTAACTAAGATGTATTTATGACATGCAGTAAATAATAAGAAGTGTATGGCTACGTTTCAGAGTTACTATATATATATATATATATATATAGTAACTCTGAAACGTAGCCATACACTTCTTATTATTTAAGAAGTGTATATATATATATATCTATATCTATATATCTATATCTATATATATATATATATATAAAAAAAAACATTTCAACCTTTTTTCATCCCGCTCACAGGATGCAAGAGTATCTTATGTATATATTTGTCTATAGATGCGTAATGTATCTAAAGATAAAACTCTCGTCTGTTCAGTTATTTTTTTAAGTTTATATAATCTGAGACCTTAAAATATGGCATCACTTTAAACCAAATGTAAAAAATCCTTGAAAACGTTACTTTGTATACAAATTCATCTTGGGTATAATGATAAAAGAGTCCATTTGTTAAATCATTTAGGCAGTTCCCCCATAGAAATGAGTGGTTATGCTATAGTATAACCATTGTGTATAATATTGGGTAGTTAATCTACAACGATGCATCATATTTATAATCTTGTGTTTTATACGTATTATCTTTACCTGCAATATAGCTAATAACTAGCTGGCAAAAGAAGCACAGTGCAATATTTCCTTCTGAAATGCAAGTATAGTTGCATTAAATGTAAATCGAAATATTTACTCTAGCTGTGGTGGACAGTTACTACTTATATTGAAACCTTACTTGAAACTCACGAGGACAAGTTCCAATGTGCGCTGTGAGATCATGATTATGAAAGGTACTAGGAATGAAATGTGGTTGATCTTTTATATGATTGATATTGGGTTTATTTGTCTGTTGAGAAAAATCTGGAATAGAAATATGAAGGATGTTGTATTCTGCTTCAGATGAATTTCCCTTTGAGTAGCATGCATATAGGCACTTATCTGCTGCATCTCTCTCACAGATAAACACGTTCCCACCTTGCATCATCTGTCCTTCAGGTTTGCTTGCTTCCCTCCACGCTGCTGTGCTAGCTCTCCCACCTTCCTCCCCGTCTGTCTGTTTGTCTGTTTGTCTGTCTGTCTGTGCCTCCCTCCCCCTCCCGTCGCAGCACTCGGTGTTCTCTCACACACATTCTCTCTTTCTGATTCTCTCTCTGATCTCTATCCTCCTGAGCATGTCTTGGAGGCGAATCGTCTGCAGCCAGCCAGGCAGCTGTGTGTTGTTGGTCTTGTGCCACCACAGAGGTGCTTTGGCGAACCCGCTATCTATTTGTTTAGAGGAATTAAAGGATGCACTCTCTCCAGGGACCTCTGGCCTCTGAGTCGGCAGAAGGGCCCCCTATCAGAAATTGCACTCAGTAAACACGCACGCACTCCGAAGCGGATTGACCGAGCTGGACTATAGAGGAAAAAAAACTGATAATCCATCGCTGGTCTTTGGAATGAGCATCACATCTGATTCCCCACCACTGACCACTGCGACGTGATGCAGGACGGGAGAGCGGGTTACAGGTGTGGCCTTTTGAGGTAGTTCCCTCGGGTGCCATTATACTTACGACTTGTCTGCTTTCATTTTATTTTTTTTCCTCTCTGTGCTCGTGGGAGACCACAGGAACAATTCAATATCCATTCTGCCACGCAGTGTGCACTGCACGTTAATGCAATCCATTTTCTATTTTCTGCAAACGCTTTTAGTTACGGTGCAATGGGGAAATTGGTTTCCCTTCCAGCGGAATCACAGACTGCATATGCATATGTACAACACGACACGGCATAAATATGATTTGTGCAAACTTAAGTGGGTGAAAGAAATGTAGTTCTGTAGCATGTCTGAAGCTAAATGAGAAAAATGAATGTGGCAATCAGATGCCTAATATGCTTTGACGAGGCGATTGGCTCGGGAATCGACTCACTGCTTTTTTTCCCCAGCTGAACTGCGACGGGTCTTTTTGAAGCCGCTCAATATTTGTTTGATACTTTCAATGTACGGACTAAAGCTTTCTGCATCTAAAATGGAAGGTATGAAACCAGTTCAGTGGGTGGGAAGGACCTAATTTTCTCCCGTCCGTTCACCTTGACAATCACTGTCCATGGGCTCAGCACACAGGCGTGCTATTTGCTGTTCCCACGCTATGAGCCATGTATGCAGAGCAAGCTCAGCTGCCGGTGGGCAATGAGCTGAGAGCTCACGGGCGGATATCTGCTCGCCTGCCAGCAACTCCTCAGGGAACCGCATCACTCGGAGGCTGGCGAAGGTGAGATTTAATTCTGACAAAAGACAAGCAGAAACAACAATTGTATTCTCAGGAGTTCTGTAAAAATTTGGTCAACCGGCGGAACTGAAAAACAATGGGAAATAAAAAGGGAAGGCAAGTTTATTTATAAAGCACATTATCAGCATCAAGGCAATTCAAAGTGCTCAACATAACACTTCAAACACAGTGAAACGAAATGCAAAAGAAGCCTCCACAAAAGAACATTTAAACACAATTAAAACTGCTCATTAAAAAGCCCAAATAAAACCAGAAAAGAATGTGTAAAATACAAGACTAAAAGTTAGAAATAAATCATTATTTAACTTAAAAGGCAGCGGGAAACCAGAAAGTTTTTTTCTTCTTCTTAAACTGAGAGTTGCAGATGTACTCCGCAGAAGAAACAAAACACTCTTTTTCTGTGTTCAATATTGACTTTGAGGACAGAAGGCAGACCTGTCTCAGAGGACCTGAGAGGTCTGGATAGAAGAGCAATCATGCATTTGGGCCCTAAACCATTCAGTGCTTTAATAAACCAACAGAAACATTGAGAAATAATTGTTTTGACAGACAGGAAGCCAGAGTAAAAACTCAGAAGTGTGTTGCGATCCCCTTTCTTCGTTTTAGTGAGGACTCAAGCTGCAGCTGTCTAATCAATTTGTTTAGGGACACCTGAGAAGACACCGTTACTGTAGTTGAGTTTACTAGAGATAAATGCGTGGACAAGTTTTTCCAAATCCTGCTGCAACATAAATCTTTTAATCCGTGATATATTCTTAAAGTAACAGTAGGCTGACTTTGTGTATTATAACGTGGCTCTTGAAATTCAGGTCGGGGTCCATGACTAAACCAAAGTTTCTGACTTGGTGAGTAGTTTTGAACATTGCCAAATTAAGTTCAGCACTGACCTTTCAATAATTTCTGCCTGGCTCCAAATTCAATTACCTCGTTTGATCTTTTCTTTGTTTGTTGCCACCTCCAATCATTGAATTGTTGAATGCACTTATTCAGTGTTTGCATTGCACCACAGTCCACTGGTGCTATGATATTTGTATAACTATGTGTCATTTATTTTAACTATGCTGACTTGTTTTCCGTGATCTGAGCCAATGTAGATGTTAAACAGAAGAGGCTCCAGAACGGGGCCTTGGGGAACTCTGCATTTCGTAGTTGTTTGCTCAGATGTGTATTTACCTTTAACAAAAAGGTCTTGATTTGGGTTATGAGTATGTTTGTTACGTAGTCAAGTTGGCTAAGGTGATGTCATTACATAATGTTACGTAGTTTACGTAATGTAGGTTGAGATTACTACATTACTTAAGCGACGTAGTAACATTATGTAACTGCAGTATGTAATTATGTAATTATATAATTGGTTTCACACGTACACAAGATCAGAAAGCTGCATTGTACATGCAGTGCAAGAGGATAAAAGAAAACACAGCTCAAAATGAGCAGCTGCTATCTTGCTAATTCCAGAAGCTACAGACACTCAATACGATATCTTGCTCCTTGCACAAACCTGTTCCAGCGAGGGCTTCAGCGAAGTGGGCTAATTCTAAACTTTCTTTTCAGCACTCGACAGTTAACTAGAAGTAATTATGTTGTATATCGAGAGAAAGAAAACAACCATCTATATTCATACAGCTCCAGAGAAAGGGTGAGACGGAGTGCTCGGCACTGACTAATCGTTATTGATGGAGATTCACTTTCACTTAGAAACCGGATGGCTGGCTGACTGCTGATCCTTGTAAAAAGAAGGACTGCACGTGAACCGCCATTGGCTGGTCTTCACGGCCTATTGAGCCAATCAAGGTGACTGTGTGGAATGCCTGCTGTGGGGTGCCACCGGAAACCTTTGTGGAGTCTCGGGTGAAATTTGGTCCAGTTCCACTGTACTCATATTCCCCCCACATCAAAGCCATGGGTTTGAAGAAAAGTCACAAGATTAAACTCTGTCATATCAGCATTAAAGCACTCCAGGGTGAAGTGACTGACTGTCACGGCACCGGACATGGCTCATTTTTAGGTTAATTCGAAGGCCTTCCTATGGTATATAGGAAAACTTTTTTAGACTATTAAAAAAAAAAAGAAGAAATTTCACCTCCCAAGTTCAATAAGTTTGGCTCTCCTGTTTTTGCCGCAAGGAAAACCCAATCTCCACCAGGAAAGCGTGTGCATAAATCATGTGGGTGTCTTTACAGCAATGTAGTCTCATGCAACTCTCCGTGTTGTTGTGTTCATGCTTCACCGGATTCCGGTATGCTTCACACTCATGAATATTCATGTCTCATTCTATATTTGATCTTTATTAACCTTGTTAGCTGCCTATACAGTGCTCTAAAATTCACCCTCCTATATTTTGCTCATGCACGCTCATATTGTTCATACTGTACTCAATTAGATCACAGAAGAAAGTGTGTGTGCGTGTGTGTGTGTGTGTGTGTGTGTGTGTGTGTGTGTGCAGGCTTGTGTGTCCTCTGTGCACCAGAGCATGAAAGCGTGTACCGGCTCGAGTCATGCTTCATTCACAGCAACATCCCTGTTGTGAGTTGTCCATACAGGTGAGAGGCCCAGCTGTGGCAGTTGTAGATGAGCGTAGGCTGGAAACATTGTATGGGCTCTGCACGCGAAGTACAGAACTGAACCCTGCATGTTGCGTGCGATTTCAGAGTCGGCATGTTTAACGTTTAAAATGTCACAGGTGGCTGTGATAGCTAAAGTTCATCACTGTGAAGGCCATTGAACTATTTAAACCCCACTGGCATGGGCAGCAAAGGAATACAGTATATGTAATCAATTATAGTTTTTCTCAAGGAAAATTATAAAGAAAAAGGTCAGTATGATGTGCAGTTCTAATTATCTTGAGGGTAACTTAATTGATAATAATTTAGGATAGGAATATATAAGCATTATGCTTCTGCCTATACCTTTTCAGTTATATTGTATCTTAGATTGTATACAGGCTTTACTCTCCGTCTTGTATGTCATGACTGAACTACACTACTACAGTTCTGTTTTAAAAAATGTAAAGAAAAGAAGAGGGAAAAAACATAAATATGAAAGAAACAGTAGTTTTTCAACCCTGAATATGCATCTACTCTTCCTCAAGCTCACTGAAACAAGTTTGCTTCCTCAAAATTAAGGTTTTTATAATTCTTATTATTTATTTTTTGTTATTCTTAATGTTTTGGTTATCCATGCTTTTCTATTTTTCATTATTGTGGCTTTGGACCACTTCTCTGCTTAACATTCTTGAATCATCAACATGCTGTGTGAATTTCAAAACTCCATACAAGTGCTTAGCAAAAATACAGCAAGAGTTTGTGGAATAAAAACAAAATTGAACTTCTACATATTCTCTATTGACATGTATTATTTTGATGTACTTCCTAACCAGGTGGCAACCATAGCTGTCTCACCTAACAAAGGAAGAAAGATGCACGTGACTGTGGGAAAAAAGATCATCCCTTGAGACAGAGGAAATACATTAACACAGAACACTGGGGCTGTTTAAAGTGCTACTCCACCCCAAATCTATTTTTAGTAAAAGTACATCTGCACTCGCACTTGCACCCTTGAAAGGATGATGTTAAAAGTTTGTATGCCCCTTCAACAAAAAAAACTGTGGCTGTGGTCATCTTGATTTATGTTGTTTACCTTATAGTGCAATCCAATTGTGACAAGCTCTTAAATCAGGTTAAAAGTTTCCAAACATCTAGAGAAAACACTGTATATCTCCGTCCATGTGCCCAGCATATTACAAACAATTGTCACTTTCCCATATCTTGACATATGGCCAAATTTCTGGCAGAACCTCAGCACGTCAAGGAGGGCTGCAGGGATTTTGATGTAATGGTGGTTTAAGTATTTGCAACTATGTCGTCTCCTTGCTGCCAGGGAACCCCCACATGTCACACCTTCAAGCATCTTTAATTAGCGTCGGCTGGTCAACGAGCATCTCCCAGAATGCTGCAGTGCTTCAATCCCCCCCCCCCCACTATCACGACCTGCTACCACCACCTCTGATTCAACGGTAGGCCTACTGACGATCTCAATTTACCTTTCCTCTCCTGGCGGACTGGTGCTTTTCAGTGCGTTGCCAAATTACGGACCTGGGAATTACTCTCGGCACGGAATAATGATGAGGCGGCCCCAATCAGGACACGGAAGAGTGTTTTATAATGAGATCCTAAACATATGCTCATGCCAACGCAGCACCTACCCATCAGCTTAATTGGCTCGATGTGGAATCTCGGCCCTCGTTGGTCCTCTCCAGAGAAGGAGGGGTATGTGGAGGAGGGAAGTACGGCGGTGTGTGGTGACATTTAGTGCCTTGCTGCAAAGTGGGGATTTGTAGCTGGAAACACACACATACAAGTGTACAGACATCCAAGCAAAGCCGATCCCATATGATCCATACATGTATGGGGTTTTGCGGACAAACTCACACACTGCACAACCAGAGTTAGCATTAAGGCTACCAGGTGCAGTAATTGGCACCTGCACGGACAATACTGAGGGTAAACAGACCCATTGTGCATTGTACTTCCCTGTGTGAATCAATGTAATTGCAAAGCCAAGTGGGGTGCAAAATATAATGAATTGGCCCAGCGATTGACAAAGTATGATTTATGCATGTTTCTTCGCATAATCAGTCTCGCCGAGGCTGCATTTGGTCCAGAAGGGGAAGGGAACGAGCAGAGGTTAAATTGTACTAACCTCTGTCGGCTTAGGAGCTAGTGGGAACAATTTGGCAGCCGGGGATAATACGTGACATTAATCATCACTCTGCTCATCACATGTGCGGAAACACACATGTACTCTGGAACACGGGCATGCAAACTCTCTCCGTCCATCTATCTGCCTGACAGCGTACTTAACTAACCATAAACGAGACCAAACTGCAAAGAGGAAACCACATTTCCACATTGACTAACTCACCTGTGCTCTGTTCTAGTATATAACGCTTTGCTTTCTTAACTGGCTCAATGGTTGTCGGTTTTCTCGACATACGGTCGACATTGAGATCTACGGTACAAATTCATCGGTAGTGTGTTATGTAGCCTTCACATTGTGTAGTGTATTGAGAGGGGACCCTTATTAACTGTCACATCACTGAATCACCGAACAGCTTGCTATTTGTTGTTCACTACGATATTAGCTTTTACACCGCTCAACGGCATGCTGGGAACAGCTTGCTGTCCGTCGCTCGCTGCAATATTAGCCGTTACACCACTGAACGGCATGCTGGGTACAGCCCTCTCTCTCCGCCGCTAGCTACAATATTAGCCGTTACACCACTGAACAGCATGCTGCGTATAGCCCTCTCTCTCCGCCGCTAGCTACAATACCCAGATAGCAAAATTCATCCAGCCCATTGTTGGGCCACATGATTGTGTTTCTTCTGGCCCAGTATACGCCCGGGTCCTCGGCCCGAAACTGGCCAATATACAGCATGACTGTCAGATGAAACATACGTGGGCCTGACCTGGACCGATGCGTTTAAACATATTGTAAAATGCTGTGGCCCAGTTCTGACATGTGCCACAGATCTAACAGTTTTCTCATGACACCAAGACAAACTAGATGCATATAATCGTGTGGAAAGCATGTTACCATCCCAATATTTAAACCTGCTAAGGGGGAAACTGCAGTGTGGTGTCCCTCGTCAGACATACTGATAAAGGATGTATCAGTTCTGCAAGGACTATTGACCTCTGGAAAGGTCATCCTATGATTGATCCAAACCCCTGTTTGAATGCATTTATCGCATCCTAGATATCCAGTGTGTGACTTAATCCCCTTAACAAAAGCTCAAGCCGGAGCATCACAAATAACAGAGCTCACCCTAAGAAGAAAATGCTTACCCTTTAAGATAAAGCCCTGCCCAAGTATTTTAATTTCATTAACCAGATCTCTGAAGTAGTCACTTCGTGAGGATGGCTTTGAGGTCCCACAAAAGAGGGCAATAATAACTGGTTCTTTTGTATGACCCTGAAGTAAACCCAAAATAGGCCAGAACTGGATTTTCGAACTTTTGAAAAGTGGTAATCCATCAATGTTTAACTGCAGTCTAAACACATGTCCATCTGGAACCTTAGACCAAACTCTTTCAAAGGTTTTACTAAGTGATTCTAGTATTCCAAAGTAAAAGTATTTACCACCACCTAAACGTTGAACCTCATAGACAGTTTTGGTTGTGAGAAGCGTTCTAGCATCCTTGGGGAGAAAAGGATGATACATCCTCAAGATAGTCAGGAGTGCAGTCAGAGCAACCAAAGAGACATTAAAGTTCACAGCCCAGTCACACAAAGAACTATTTAAGGAATTATCAGAAGTATTCTCATCCAAGACATATGATTGGCCATCTGCATCTGATTCCCCATCATCAGACTGATAAACCTGTGAACCCTCACAAGCATTGATATTCACGTCACCTGTCTGGCCATCTGAGTCTGATTCTGCTTCAGATTGATAAACCTGACTCATAACCTCTGCAGCCTCAACATCTCCTTCACTCTGAAAAGATGCCATCATGGCTCGGATTCTTTTTACTGCTCGCTTTCTCACTTGTCTTCTATCCATTTTTCTCTCACTAAATACTTAACACTCACTAAATTGCTTAACGTGATAGTACCTTGAAGGCTGTGGTGCGGGTCGGTGTAAAGGACAAAGGAATCTGTAAAGACAATACATATGCAAATTAGTTAAAATTGTATGACCAAAATTGCATATGTGCACTTATATGAGAAAGTCCTGTGATCATTTTTGTAGCCTGCTTGATGAGTTGCATGACTAGACACTTTTACACATTTAACTAACTATACATGTACAGCTTTCAATGAAATGCTGACTATCTGGAAAATTATCATATTACATTCATATTTAAACTACATGCATTTTATTTTCTGTAACTCTGTTAAAATATAATTAACTAATCTTATTCCTAACATAACAAACAATCACTGGCAAAACGTATTTCCCTCTCGCGCCACCTTTCCAGGCGGCCCACATCGTGTTACCTACTACTGGGCCGTTGTCGGTATATCGTATGTGGGCCGCACCCTTACTGCAGGATTACATTTGATTTAAGTACGTTTCCCGCCAGATTTTGTCAATGTCCTCAACAAAGAAAATAAAGCGATTGTCATATAAAGTTTGCGTTTTAAAATATAAGTCATGCCAAATCCAAGTAGCCCTCCGCTTACTTAACACCTTAACGTCCATTTCTGATTAAAAAGTATTGAATTTTATCGATGGAAAACTAAATAATCGTGAGCTAACCGGTGTCTCAAACAACAGTCAGTTCCTGGCAGACGATCACATTTTGGCATGACAAGCAGGATTTAATGAGGGAGGGCGTTTGACGTTAAAAAGATATGAATATCAGCTTTTAAAATGAGAGCTTTCCTCTATGAAAAACATACAGCCCCCTCTATATTTCAATGAGAAAAACTCTGAAACTCTGACTCAGTGGAAACCTGACTGAACTAACGTTAGCTAGCAAGAGTAGATGTGCTATTTTATAATGTGTATTTAACTGGCAGTTGGTTGGACAAGACAATTGCATGTTGTGAAATGTAGACACTAGTGCGTCAATTGTTAAAAACAATGTAACCTTCCCTGTTGCACCTGGCATAAAGAAATGCCGGTTGATGTTGGTGTTATCGGTTCTGGCCCAGCAACGACATGTATACTTCACAGACGGTTGCATTCAGTCGGTGTTGTGGGCCAAAAACTAACGGCATAGTATTGGGCCATGACCTATGTAACAACCTTTGGCCCAGTAATAGCTTTACTACCAAAATATTGTAATGCTATGTCCACTTCTGGACCAAGTCTGGCATATACACTGATAATCTGTACGTGAGTCAGCCGACTCTGGCGGAAGACAGCCAGAGTCGGCCCAGAACTGACTGCTATCTGGGTATTAGCTGTTACACCACGGAACAGCATGCTGGGTACAGCCCTCTCTCTCCGCCGCTAACTACAATATTAGCCGTTACACCACAGAACAGCATGCTGGGTATAGCCCTCTCTCTCCGTCGCCCGCTGCAGTACATTCAAGAACAGATGTAGAGAGGACAGACTGGAGTGACCGGAGAACACAGGACATATTACTTTGTAATTTTCTGGACAAATAACGAGTGTGAAGTTGTTTCAGATGTGCCAATCAATCAACCCGTTCCGATCAGGCCCGTTTTTAATGGGCAATGCACACTTAAAGCAAGAAATAAAAACAATTATCCCATATTTGATACTTTTCTTAGTGGCACACACGTGTATATCCATTATGTCCATGTAATTAACGAGGATCAAGCTGTCCACTCTGTTGCCGTGCTCGGTGCCCCTGGTCCTCCGCTGCACCCGTGCAGCCTGGGTAATCGCACATGTCACGGTGTTATAGTTACTGTAGGCAGATTATGCATGTAAGCGTGTCATAGCTCCCTGCGGTGGCACTTATATGAGGCTAGCTCGGCCACACATGACTGACACGTAGCTTCCAGCCATCCATACAGAATGAAGGACTCATTACAAGGCTGAGAGGCCACCACCTGCTAGTATTGACAGATGTGATTAGCCTGTGAGCACAATCTAAAGTGTTAACTGCCTCCTAATGTGCCATGACGTTTTATTGCACATAAGCATGGATTTGGTTAATTTCATCCTGTGTTCTTTTAATATACTGGGCTGGGAATATAATCAATTTCGGCACATGTATTTGTCAATTACAATCGGAGGTCCTAGATATCCATCGGAAGATTGTACCGTAGAGATGTGTGTTACGGGTGTGTAAACTGTGAAATCAGTACATCATCCATTTTTGTTCCCACCATTTTTATATGCAAATATTAAATTGCTAAATGAACTCCTACCGTGCGTGATAGGTATAGTCATGAGTTCAACTAACCATGAAGAGTTTCTCCACTTGCTTTGCCAATACAGACGTTACGTGTGCCTATTTGTACAATATTTCTCCATCATTGTACTCTGTGTGCTTATGCAAGCGTGCCATTTAATGTCCCAACGATGAAAAGTGACCTTACATCACATATAACCTCCTTTCCACTCGAGCTCTCCCATTGGTTTACACTTTGCAATAATCCCTCCTTGCATGGATATCAAATAAAAATAGCAACATTCTCTGAAATTGTACTGCGACGTTAAAGGGAACGGCGAACATATGAGATGTTGCAGCCCCAAGAGACACTGTCAACGGAGAGTTTACGACAGACAATAAAAAGGTGATTGAACGGCTGTGTAATGAATAGGTAAATGAGCGAGGTTGCCAGAGGGCGCACTAAATGAATGCCAGTGCTGAACAAAAGAAATGATCACAGAAGTGTTTTTCTTTTCTTTTCTTTTGATGCACCACATGCAGATGCATGTAAACCGTTTCACAGCCGGCTTGTTGACCTTATCGCTTCAAGGAAACAATCTGCTTGTTGCTATAACGCATTTGTACCAAATCACCCCTTCTGTCGATGCCAACCGGGCAAAGACCTTCTACAACTAGTTGAAAAACGAACCGGACGCGCTCACAACAGGATGTTGATACAAGAGCTAGCTGACAAGCTGAGGAAGCAGAAATTGATTTGATGCATCAATGGTGAAAATCATCAGCTCCCAGTCAAAGAGAGTACAGTAATGAAGTGTGCGCTCAGTTCTGAGAGCCAAGTCATATTTTTAGAAACACAACCAGCTGTTCCTAGCTGTTGTTGCACAAGTGTCACATTACCTGATTGGGTGTCATTTGCCATAGAAGCTCTTCACCTTTATACAAAGTGAATGAACCTTTTGCCGACTGACATTGAAAATTCGGTCCAGTCCTGTTTTCTGTACCAGCTGCAGACTTGACGGGGACTTGAACATGCAAATGTATTCATGAAACAAAATGAATAAGGACCTCGTCTGCATTTGACTTGGGGGGGATATAATGAAATTAATGTTGTCCTTTGAAGATGTATCATCTTAATCATATCATCAAAGCCCCATGCACAAAGAGGCACTCATTCTGTATTTCCTGTAGAGGCTCTTTGTGGTCCTCTTTGTTAACAGGTATTTCAGACCCAGGCACCAAAAGTGGATTAGAAAGCAGACGAGTCGGACAAAAAGAAAGAGAGACGAGAGCTCAAGACATGTATTTAGCATTATAATCAAATTGGTCAAATAGGTCAATGGCATTAATACGCTGGAGGGCACATTACTATTCTTTGTCAAATTTACACTAATGCAAATAAAATCTACACGTACAGTTTTCTGATTAATTGTTTGCATAACAATACGAGTACAGTTTTTTATAGTGATGTTTAGCAAACATAAAGCGCTTGCTTGATTTGAATTGATATGAAATATATTTTATTGGAATATTGTTATTGAATCTTTCAAAATGCACAAATTCGAAATGTCAACATTGCAGCTCAACAAAACACATTCAGTTCGATATTTATATACTTTTGCGTCATGAATAAAGGCGTCAATATGTACACTTCGTCTGCACAACAACAGAGAGGCTAGGTTGTCTGAACCAAGACCACACACTGTATTACTCCTTTCAACCCAGACAAAGGCAGTGCAGACCAGGGCCCTATTCCTCGTACCTGGTTTACTGACTTAGCTGGATCATTTTCAGCAGGTCAGGCTTTTCGGTTCCACAAAGCAAGTTTGGAAAAATCACCATCGCAACACATCCAAATCCCTTAACCTGCTCCAGCACAGGTTTACTGAAATTCACTGGATAAATTGGCCACTCGCACCGGACAAAGAAGGCAGCTCCCTTCCTCATTGATGAAGGAGCGATATAACATCGGGAAAGCCGCTGCATGCCGTGCTGTTCATAATGTTTATTTAGCGCTTAAGAAACTTATGGATCTGTTGAAAGCACTCATAATTATAAGACAGTGTTATTAGTACACCATACATATCATTATTGTAGAAAATAATTAAGGTGGACTCATGATAAGAATACAGAGAATCACACGCAATTTCTTTTCACTGCGTCAAGATGCGGTGTTATTCTGTGTTCACAGCAAACGCGTTGTGAATATTCGCAACGCTTTGGATGTGAACGCACCATTAGACTTTGCCATGATTATGGACTTAAATTCCTCATATGTGTTCATGATCATCTCCTGCTCGTCAGGGGAGAAATAAGAGGCTCTTTCTCTAAACTTATTAGCGTTTGAAGATCATGGAATCTGTGTTCGACTCCTCCCCCTTTTGAAGAGGAATTTATCCAGATGACTGGCGTCTTGTTCAAATTAACGAGACTGTTTGAGGGCGGATCCACCTTTGAGGAACCGACATAGCCTGATGTCAATCATCTCGGTAATTTAAGCTGGATAATAGGACATTTGATCGACTTTGTTGAACCGTGTACGAGGAATAGGGACCAGGTCTGCTTTTTCCATTCTTACCTTTCAAAATAAAAGCCCAAGACTTATATAGTACACTGGGTTACTGTTAGCAAACTCACCCAGAGTATTTTGCTAGAAGGGAACTCAATAAAGTAGCTTCCAGTAACTTATAACTATTTACCTCAGACAGACTTCCATATGCTCTGGGTCCATAGGTTCTAACTCACAAAGGCTCCGCCCTCAACTGGATTCTGTGGGTAACACTCCCCTCCAATCACAGGCAAGTATTTGGCATTTTCGTGTCGTTCATTCATCCTTATGAATGACACATATCCTGGATTGTAGAAAACGTTTCCAGTGAATGTAATCCAGGCAACAATTACATTTCCTGCGCCATTTATTTGTAAAGCAGCAGAATTTAACCATATTTTTGGTTCTAGGACATAGGAGCTGTTAAGTAAAAAAAAAACTTGGGTGGTGGTGCGAAGAGAAGTCCAGAATTCGATAGGTTATAATAAAACGGATTAAATCAAAAGGTTGATGATGATTAGCATACAGTTCTCGCCGCGAGGTTGCGGTGCTTTAGCAATCCACAGCCCATTCACAGTTCAACCTGCAAATAGTTCCTGCCTCATATGTTCACGAAGCACGCTGAACAAAGGTTTTCGCGTTGCTAAATACCCCTCAGTCGCTGAGCCTTTGGCCTCTCTTTCGTTAGTATCACAGCATGCATAACACCTAGACATTTCATTGGCTACTAGTTTCACAGGGCGGAGTCTTCCTCTTCTCCGGCCACAAAAAAACAAGGTCCGGTAACAGTCCACACACCAGTAGCGTCTCTACTTCCGGTGTTTAATGATCTTATTCCGCCCTCCTGATCAACTAACAAATAGTAGTCCCTCTTTAAAGGAACAGTTACACAACATGCAGTATCCATCTTGTTCTACACATTCCATGCATTCCTGAAACACCTCCCAGTGACAAAAACAACAACAGTGACTTCCTACTGTTAATAATACATACTTCATACGGCTTAATTAATATCCCTTATTAATTATTACATCCCTCTTATGCATTGCAATTCACACACAGACAATCTTTATTCACCAGTGCAAGTCATAATAAACGTATTACAATTCTATAGAGCATTTCTTTTTAGGAATGTTTAGGTCACAATAAAGATGGACAAATGTTTAATATCTATACAAATTAGTAAAAAGGTCAAAGAACAGTTTTGCCGAAAACAGTTTTGAAATGTCACCCACAAAACATCAGTGCTTCTGGCCAGTCAGCGGTCCAATCGACATCCAATAGGACCTCCCGTGTGTGCCGTTCTTTGCTTCTTTTTCGATCGCCCTTTGATTCGTCAGTCAGATACTTCACTGGCTTTTCTGCTGGTGGTGGCTGGGAGGCGGGGCACTGTGAGTTAATTGATCCCAAATGAACGTGTTGCCGCTCCTGGGCTTTGGTCGCTGTCCACTGGACCACAGGAGCCCTTCTGATTGGTCGTATGATTCTCATGGGACACAGAGAGAGGGATTGTGGGAGTAGTGGAGGACTGAAGAGAGCAGAGTTATACCGGGGGGTGGGGGGGGATGAAGGGAAGATATAGAGTAAATGAAGATGAAAAATACAGGAAAAGAAATGGAGGAAGGAGGATGATAATTATAATGAGACCGAGATAATGAAAGGAAGGAACGTGAGGAATGACCACAGGCTGAATTTTTCATAGAGCAGGAGCTTATTACAGCAATGGCCAAACGTAATCTGACACACATCAGATGGTGCTAAAGTGCAATTTAGTGGGTTAATCAGTTTGGTTATTATGTTGTAAAGAGGCTGTAATATGGATAGATTTTACTGGGTCAATCAAAGAGACGGTGAGATTTTGCCTGCCCCAAAGCAAAAGAAATGAATAATTTATCTGCAGGGGCACAGTAGAAGAGGATTGCTGATCAGTACCGATGACTCAATTACATTATGGAATTACAATTATATTTAACATAGATAGCTTTCACTTTGCTGCCCCTCTTTGTGGTTGGGAAGAAAAGCTCCACCTTGCTAATTTAGCTCCAGTCTTTCTCTCAAGCCTGAAAGCATGCTTAGAAGAAACTAAGCAATTACCTGATTTTGACATGTTTTTGTTGGATCTTTGTAGGCAGCTGACTCATCTCTAGTTAAAACATGGCTTTATTTCTTGAGTGGAAAAACAAGACTTTTTTTGTGCATGTCCATTACAGGATTGTGTAATTCCCTTCTCTCTTTTTTTTTGGTGCAGTTTCTGTTGTGTTGGTAAAAACTACGAAGCATGGAGTGTAAGACCAGAATAATTACAGAATTGTTTAAATTGTAGACAGTTAATAAATGGTTAAGTTAAATTGCTAATTTAATCACTTTTTTTTCATTTGAATAATGCATAAAAAGACTAGTAAAGGAACATACAATACAAATATGATTACATCTGTTAATTCATAATTCAATTAGGGGTGATTCCGGGATAAATCGGGCCAAAACTCCTGTAGCCTGCAAAACTTAACCCTGTGGAGGTGTCTTGAATGTTTGCATTCACAGTTTTTTTTCTTCCATCACATTGTATGTATTCTGAAGCGCTAACAAATTGAATGCATTTCCTTAATCAGAAAACATTTGCAATGCCATTTTCCTTCATGTTTGAGCCTCATTTTCTTCTTCTCTCTTGGCATTTGCCACCCACAGAACAGTCGGCCAAGTGCACATAAAGTGCCTCCTCGTACGTAACAAACGTGGGCACTGTCCGACTCGCGGTCAAAAACTCTGCATGTGACCTTTCAATGAATATATAATTGCTCTTTTTAACGAATCAATTGCTTTTAAAAATGAAACGCTCCAAAAGTTGATTCCAGTGGGGCAATAATCCAGATTGTTCTGAAAGTTCTGCTGGTCAATAAAGGTTAAATGTGACACATTTCTAAATGCCACCTGACATAATCACATGGAAGAAGCCTATAATTTGCAGCCAGCCAGCTCCAGGGTGATCTTAGCTGAAGCCAGGTGAGCCATGCCTGACTCCTGTGAAAAGACTGGATTTCTTGAGGCCAAATTATGTCTGAGCTGATTACAGGCCTCTACCTGACATACTGAAAAATCCACCAACGTGTCAAGAACAGGCCACGGTAGAATACTTTGAGAACATGGAAGTAATGATGAAAATTGGCCCCAGGCTTCCTCGTGGGCAGGAACAACAGACGACGCATTGACAGTAGAGCTCCCATCTCCATTACATATCGAGATGGGAGACGGGCAGAATGGTGTCAGGAGAAAGGAGTCGGAATGCGTCTGTTGGATCAACAATGATTGACTGACTCATATGTGGCTGATGGCTTGGATGGTTCATTCATGGGAGATTTGAATAATTAACTTGTGAAGTAATTGTTTCATTCATTTATTAATGATGCATTCGTAGTGCCACGGATGTTAACAAACACATACTTGGGGACGGTGGCGCTGGAATGAGTTTTGAAGTGTGTGTGCTTTAGAAGGACGAAAGTAGAATTATACTTTTTCTTATATTTCTATAAAGCACAGTCAGTCATAAAGCTGTTGGCAGCATAACACCTCGACGCTCGACACCTCTTTTTAGAAATAGGTACAATCAGGCAAACCCGTGTCTCATCCGACACCTAAACCCTCCACTGTGTGATGAGCGATGCAAAGTGATGATGCATCACTGTTGACACCTCGCCGAATCCAAAAGCCTGCACTTCCACCGAGCATAGACTTTGCCGCAACGTGTGGCCTGGCAGTGTGCCGCATGCTTGCACGTGTTCACAGTTTATCCCGAGGCTGGTAACGAGCTATAGCAGACAGCAGAATCCTCAATGGAGACGGAGAAGGAGATGAATCCCTGGACTTAAACCCGAATGCTGGATAAACCTGGCCTTGCTGAGACTGAGAACACCCACTCACATCTGCACCATCTGCTTTGTGGCTCAGTGGAAATCCCTACCGCTCCTCGCCACCAGCCCACACACACTCACACAAACACACCTCTCCTCCGCCCACCTGCGCCGCCGCCTCCTCCTCCTCCTCCTCCTCCTCCTCCTCCTCCTCCTCCTCCTCCTCCTCCTCCTCCTCCTCCTCCTCCCGCCCCCGCATGCATGCCCGCACACTCCTGACACTCACTCACACACCGCTCATAGTGTCAAACACTTAAATGCCAGACCACCTTCCACCTACCGGCTGCATCCCACATACAGAGGAAGTGAGCAGAATACAGATAGGCCATCTCTAAACACACAAACATGCACACGTCCTCAGACAGTCAGTTCAGTATGCTGCAGCCCCGGAGGTTAATCCCTTTCTTTCTCTGCGTCGGTCCGTTCTTCAGCTCAGCTGCTTCTACTTCTCTGAAGTCGAGGCAACGCGTGACCTTTTAGTGCATGCCGCCCTTTGTCAGGTTACTCCAACATGCCACGCTCAGTTAGCCATCAGGGGGGTCTGGGGTTTTTTCATTAGTGAGCTACATCATTCGAAAGTTGAACTTTCTGTTTTGGGTTGTTAAAATCCAAGTGGCAAATGCTGAAAAATGTTGTGAAACTGTCAAGAAACTGCAGTTACTCGAATGGCCACATGAGGCTGGATCCAAAAAGAACCACATACAATGTGTTTATTGCATCAAGGCTTTTTGACTTTGTCAGGAACCTCTATTTCAACAAAATAAAACAAAAACATTTTTTTTCACTAAATTATAAAATGCTCTGGTTGAAATGATGACCTTTGTGTTGTTAGGGTCAGTTTATAAAAATAAGATTTGCTTGATTGGTTGTTGTTTTTTTGACCTTGCAAATCTATATGTTTTGTTATGACTTGTTCTGCTTTTCATTTTGTGTTTGTATTAAAGTTATATTGCTGAAAAAAAGACTTTTTAGCCTTTTTCTTGAAGTCGAAATTGACCCGTAACACCATAGATGTTACTATAGTTAACAATATTAAAATGAAAATATAAATGAAACAAATTTATTAAGAGATGTGTTCTAATACCCCTCAGCAGTAGTCAGGTAACACAACAACCTTTTATTTATTCATATGACTCTCTTGGGGTTCATTTTACCTTTGTTTTAATTGAAATCGAGGGGTATACTGACAAAGAAAAGGCTCAGAGGCCCACACCAAAAATATTAAAACATACAACAATATGTTCATGCATAAGTAAGCCTAACAAGGTAACCAAGAGATGAGAAACAAATTGGATGATAGATAATTGTTTTTAGTGTATTTTACAGCTGATTTAAGACATGGGTCAAAACCGACCATTAACATATGGTAACAGAAAGCTAACGCAAGAGGAAGGTTAAAAGGATGTATAATCGAGATATGTGAGGGCGTGGCCACTTCGAGTGATCCGCTTCAGCTCCACCGATGATCTGACTCTTAAAACATTTTTGGATTAGCCGGGAGTTAACCGACAAAGTGGCGATCGCCCGGGTCAATACCTTTGTGCTTCACAACGGCTCTTCAGACACCCATGGGTAACGCATCACAAAGGCTATGACCATATTACACAATTTAGGTTAAAATTCCAGAAGGGCATTTACAATATTTTGGTTAAAAAATGTGCCTGAAAACAAGGAAAAAACGAGTGAAAGAGCAGTTTATAATCTTGCTCACCAAACAGCTAGATTAAGGTTGAGACACCCCGGGGCCAAAACATCATATTTTCATGCACTAATCAATTTGGAGATTCTGGGCTTGAGAAAACATCTCAAATACATATTAAGGTATTTATTTGTCTTTTCACTTTAGTAAATAGTTCATAAATTCACAAAAGGTTAGGATAAGACAATGCCTCATTGTACATTTAAACTTGACATTTCAGAAAACGTGTTATACAAAACAAGTCGTCCTCATGTAAGTGATTAACTGGGAAAGTGTTATGGTGATATCTATTAAAGATTTTGACCTGATCCACCTGTAGTGTTTTTCTCAGACACTTCCACTTCAGCAGCACTTACATACACCAAACTTCCCAGTCTCTTTCCTATCTATATTCTGAAGGTTTTCACTGAGAGGTTTGTTCATATATCATTCATAGCCTGATTCATAGAACATTTCATTCCTTTTTTTGGGCTGTATTTTCAAATATATTCAATTA